>CM064865.1:25731225-26331225 GCA_032719365.1 Prinsepia uniflora | reverse complement strand
GCGGCCTTTCCTTTTGAAGATTCTCCATTCACACCAGTAGACTTGCCTGCAGCATCCGATGCAGACTTGGATTTCTTTGGCCGCATAGACTTTGCAGTCTCGTCTTTAGATGTTTCATTGGGCAACTTTCCACCCTGAGTGGGAGGCACCGCATTCAATAGAGCTACTCCCACATGGGCCTGACAGGGGAGAAGCATATCACACACTTCATATTAAATTATCACAGTATATTATTTTACCAAAACTGTATACATGATGGTGAACTCGATTTTCTAATATAATATCCATGAAGAGGAATAAAAGTATCACATAGAAGTAACTGCATATTTATTAAGTAAAAAGTGAGATAACTTATCTGAAATCTGCAGCACCTATATGAGTGAGTCGAATTGTGTGCTATGAGTGAGAAAAAACTCCCGATAAAAATTTACCATTCTTATTTAGCTTTAGACCTTGACAAGTGACAACTAACTTCAGAATTGAAGACCACTACAACTGCAGAGTGATGCAAAGGAAAATCCAAAGAGAACTAAAGCATTCAGAACTGTTGACAGAGAGCTTTTACTGCCATTATGTCAAACAGCTGTGAGGATCTATTATTTAAAACGGATTGTCTGATGAAAACGCAATTATCTTTAAAAAAAAAAGGAACTCAACTAATAATTGAATATCATCACATAACAAATTACCTGCTTCAAAGCTCCAACATCATTGGTTCCATCTCCACACATCAATGTTATCCGCCCCACTGTTTTATAAGTAGTCAAGATCAGTTCCTTCTGCTCAGGAGCAACTCTTGCATAAACCTAATATGATGACTCCGATCAGCAATGTCAAGAGAACGTCAGTATCAAAAAAAAGTTTCACATCAATGGGTTGGACTAAGCACCTTAACATATGGAATGACTTGTATAACAGCGGAGGTTTGTTGCAGCATCTCAAAGCAGTCGCCTCCAATACAGAGATCGTGAGTCTCTGACAAAGCTTCCACCTCGTTTTCACTGACACCAATTTCATCAATTCCAGTCAGAACCAAGGGGAAAAAATTCACAAGGAAAATGTGAAAACCAAAGAGAGCTATATCCATCTCCTGAATATGTATAGTGAGTCTCTCCAACCAAGGCCTCGGATGTTCCAAACCAAAGTGAAAAAAGTTGATCTAATAACAACAGAAACTTTACCTGTAAGGAATTATCTGAGTCTCGTCAGGGGATACCCACTCATATCCTCCATTGTCCCTTTTTGGACCAAGAATTAATGCTGGTTTTGAAATAATATGAACTTGGCTGGCAACATGGCAAGCTGTCAAAGCCTGGTCACCAGTAATCATCACCTAACAAAAAGAAGAACTTCAGACAATTACACAGAAATTATTTTTACATCCACTCGCAAGGCAGCTCAAATAATTACAAGAAGGAATGAGAATGGTTGTATTATATCTCATTGGTGTTTAGTTTACATCGGTTGTCTCAGTGGTGTTTATTTTACATCACAAAGAGCAACCAACAAAAAGTGAGAAAAGAAACAGAAAACCCAACAAACATTGGGCAGAAAAAAAAATTGAACCAACCGGATGGTGTAAACAACCAGGACAACAGAAAAATTTAAACATTTTTTTCTGGGTTTTTTAAGAAGAAATGCAAGAACTGATTGCTATAATCAAACAAAAGAATATACTGGGAAGTCATCAGGGTCCTTATTTCATATTCACTTCTGCATGAGTTAACACTTTACATGGTTTGAATTTATCATATGAAAGAATACAAAAATAGTTATAGATTATATAGTAGTTAAGGCCAGGACACATGTTACTGCTCTTTTATATACACAGATTATATACTTAAGAGTAAATATTAAAGTATGCATGCCTACATACCAAGTCATGCGATGATCCTTTCAGCTCAGATAAAATGGCAGCTGAATCTGCTCTAATAGGACAGTTAAAAACCTGAAATTAAACGATAAGAAATTAGTGGCAATAAGCATAAATAATTAAAGCATATCCCTACCTCATCCAATCATCCACACAAATAAGGACAAAACATAAATATAAACTCCCAACTTATGACAAAATAGTAACATCATATGAACATGGAATTCAAACAAACTTTCATAGAAAGAAGAGATTGTCATTCACCGCAAACCCAGCGAAGGTAAGCCCACTCTCCACCACATCCCTATCCAAGCTTCTGGCTTCACTAACCTTCATGAAATAAAAGGATGATGGAAATTAATTCAAAATAGGTTACATCTCTCTAATAAAGAAAATGCGCAAGAAAAATACTAAGTTGAAGTCTGGTATAAACCGAATGGAAGTAAAAAATGATGTTTGCTTCAAACTTAACATAGATTCTGATGAAGGAAAAAGTATTAAATCCAAAGTAGGAATGGGCAAAAGAAAATACAAGTTATAATATAAGTTAATCTAAATAGAAACAATACAACTGAACACCACAACCGTAAAATACATAAAGAAAAGGGCCATAATATATGAAAAATCCGTGGCAATTTTGAGTATGTTATCGCAAAGACTCTCAAACCTCTTCCGCTTTCCCCTTAAGTTTAAATCCGTGTAATCTAGCACCTATTGTGAATAGGATAGATTTTTGAATGCCAATCATTCGCTAATCATCCATCTAATATCGCAATGATGATAAAATATAAAATTCCATATACAAATCATGCAACGCACATGAACAGGAGCAACTCAGATTTCATACTAGCATAATTCAATCTCACAAAATACCTCAAAATTTCAATTCATGGCAACCTTTGAATGCTTAATTATACCACATAGAGCAGAACAACCAACAGACATAAGATAAATTCTTAGAGCAGACATAATCAGGACCTATAATGACCGGAACAATAAAGGAACATGATGTACACACTAAACCTGTATGCTCACTTCAAGAATATAATCTTATGCATGGCATCCATAGGAAATCTCAAAACTAGGAAACAGCCAGTACTAGAAAAAAATGAGTCACATCTAATAAAGATCCCCCAGAATCCACGGAGATTGAGGATCAATCTCCTTGATCCTGTGCTATCTTAAGTCCACGGAATCTCCCTGATGCCTTCCTAGAATTGTACATACAATCCTGTAGATACTTTCCTAGTCTAGGTCTATGATTTCCTTCCTAGTCTAAGCATGTATTTCCTACTTAGTTTAACCTAGCATCAGTATATAATAACCTTCTCTGCTGTAAAGTTAATTCAAGAAATACAAGGAATATTTCCTATCTCTTTATGGTATCAAAGCCTTAGGCTCCACCGAGCAGAAAAACCTTCCTTCGTTTTTTTTTTTCTCTATCCTCCTTCAATGGCTGCTCAACCTACTCCACCTGCCATCCAACCTCCACCACCAAACACCGACACTACCAACCCCTTTTCCTCTCTTATCTCCATTAACGCTGCTCAGTTTACATTAAAACTCACAGCAACCAATTTTTTCCCTTGGAGAGCACAGTTCAATGCTCTCCTGCAAGGTTATGACCTTATCGGATATGTTGACGGCACCTGCCCCTACCCACCCCCCACTGAAACCCTGCCTCATGCCCTCTGTACCGCCAGGATCAGCTGATCCTCCATGCCATCCTTGGCTCTGTTTCCCCTCAGGTTGTTACCTGATCGCCGCTGCCAAAACTTCTGCAGCCGCCTAGTCCCGCCTCACACGGCTCTATGCCAGCAAAGCTAGTGCCCGTGTTCTAGGCCTCAAAGAGAAGCTGACTCTCCTTCGCCGTGACAACCGGCCAGTCACTGAGTACTTGCAGGAGGTTCGCCTCATTTCAGACGAACTCGCTGCCATTGATGCCCCCCTTTCAGACGATGATCTCCTCCTCTATGTCCTCAACGGCGTTGGCACTGCCTTCAAGGACATCTCAGCTGCAGTTCACTCTCGAGACACATCTGTGTCATTTGAAAACCTGCATGACATGCTGGTTCAGCATGAGGCAGCCACTTCCCGTGAAGCCACTACTTCCCCTCACTCTGTCATCACGGCCAATGCCGCCCAAGCCACCCGTGGCTCCTTCTACAACCGCCTTACCCGCGGCTCTTCAAACCACCACACCTTCACCCCGTCCTTTGACAGCCGTGGCTTTGTTTCTCGGTGCTCAGGCCAGCCCCAGACTTTCCCTCGTACGACCAATAGCAACCAGAGCGGTGGTTACCATGATTTTTGCCAATGCTGTGGCACCCAAGGGCACAGTGCCAAACGTTGTTCCCAGTTGCAACGTCCCTCTGCTGTTCCACCTGTGGCCAATCCCACTTTCCCCGGCTCCTCCTCCTCCCCAACCCCCTGGCTCCTTGATTCAGGCGCTTCCCACCATGTCACTGCCTCCCCCCATAACCTCTGTGGTTTTCGAGTACCAGGGGCCAGATGAGATCCTGATTGGTAATGGGACAGGGCTTGACATCACCCATGTCGGCTCTTCCACTCTTCCCTCTCCCTCTTCTCACACTTTCTCTCTTACTAATGTGTTGTGTGCCCCTAAAATAACTCGTAACATCCTTTCTATTTCCAAGTTTAATCAAGCTCACAATACTACTATTGAACTTTTCCCCACTTGTTTTCATGTCAAGGACTTGAGCATGGGGGCGGTTCTTCTTCAAGGCCCGAGTAAGGATGGCGTCTACGAATGGTCGTCTACAACCGTGCAGCAGCCTCAAGCATTGGTGGGCGTAGTGGTCTCTCCCAACCTCTGGCATCGTCGTCTTGGCCATCCTCACTCCAAAGTCCTCAACACCATTCTTCGTCAATCTTCCATCAAACTATCCTCCCACCTCCCTAAAACTAAGTGTCTGTCATGTCTATGTAACAAAAGTCACAGGTTGCCGTTTGGCACCTCTTCCCTTAAGAGTCACCGTCCCCTTCAATTGATACTGATGTTTGGGGCCCTGCCCCCCTACAATTCTGTTGATGGTTTTTCATATTATATCATCTTTGTCGACCATTTCACTAAATATACATGGTTATACCTTCTCAGGAAAAAATCAGATGTTTTCTCCACTTTCATTGACTATAAAACCCTCATTGAAAAATCCTTCCAGCACCCCATTCAAACACTCTATACAGACGGTGGTGGTGAATTCACAAAGCTCAAACCTTTCCTTGCCACTCATGGTATTAATCACCTCCTCACTCCACCTCTCACACCCCCCAACACAATGGCATGGCTGAACGTCGCCATCGCCACCTTGTTGAAACCGGCCTCACCCTCCTCCACCAAGCTAACCTTGCCCTCTCCTCCTGGACCTATGCCTTCAAAACTGCAGCCTATCTCATCAACCGTCTCCCCACTTCCACTCTCAAAAACCAATCCTCATACACGGCTCTCTTTAACCTTCCCCCCAACTATCACCGCCTCCGTACCTTTGGCTGCCTCTGTTTTCCCTGGTTACGTCCGTACAACTCCAACAAAATGCAACCCCGTTCCACTCCCTGCCTCTTCCTTGGTTACTCTCTCGACCAAAGTGCATATTTTGTGTTATGACACTTCTTCCCATCGTCTCTATATCTCCCGCAATGTCCAATTTGACGAGTCCACCTATTCGGGTCTCCAACTGTCTTCCCAAGTCCCTCCTGTCACCCCAGAAAATATCCAAAAATGGCTCTCTTCCTTGCCCACCGTCACCTTCCTCCCTGCCCCTGTCTCTGCTGCCCCATCAGTGCCCACACTGGCTTCCCCATCAACAGAAAGCCCCTCGAATAAGTCCTCCCCACCAGGTCTTGACGCAGCAACTGCTCCAACAACGGTCCAGACTGTCCCATTGCTCAACCGGCCACCCAACACCACCACAGCAACCAACCAGCGATCACAGCCACCCACCACCACTGTTGCACCTTCTATCCCTGCACCACCACCTCCTCCTCTTCGCACATACACACAACGACCACCCCCCCCCCCCCCGGCCGCATCCAACATCAGCCCCACCACCACCGCTGGCCTCTCTCCTTGCACCACCTGCCTCCACGGCCCTAGCTCTCCCAGCCCCCACACATCCCATGCTCACCCACAGCAAAACACGTTGTCCCCCATGTACCCACCTATGCTCTCACCGCCACTGCTCATCCCCTCCCTGAACCCGTGTGTATCCCAGGCCGTGAAACACCCACTGTGTGTGGCGTGCAGCGATGTCCGATGAGCTCAATGCTCTTATCTGCAATGGCACCTGGACCCTCGTCCCTCCACAGCCCAACCAGAATATCATCGGCAACAAATGGGTCTTTCGGATCAAACGAAAGCCCAATGGCACCGTGGACAGGCTCAAGGCCCGCCTGGTGGCTAAGGGTTACTACCAGCGCCCCGGAGTGGACTACTCAGCCACCTTCGGCCCCGTGGTCAAGCCCACCACCATCCGGATCATTCTTTATCTCGATGTGACCCAGGGCTGGCCCATACATCAGCTGGACGTGAATAATGCCTTCTTGCAGGGCAAGCTCCATGAAACTGTCTACATGGCCCAACCAGCCGGGTTCGTGGACCCCCACAACCCAACATATGTTTGCCAACTCCGGAAAGCCCTATACGGCCTCATATAGGCCCCACGGGCCTGGTACCAGGAACTGCACTCATTTCTTTTGGCCCAGGGCTTTGTCAATGCTCTATCTAATGCTTCCCTCTTCCTACTCTGGCAAGGTTCCCACCCCACGTATTTTCTGGTTTATGTTGACGACCTTATTGTTACAGGAAGCAACCCAGCTCTCATTTCCAAATTCATAACTGCTCTGGCCAGCCGGTTCTCAATCAAAGATATGGGCCCCTTGCACTACTTCCTTGGCGTGGAAGTCATCCCTACCACTGATGGCCTCTTCTTATCGCAGCACTAGTACCTCCAGGATATCCTCACCTTGGTGCACATGGAAGGAGCCAAACCTGTCCCCACCCCCCTCGCTGTTTCACCACCCCTCAACCTCAAAGATGGCTCCTCTCCCGCTGATGCCACCCTATTTCATAGAGTTGTGGGCAGTCTGCAATATTTGAACCTCACCAGACCTAACATTTCCTTTGCTGTCAACCGCCTCTCTCACTTCATGCATGCTCCCACGGAGCTCCACTAGCAGGCCTTGAAGCGTGTGCTTCGTTACCTCAAAGGCACACTACTCTTTGGCTTGCATCTTCACCGCCAAGCATCCAACCAACTTCATGCAGTCACCCACTCCTTCCGTACCCTCACTGCCTTTTCCGATGCGGATTGGGCAGGTGATCAAGACGACCGCAAATCTACTACCGCCTACCTCGTCTCGGTGGCAACCTGATTTCATGGAGCTCCCGCAAACAGCGATCGGTCTCCCGCTCTTCCACGGAGGCAGAATACCGTGTCGTCGCGTCCACAACCGCAGAACTCCTTTGGGTTCAATCCCTCATGAAAGAACTTGGCATCCACGCCACTGAGAAACCCACCATCTCCTACAACAATATCGGCACCACCTTCTACTGCGCAAACCCAGTTCTACATTCCAGGATGAAGCACGTGGACATAGACTTCCAATTCGTCCGTGACCAGGTCACCCGTGGCCTCCTACAAGTCCATCACGTGCCCACTGATGACCAACTAGCAGATGCACTCACCAAGCCGCTGCCCCGCCAGAGTTTTCAATTGCTCCGCACCGGCGTCGCTGATGGCACCACCGTCTTGCGGGGGCGTAATAAAGATCACTCAAAATCCAAAGAGATTGAGGATCAATCTCCTTGATCCTGTGCTATCTTAAGTCCAGGGAATCTCCCTGATTCCTTCCTAGAATTGTACATACAATCCTGTAGATACTTTCCTAGTCTAGGTTTATGATTTCCTTCCTAGTCTAAGCATGTATTTCCTACTTAGTGTAACCTAGCATCAGTATATAATAACCTTCTCTGCTGTAAAGTTAATTCACGAGATACAAGGAATATTTCCTCTCTTTAACATCGAGACAAAATATTTTGAAACAAATAAATATGCAAAAACATTACCATACAAAAACATTGGGAAAAAATAAATCCAGGGAACTTACTGCCATGTCAGGGAGGGGTTTGTAAGCAAGGGCTAGAACGCGAGACCCTTGTCGAGTAAATTTCTTGTAAGTCTCAACATAAAATGATGGCACCTCAATGAGTCTACCCTGAATAGTTTCCGGAGCACCCTGAAAAGAAACAAAAAATACGTTGTTAATGGTTATCAAACTAGAATGAGCATCTTTACTATTGCAAGAATTAAAACACTTATGTCAGCTTCCTTCAGATATATGGTAAGTGATAGCAATTGTAAATTCTCCATAGCTATAACTTTTGAGCATTCATACTTCATAACTCTCTCTAATAAATACCCTGTATCTGAAAATCACGATATAGTTCGCTCCATTCAATAGATATGCTAAAACCATGTCGCACGGTCCAATACTTTCCTCCAGCCTCTTTGAGTACCGACATAACCAATGAAACATTAAGACTAAATAAAAAAGTATTATTCCATCTTAAGCAACGGAAGAAAAACATCATATCAACTTTCATAGTTAGATATGCAATGGGCTCCATGACACTAAAGCCTACAGGTTTCTAAGCCACAAAAAATATAAATTTCAACCAGAAAGTACCCCAAAATCCTTATCTATTCCTCAGATATCCTCTCTCAATCAGGCCATCTCTCCTAAGAGGCACATTCAGAAACGAGAGGGGCATTTTACCCCACGTCAAACTACACAAACATGAGATAATGACCAACAATTCTCAAGGTAACAAGGTCTGTCACATAGAAAAAAGCTTCAACCAGGACAGCTATCATTCACTATGACTTCTCAACTCTAAATCATTTCTCCACCTCTAGCTTCTCCATGAGGCATTTGGAGCAGAAGTACATTTAATAGTTATTGTTCCTATTTCTGCAGCCTAATAAGGGAACTATGCCAATGGAGAATATATAACAAGACCAAACATGAGAAACTTCATAAATTAATTGGGGAAATAACAAATTGATGAATTTGAGATAAATCATGCCTTGTCCCAAAACATAAACAAGTAAATTGAGCAACAATCAAATCTTGATCCTTACTAACGTAATTTGCGAGGCACTACTGACAAACCTTCACGAAAGCATAAAATGCCTCTTCAATGCGAACAACAACAGCCATTCGTTTCAAGTAGGAAGCAAAGTGGTGTCTCTGAACAATCTGCACAGGGTCACCTGTCCCCCTACATTTAGTGAGAAGTACAATAAGCACAACGTCGAGGGTACTATAATATTTTATCTCAAAAATATAGACGAAAGTGCAGCATTAGCAACCATAGAAAATGAATAACTAAAGTTCAGAATGACATATTAATGAATGATATATTGGTAACATACTCAAAAGTGTCGGATTTCTTTCATTTCCATTGGGAGGTCAGGGCTGAATTCACTAGACCAACCTTGTAAATCGAATTTCTCAATTGCCTAGCACACTAAACTTGTTAAGAACAAAATTTTGTGTTTTTTTTTTTGAAGAAAAGACTTAAAATTGTTTAATGTTATATTTCTACAAAGGAAAAAAGCAATCTACGCAATCTTCCCATATGCAACTATCAACAATTGAATTACATAAAAAAGGAAATTAATACCAAGATGGATCTTGGGCGTCTCAAGACAAGTTCGACCTTTTATGTTTTTCTGAAGGTTGTGTTTTAAACTATTTTCTATAAGATTTCCTCGGTTTTTATTCTATTTAAGTTATTATTTATATTGAAACTTAGAAGAAAAAAAATCTAGCATCAACAAATTACAATACTACTATAGCAAACAAAGATTGCTATGGCAAATAATATTAAAATTAAAACATTGCGTCTTACTTTTTGGGTATTGCCTTTTCATCAGATTTAAAGGTCCAATCTATTCCTTTAAGTGCAGCCTTTTCAAGAGGATCACCGACCTACATAGTGGAGGAGAATCAGCCAACATTTATTCAGAAAGATAAAAGCTGGCCATACAAAATTGAGTTTTAATGTCATTTGCCATCAGATCTCAAAGAATATTGGCCCATGTAACTAACAAGGATAAAATTTCTTCGAGAAAAAGTATCTCTTGTTTCACTTTCACTCAATGCAGCCTCCATTTTCATACAGATAGGCTAAATGATCTCAAACTCGAACTCATTTGAAAGCTATATATTCCAAGAAAACAGAAAAAGGAAATCAAAGAATAATAAACTCACACAAAGAGTGGGAAAATAAACTTAAAGAGATTAGGAAACAATTTCCGAAAAGTATATAAACTAGATTCCAGAAACAAGTAGGTCCTCATGAGATGATATGTATCTCCAGAATCACAAACAAAACTGAAAGAACAAAAGAAAAACTAAGAGAAGATAGAGCATCAGTCCATGTCAATCATATCAAACACCAATTAATGTAGGAAATCTAGACCAAGAATCGTCAAAAAAGGAAATACATAAGACACAATAATCTGTATTACAAGTTCTAAAGAGGAAATATCTAGTGTTCATAAATGGGAAAATCTAGACCAAGAATTGTCAAAAAAAGGAATACATAAGACAATATTCTGTATTACAAGTTCTGCAGAGGAAATATCTAGTGTTCATAAATAGGTAGAATTTTATACATATATAATCTGATTGGAATGTGTTTGACAACATAGGCAATCTAAAACTAGAAGATTTCGCTTCATCAATGAGCATATTAATCCAACATGCTAAAATACAATAGGAACTGTCACAGTTCAGAAGACTGGTTGTTTGGAAGTTAACTTTAGCATACCAGCTTATTGTCCACAAACACCAGAGCATGGCAAGAAGCCAAAATTTCTGCTGTGCGCATAGGCACTTTATTCATGTCAGATTCTAAATCCGTACTGCTAGTTGACCCTACAACTCCACAAAACTCCTGGAGGAGAGCAAGGAAGCAAGTAGTTATACATTTTATATAATCCAATTCTAACTTACGAGCATAGAATACTTTAGTATAAAGGAATACCATGTCATCTGATGTAAGAGTTCCTGTTTTGTCAAAACAGCATATATCAACCTGCACATAAGAAGTAACAAATGTTGCATCAATATATAGTTAGCACAGCACAATGATAATGTGAGGTATTCCATATTAGGCAAAAACCTGATCAGAACAACCAAACAGTGAAAAAATCATAACAAATAAAATAAGAACATAAAAACTATCATGGTTGACAACTATCACATTATGCTAGACAATAGAGCACCTTTCCTGCTGGAAAAGAAATAAGTAAAAGAAGCCTGCTGCATGACTTTTCAAGTCATATAAATATATCCATCGTGAATAAAGCGACCCTATCATGTCTTATGGTGTGGGATGTGTAAAAGCGATGTTGTATCATTTCATTGCTCTGTCGATGACGCAGACTGTTAAGAGAGAGAACAAAGCGAGCTTTTCCAAGTTTCATGCAATGCCTTATTTCTATTGGTTGTTAATCAGATCGGTAAATGGTTCAGTGGAATGCTTGTCCAATGAGTTGTACATTTTCATCTTAATATTTTATAAAGTTTGTTACTAACTAACAAACATAAAAGGTATGGAAGTTTTTATGTATTGAATTAATAACAAGAATGTACAGCAGTGGTGTATTTTATACAAACCTAGGCTAGTAAAGACTGTCTAGACTAGGAAGTAAATACATTAGGAAGGAATCAGTATTGATTCCTGTTGACTAATCCTAGCAGATCAGAGAAATTTGATACTCAATCTCCTGTGATCTGCTATGTCCTAGGAGTTTCCTTAATACACCCCCGCAAGACGGAGGAGCTGTCGGCAATTCCGATCTTGGTGCGGAGCCGCTGGAACCGAGGTCGAGGCAGGGGTTTGGTGAGAGCATCGGCCAACTGATCATCTGTAGAGACATGGGACACCTGGAGTTGACCAATGGTGACATGATCATGAACAAAGTGATAGTCGATGTCTATATGCTTCATGCAGGTGTGGAAATCGGGGTTGAAGCAGTAGTAGGTAGTTCCAATATAATCACATGAGATGGTGGGTGTGCTAGAAAGGGCGAGACCCAACTCATGGAGAAGGGATTGAACCCAGATCAATTCAGCAGTGGTGGATGCCACAGCCCTGTACTCTGCTTCAGTGGAGGACCTGAAGACTGCACGCTGTTTCCGAACTCCAGGAGATAAGGTTACTGCCTAAGAAGACCAGATAGGCTGTTGTGGACTTGCGATCGACCTAGTGGTGGTTGGCTTGACCACGGGACTGAATATGTCCGTGAAATCCATTCCCGAGCGCTGATGGTACATTTGGCAATAAGTCAAGCCTTGAATCCGTCCACTTCACCAGTAGGTGTCCGCTTAATACGAAAGACCCACTTGTTCCCAACATCATTTTGACTTGGGTGAGGGGGAACAAGCTCCCAAGTCCCATTTTTTATGAGAGCATTCAGCTCATTAGACATGGCAGCACGCCAGTGAGGATCTTTCTTGGCTTGAGAGACACAGGTGGGTTCGGCCAAGGTGGGTAGGTGATGCTTGGTGGCAGTGAGAGCATAGGTATGAACTAGCTTCACGGTGCCTGTTTGAGTCCGAGTTAACATAGGAAGGGTTTTGGTGCGATAGAGTGGAGAAGGAGAGGGGGTGGTGGCGGATGCAGGCGCCTTGTGTAGGTGTGCAGAGGTGGCTGCGGGGTGGGCACTGGTGGTCGAAACAGGGGTAGCCGGGGTTGCGGCAGAGGCAGGGGCAGTAGGGGGCAGGTATGCTAGTTGTGGGACCGTAGCGGGGGAAGATTCTGCGGCAAGTTCCTGCAAGGATGATGTGTTGAGAAGGTCCCTTAGGTGGGCAGAAAGTGGCGCTGGTGGCTGAGAGGGGATTTGTGTGACAGGGGGAGAGTAGAGAGCCACGTGGTGTAGGTATCAGTGGACACGCTAGGGGATGAGGGGAGGGAGGGGAAGGTGGTCTCATCAAACTGGAGATGGCGGGAAGTGTAGAGTTTGTTGGTGGATGCGTCAAAGCATAGATAGGCACTTTGGTTTAGGGAATAACCAAGGAAGAGGCAGGGTTGTGAACGAGGCTGCGATTTATTGGAGGTATAGGGCCGAAGCCATGGAAAACAGAGGCATCCAAAGGTCCGGAGTTTGGCATAGTTGGGAGTGGCGTTGAAAAGAGCAGTATATGGGCATTGGTTTTGTAGGAGAGGAGTGGGGAAGCGATTTGATAAGGTAGACAACCGTCTTGAAGGCATATGACCAGTAGGATAGTGGGAGTTGGGCTTGATGAAGGAGGGTGAGACCAGTTTCAACAATGTGTCTATGACGCCTTTCGGCTGCACCATTGTGCTGAGGAGTGTGGGGAGGGGTGAGATGGTGAGTGCTGGTTGGTACATGATGGAGGAACCTGAGTCAAGAAGCCAGCCGAGGGAGGAGGCCTGAGTGGCAGGATTGGCCACTGGAGGTGGCGGGGCTGACTGCAGGAGGTGAGGACAGCGCTTAGCATTGTGGCCCTGAGTGCCACACCATTGACAGTAGCCACGGTAGCCAGTCGGCTGGGAAGAGGAGCGACGAGAACTGTCATTCTGGTGCTGGTTGGGTTGCGGACCAGCGGGACGATGGCTGTCCATGGGCTGAGTGTTGTACCGCAGGCCAAAGAAGCCCCGATTGGAGCGGTTGGAGCTATAACCACGAGAGGCCTGAGTGAATTGGGCGGTTATGGAAGGGGTATGGGCTGGTGAGCTGCACGTTTTGAAGCAGCCTCATGCTGAACCAACAGATCATGAAGGTTTTCAAAGGCGACAATGGTGTCCCTGGACCGCACAGCTGCGGCAATTTCTCTTAATTCCGGTCCAACTCCATTAAGAACATGGAGGAGAAGATCATCATTGGACAATGGTATGTCGATGGAAGCCAACTCATCAGCAAGAATCCGTACTTCCTGAAGGTAGTCAAAAACTGGGCGGGAATCCTGGCACAGAAGAGTCACCCGTTCCTTGAGGCCAAGGACACGGGCTCTGGCCTTGCTGGCATATAGGTGAGTGAGCCGTGCCCAGGCAAAGGCTGAAGTTGGGGCTGCAGTAATGAGTTGGATCACCTGAGGTGATATGGAGGCCAGAATGGCATGGAGGAGCAGTTAATCTTGACGAACCCAGAGGTCGTGTAAGCCTGGTTCTGTGGTGGGTGGGCAGGGTCGAGAGCCATCAACATAGCCCATGAGGTATGCTCGTAAAAGGGCATTGAATTGAGCTCGCCATGGAAAGAAGGTGGTGGCAGTGAGCTTGACAGGTAGTTGGGCCGCAGTGTTCATGGTGACGAGGTTGGGGAGATTAGGGTTTGGGTCGGCTAAGGTTGGGGCTGGTTGTGCGGGGGGCTAAGTAGTGGCAGAGTTCACGATGGTCTAGGCGGCCATGGATTTAAGGTTTACTCGGTGGAGTGTTTATTGCTCTGATCCCATAAAAGGTATGGAAGTTTTTAAGTGTTGAATTAATAACAAGAATGTACAACTGTGGTGTATTTCACACAAACCTAGGCTAGAACTAACTAGGAAAGAAGTAAAGACTGTCTAGACTAGGAAGTAAATACATTAGGAAGGAATCAGTATTGATTCCTATTGACTAATCCCAGCAGATCAGAGAGATTTAATACTCACTCTTCTGTAATCTGCTGTATCCTAGGAGTTTCCTTAATAAAACATACTTTCAGTATATGAAACGAAGAAATAAAAATAAAGGATAACGTAAATAAAGGGGCAAACATCCTTTTACACCTGAAGGTTTGAGGGTCAACATCAGAATGGACCACTAGATTTCAATTTCATCATTTTACTCCATGTGGTTTTAAGATCACATCAATTTACTCCATTTGCATATTTCAACAATTAAATCATCAATTAAGTTAAGGGCATTCTAGGTATTAATTAAAAATTCTTACTCATATTTTTTTATTAAGTGACTAATTATTTTGATCTAGCCACTCTTTCAAATCAGTGTATTTAAACAAGCTATAAGAGCATAATTAATTAAACTTACTGTAAATGTAGATGTAATGCCCTTATAGTTTGTTAAATGCACTAATTTGAAGAAAAAAAATTAGCTAAATAGAAATAATTAGTCAATCAAAAATAAAATGGGTAAGAATTTGTAATGAATACCAAGAATACCCTTAATTTAACTGATGAGTTACTAGTAAAATAGGCAAATGGAGTAAATTGATTTGATCTCAAAACCACATGGAGTAAAATGATGAAACTGAAACCTAGTGGTCCACTTTGATATTTACCCCCAAGCCTTGGGGTGTAAATGATGATTACCCTAAATAAAGCCATCAAAAAATACCTTTCCAGCAAAGGGAATTCGGAAAGGTTCTGTACAAAATATTCCACGGCGTGCTAGAGCAATCAGAGATGTATTAACAGCTATTGATAATTCCATTGGGAGCTCAGGAGGAATCACAGATGTGATAATGAGCGAACAACTAAGGAAAAGCTTGTACTTGCTCCTAGTAGGATCCTCAAGCCCCTGCATCAAAGACGGCATGATTGTCACAAAATAACACTACACAACCATAAGTGTCCTGTCCCTTAAGTACCTATAAATTTAACATTTTCACCTTCTTTAGTACATAACCGGCAGCTATCACAGCAAATACGACCAAGAACAGAATGAAAAGCCCGCTTTCCCAACTGTTAGCAGTCACCTAGCATAAATGTACACGTAGATTATATAAAGTAACAAAGAAATAAAACTATAATGCATATAGTCATTTCTAAAATAATTACCCTCTCCGTAGAAAACAAAATTGTGCGCATAAGTTTCCCCTGACTTGTTTCAAACCCAGTTCTCAGAACAACAGCTACACAGCCACCATCTGGGGTTTTCAAAGTAAATCCCTGACTCCATTGAAACAATTACAGACAAAAACATAGCATTCATGAGCATATGAAAACATTACTGAAGAAGGATATTGCTTTAAAACATACGATTTAACATAAACTACCTTGTCCACAGTATGCTGCAATATCTTTGTCCCACCAAATAAAACATGGGTTTTATCTCTCTTAGCTGATAACTTCTCCTCAGTTCCCCTTCCCATGATCGATACCTGAAAGATGGTCTTCCTCTTATTATTGTCCTCCAGCAAAGGCACAATGTTTACATTAAATAACAATCCACAATAAGTTAAATGCAGCACTCACTCCTTGCCTTGACGAAAACTCATGCAATAATTGAAGTGCATTTGGAAACTTGAGAAAGAAATTATCAATACTAGCTTTTTTCAGATATGATACACCAATACAAGAATAGCTTCTCCTAGGTTGGATTATTAGTTATCAAAATTATCCAACCCTCCCTATGAAAAACTATCCAACAACAGATTGTACATACAAGGTACCTTAGCTTTCCATACCATCTCAGAAGTACTAAAAAATAATAGAACCCAACAGCCAACCAGTTAAAAAGGATAGATGATTTTCTGATGTAACTTTTACGAATGTTTTCCTTATGTTCATTATATGTAATTAGACGGCTATATTGAATATAATTCTTTACAATACTCTTTTCTTGCGCTGAATAGGGTGGATGCATTTCCACAGCCAGATCTTTTTCATAAAAAAAAAAAAATCAAAATTTATTGATTGAACAAGCATGAACTGGGTACAACACCGATTAAATTTCATTATTCTCGGCTTCTTATGAGCCACACCAGCCTAGTATTGATCCTATTCTTGTTTCTACCTCTCAACTCTCCCACTTCTACTTCTATTTGCAGTCTTAAGTTCCAAATTTCTCATCCAAATTCTTTTTAACATATAAAACTTAGCCGAATTAAAAACCACAACTTGTTCCACAAACTGTTCATTAACCCACACCTTAAAAACTCTCATAAACTTCATCTCAACCCTGCATTTGCAAATGTGGGATCAAGCCTCGAAGAAAAAAGAGAAAGTTCAGACAAAGATAACAGCATGCAATCACCAGCAATAAGAATGTATAAATATAAGTGGCCGTGTTTATGTATGCATATGTATGTAAAGGAAGCAAAACTATACAAAGGCATATGAGTTGAAAAGAGGTGACCACCTTCCACTGAGGAGTAGACTCGCCTGTGAGAATGGCTTCATTGACAATCGCGCTTCCAGCTAATAGAAGCATGTCCGCTGGCACAGTCCTATCCTCTCCATTCGGACCAGAAGCTCGACCAATAGAAACAACATCCCCAGGCAAAAGATCAGTTCCAGCAAGCTTTATCCACCTGAAATTTACAGCAGATAATAGATAAGGTATAAATAGTTTAAAAATTAAAACAAATAAATAGCTGATCTAGATAACTTACTTCCCGCACCGATGCACCATGAGGGTCTGGTTATCCACTCTGACACGTCTTAACTCAGTAAGAGTCTTTAACTGACTTTTAGCCATTGTTGACTCAAACATAAACAGCATAAAAAGCGTAAACACACTATAATACCAATACTCATCCAAACACCAAAGACCCACACAGAACACCTACATACAGGAGCACAAAAGAATGTAGAGAACGAAAGTAATACGCAAACGAAATACATGAGATATATACATATATATATATATATAGAGAGAGAGAGAGAGAGAGAAAGAGAGAGAGCTAAAACCTGGAAGACAAAGAAGGGCTCCATGCAATTTTCTTTCATTAATTTCTGGAATGTAGGTTGTGGATATTCAAATCTGTATGACCAAAAAACATGTACAACAAGGAGTAAATAAAATAAATAATAATTCAATAGGATCATGCTCAAAGCATCATGTGTGAAAACCAATACAAACAGAATAATAAAGGTAGCTCCTGTTGTGCGGAAGCGTCTCAAAACAATACAACAATTGTGAAGGAAAATGTATGACAGTATAATCCTAGAGCTATAGACCAGAACACTACTAAATCTGTATAGGTAGACATACACGTGTACACTAACTTGTGACATCTGTCCTAGGTAGTTATTGGCAGTTAGTCAGTTACTAACTGCTGTCAGGATAAGATTAGGCCAGATTTAACTGCCTGATCTTATCTGCCCACACTTATGTATATATAAACAGCCATTCGGCTATGTGAATGACATCAGAAAATTCACCAATTCTTCAGAAAATATATGGAAACTAATAGTCCACAAAAGAACAAGAAGGATTTACATGGTTCGGCTATAAAGCCTACATCCACAGCGAAGCCGACGAGGAAATTCCACTAATAACAAAGGAGATTACAAAAGAGATTAACTCTCTCAAACCCAAAACCCAAAACCCAAATCCCGAATACACCCAAAACACTCTCTCACCAAACGGTGTGGCACCACCACAATCAAAACAAAAGAAAGGTTTTTTAGGTCTTCGCAAGCACACCAAACAAAGAGAAACCTGTGCCAATTATATACTAGTCTAACTTAACCTAGTCTTATAAGGAGTACAAACCCATAAACCTTATAGGACAGGAAACCAGATTCCTACAAGGATTAGGAACTCTAATCCTTATAAAACATGGAAAAAAACAACTAACAATAGTGCGTCATAATTGGTCCAAATAAAGGGTTAACTAATTGACCTAAAATCTAAGCCAAAATACAACAATCTCCACCTTGACTTAAATTTTACTCAGGTCTTCAAACGGAACTTTCCTCCAATGCCTTCTCCAACACAAAACATGCAAAAGCATGCAAACCAAAGTGCCTTGATCAAAACAGAAGTGAATCAAACGAGAACCTAAAATTCTTTCACCAAACAAAACCAAGCACACCAAAACAAAGATGAATGAAGCACCAAATACTTGAACTTCAAACTCCGCTTGCTCACAAAAGCCATGGTTCGAAACCAAACAGTCTTCCAAACAATTTGCAGTAGATGGAGACCAACAAACCAAATAGCAAGGACAAACAAATTCAGCCAAAAGTCCATAGACCAACCAAATTAGAAAGCACGAGGCTTTCCCCAAGAGGATCCACAGATATATTCCACACTCATGCGGAATCTAACAAATTAGCCCTCACAAATTATATAACTATCAAAACCTCCACCAACGTCTGAATCTGACAAAGAAAAAATTGATGTAGAAACCCACATCAAAGTTTCTCAAATTCTGAACAACCAAATCACAAATTGGTTTTGCATAGGTCAACTTCGAATCAAATAGAGAGTACGAACGCTACTTCAATTGTAGGCAAATTGGTGAGGGATTATCCAATATCTCCAAGTTATTCCTCCCATCGAATTTTCCAATTCTGTATTATGCCATCATACAAAACATAACCCCAAGTCGAAAACTAGAGCTTTGATACCAATTGTTGTGCAGAAGCGTCTCAAAACAATATAACAATTATGAAGGAAAATATATGGAAACTAATAGTCCACAAAAGAACACGAAGGATTTACGTGGTTCGGCTATAAAGCCTACATCCACGGCGACGCCGGCGAGGAAATTCCACTAATAACAAAGGAGATTACAAAAGAGATTAAATCTCTCAAACCGAAAACCCAAATCCCGAATACACCCAAAACACTCTCACCAAACAGTGTGGCACCACCACAATCAAAACAAAAGAAAGGTTTTTTAGGCCTTTCACAAATATGTGGCTGCACACACACCAAACAAAGAGAAACCTGCGCCAATTATATACTAGTCTAACTTAACCTAATCCTATAAGGAGTACAAACCCATAAACCTTATAGGACAAGAAACCATATTCCTACAAGGATTAGGAACTCTAATCCTTATAAAACATGGAAACAAACAGCTAAAAATAGTGTCATAATTGATCCAAATAAAGGGTTAACTAATTGACCTAAAATTTAAGCCAAAATACTAACAGCTCCTTACTCCAAATTACCAAGATATGGTTACTAAGTACAGAACATACAATACATGTTAATCATTCAACAAGGGGGAATCATCAAGTAACAAAACAAGGTATGCCGAACTGCACCGGAGGATGGTTTCAACTTACAAAGCCAGCATATGTAATCAAAAAAGAGCTAAAAAAACCAAGGGACTAGTGATAAATATGAAATAGAAAGCATCAACCCAACTTCTATGTAAATTGAACCAATTATTTAATACAACTCAATTAACATGGAACCAAAAGGCTATTTCTTACTTTCACATATGCAAGAAAGCCTAGAGTAAAACAGACACCAACCTCATAACTGAATCAGCGAATTTCATAATGTTAGATCTTAGCTTGAAAATTGCCTAAGAGAGGATTTTCATGAACTACTTTTGAAAAATCATTACTATATTATAGCACTTCAAGTTATGAGCAAGAAAAACAAAACTAAAGAATATAATAACTCAAGAAATACATCTTTAAGAAAGAAAGGGGAAATAAGAAAATAACTCACGCATTCCGTCCCCATTTATCAGCAGCAGAAACAACTTTAGCTTCAGAGCCATGTCCGGTACTTTTTAAGTAGTGAGCAAATGTTTCCTTGGTAGGGTAAGGAAGTTTGCAAAAGTTATCCTTCTCTTTAGAAAAGATGTAACGTTGCTTTCTGAAATCAAAGTAAATCTCTTCCATATCCCCTGAGGATGAAGAACCTCCATGCTGAAAAATTCAGGCACAATGTCACCAGAAAAATCAAGGGGTAGTTCCCACAGAGGGAAAAAGGCCACTTCATTTGCAAAAAACAAAAATTGTAGCCCTAGCATAGTTGTTACCAGAGATACTTCTAAATAACCAGGAACTTTTGTACAGTATTGTGAAGTGAAGTGAATTTTGACGCTGAAATTGAAATTGAGTGTATTCAAACTGTATAATGGACTTACAAGCTTACGGAAATGCAGTGGTACAATTTCTTTAGAACCAGAAAACTTTGCTGGCGTTATTTTGCATGCATCTGCCTGGTGAATATCATTTACCTGAAAACAAAGAAGCAAGTAATGCAACAGCAAATCATCAAAAAATAGGTTTCAATTCATGTGTTCGCATAGCAATTAGGATATGCAGATGTTACACACATAAAAGGGGACCAAGAAAATGAGACTCCCGCTAATAGGGCTGTATGGAGAATCAAATGTACATAACCTCTGTGCCTGCTCATATTCCTTTTGTTGGACCCATAACCTCCCTATGCCATGGAGCAACTATTCAAAGCCCTCGCCCATATAAATGCATAAACGCAGATGATTATATCAAACATGTCTACATACCTTGTTATAATGTACAAGGCAATTGAAGTCGACGGACCAAACAGTGAAAAGCCAAACGAGAATGTGAAGAGCTACAAGGACACCCAAAACAATGACGGAGTCACCAAAGTCTATGCTTCGAACAACCGCTGCAAGCCACAGAACATAGAGGATAGAGAAAGGCCAGACGTCAAAGCTCCACATCAAGCTCTTCTTCTTCAACAAATCCACTCTATCTACCACCTTCCCTCCCACATGAAACCTCGACATTTCTATATCATTACATTAGAGAATCAAATCAAACCCATTTCAATAAAATCAATAATCATAAACAAAACTTAACAATCAAACAACTCGTATGAATGAATCTTTTCTATTGCGCATAATAGAGAAGTCAAATGCGTTAAATTTTGTCTGCTGTCCGTAGATTTGGGTCCCTTCCAATGCCGGATTCACGGTTTGGATGCCCCAGTTACAAATCTTAATGAGAAATCACAATTTTTTTTATTTACGCTGATCGTTAGGAACCACGAATGGCTACCTGATTCCTTCTTTCAATCTAAGGGGCCGATCGCAAGCCTGAAGCCTCTACAGTTCCTCTGTGCAAGCCTAATTTGAAGCTATCGAGGACGATGAGCGTGATTCATAAAGCGGTCAGATGGTAGGCGAATCGAAGATGGGCTCCGCAAGCCCTAATTTAGTTTTTTTTTTTAGCCCTAATTCGACTTAAACCCCTGGTTAGCCGGACCACACCACCGGCCTAAATGATACCACCAATTATAATACTTTTTCTTTTTCTTTTTTTCTTTACTTGGTCTGTTTACTTTTTCTTTTTATTTACCCCCAAAAAAAAGATACTCCCTTTTTCTCTTTTTAGCCAATTTCTCCTCAACGTGTATCCACCAATCTTCATCCTAAAGTAGTTAGATGAATTGTAAGTATAAATAAAAATATCTGTAAAACTTTGTTAATATATCCATATTTTTTATCCCAATATAAAAATAAGAGAGAAAAATATTCACATTATTTTGTGGATAATGTATTTAAAGGTTTTGACATAAAAATAATTAGGGGAAAATAAAATTTTCCTCCAGTTTTCACAATATTTGTATTAGAGTTATATAAATATTATTCAATGTTTAATTTTTTCCTAAAATTTCATTTAAAATTTTCAAATTTTAGAGTAAATTTTAATATTTTTTATTAAGGGTTGATATCGATATTTTCATAAGTTTAACTATCGATATTTTCATGAAAAACGATATTTTATCCAAATTTGTAACCATAGGAGAGAGGGCAAATTGAAAATTTTATAATTATTATTTTCTTTGATTAAGTCAATGGTAATACTTTCGCATACAATTCTCAATGCTATTGTCTTTTGTTTTCTTTGAACATATTCTTAAATTTATGAGCCGAATGCTCCTCAAAAATAACATTAATAAAAAAATTAATAATTATAGAAGTTTTATTCGTTGATGAGTATGACTTAAAATCCATCAAAGAATCTTAAATGGGTTACCTAAATGAGGTCTTCATAATAAGGTTTAGTGATATTTTTTTATATATATTATGCGAAAGAGTTTAAGTTCAACTTTTGTAAAAAGTAGGAGTATACGCAATGTGCATAATGTTATCCCCTCCTATTTCATTTTGAAAAAAAATATATAAAATAAATAAATGAGTTCATAATAAGTTGCAATTTGAAAATAATGTCTCAAATTCAAATCTAACCACACCAACGACACATTTACTTAACACTAATGAAAATGAAATCAATGATAATATTCTAATTACTTTCTACTCATCAGTAAATGTCATTATACCAACTACTTAATACTCTTGAATTTACTTTGGCAAAATATAATTATTTAAGGATTATGAGCCTCTGTTTTTAGGTTTCACGCGTTTACGCGCATTTCATTTATTCATAACCATTTGGTTCATCTAACAATCTAAAACATGAAACATCACCCTCTAATCTAATATCCTATTCTAACTATTTTGCTAATAAAATTACAAATAAAAAATAAAACAATAAAGAAAACTAAAAAATAAAAAAACTTATAACGTCAGCAACCACCCATCACTTCACCTGATTGGGCATCCTCCCCCACCTCATCCCCCACCATCACCAAATTCCCACCCACCCAATAGAAACCACTAGTGCTTTAAGCCTCGCAAGCTGCTGCGGGGTTGTAGAATGGGTCTCAAATTTGCGATGACACATAGAATGTTGTGACAAATATACAAAATGTGGAAGGTGAATGTTAATAGAAGATAAAAGGGAACCAAGCACCAATCTTCTTTTTATTTTCAAATATAAAAGAGGAGCAAGTACTGATCAGTTTTTTGCAAGAAAATATTTGTAAGAAAACGCTTTCCAGCAAAGACATCACATTTTCATTAGTTTGTCACTTCTTCAAAAGTTTCCTCAAAGTCATAACTTTGGATCTTTTAAAACGTCACCTGCATAGTAATAGTAAAATGAGAGAGAAGCCTCAATGATACCAGTAAGGTGCTTGATTAGCTTCAAATCCAAAGAATAAGAATGCTCTGCAATTAAAATGAAAATACAGAAATTGAAAAGAATACACTATTGAACATAAACAGTAAACATAAACATCACCCAATTCATACCAAAAATTGAAATTTGATGCGAAGAACACACCTTGAAAGATAACAAAGTGAAATGTAAAAGATGGATATTCTGTGACATATTGGCAACCATAGTTAGCCAAAAAAGTGTCAAAAAAATCAAAACTTCAATAACCGAAGTAAACCAAATGAACAATTGATCAAAATTAAAGCGAAGAATATGCTGAAAGTACCCAGAATTGCACAATTTCACAAAAAAACAATTTCAATATTTGTACACTTCAAATTGTACAAATAGATCACTAAATCAACCATTGGTTTTTAGAAAAATATGGCATATAGATCTCTATGCCAATTGTCTTTGTAGGCAATTGGACAAAGAAAAAAATTGGTAGTTCAACAACTATTGTTATACAACAGTAATATACGTTTTCATAGAATTGTCGAATTCATATCGGTTAATCTCAATGTTCACAAAATTGTATGAGATTGCCAAATTCATATCGGCTAATCTCAATGTTCACAGAATCATATGAGATTGCATAATATAATGAGGACAATAAGGAGATATGCATATTAAATACACCAATATTTAGTTCGGAAATCAAATGGATAAGAACATGTTTGGGTTGACAATAATTTTATTGACAGTAATTGTAGATACAGCTACAAACAAACATAACTATCACAAAATGAAGGCACTGGCTATTTGCACATTCAGCAGAAGAATATCAAAACTAAAGCAACATAACCAAAATGCAAAAACGGCTTATGCATTTAGTTTTTCACAATTTTTTTAGAACAATGTACCAAATGTATTGAATTCACACTTTCATATTAGAATCACAACTACCTGAATGAATATTAATATACTATTTTCAATTCATACTATTACACACAGTAGATTTGAATCTCAGCTTGCATTCAAATTCATAAATGTTAATTCAAATTTTCAAATTTTCAAATTGGACATTAACTCATATAAATAGTAGTCGTTGCTTATAAAACTTCAATGTCATTTTGTTGACAAATTCATAATCCACCTACAAAATATCATTGGAATCAACCTATCAATTTGAATAACGATCATGACAACTCAATACGAAAGCCCAAATACACATCATTACAAACCAAGCTAAAAAGTCAATTATCATATATGCAGACAAACTAAATGAAAACCAGTGTTATATATTTGGTCCAAACAGTAGCAAGAACCCAGATGGTGCAACACCAATTTGCAGCCACCAAAGTAAGGCAATTAAACCTTAATTTATACCATAATATGCAGGTAAGAAATTATGCACAACCAACTCAATTTTATAACCATCATAATATAAAGCAGTACTCATTTTTTGACTTAATGAGCCAATCTAGAAGTACTCATTCACTAATTTTAGAATTTAGGAAAATGGAAAACTTAATTAATATTACTACAGTAGAAATTTACTTTATTGGTGAGTAGTGCACCAAGTATATTAACAAACAAACTACACTTTAATTTTTTGGGTGTAAAATATAACAATCCTAAAAAAGTATATCCATATATGATATATTGCACAAAACCAACAGATTACAAAAAATTACAATATTGAAGCAAATATAAAAGCATTAGCAATGCTTCTAAACCAAGAAAACTATTTATTAGTTTAACATGTCAAAGGCAATGAACCTGGCAATGTCAAGCAAGAACATCAATTCGTCAGTCTCAAATTCCTCCTGAAAGATGTTCGAACATGAGCAGATAAATTCACAGTTGTAATGCTAACTAAAAAAATCAATCACTTGTCCCTTTGTTTGCTCATAAAACTAACATGCAAATACTTGAAATCAATCAATCAATTAATCCACTAAAACAATTTCATAGAAACTTAATATTAAATCAATTGTAACTTTTACACCAAAACTCAAATGTTAAGTTCAACTTATGAACTCCATAACTGAATTTTCAAATTATACTCTATCTTATACACAAATATTTTTTTAAAATAAGAAACTTACGTGTGCAAAATAGCAACAATTAAAACCCTAAAGAGATTGGTAAATTCGAAGAAATTAGGCTCATCAATCATCAAATAAACTAACAAATAAAACTAATTCAACTAAGTAGAACTCAAACAGGAGTTGAAACAAACCCAGCCTATCCCAGACTGGTAGAAACCTTGATGTTGGAAATAACTGTCTATGCGAGACTGGAATATGAATCAATTTATGGAATATAGTAAATTTATGGAACAGGTTTATGCCATTATGCGAGACTGGAAAATATTTAATTATTTATGTTTAAGAAAGCAATGCAGAAAATAAAAAGGATACATAAAGGTAAAACACAAACAGGAATGACTGATTTGCTTTCCTTATACACCAATTCCTAATGCTAGCTTTGAGAAATGTGAGAGCCAACTCCATCATAACCAAACGTATATACTTACTCAATGATGGTCAAAATACTAAACCAGAAACCTAAAGGCTTAAGCAACTGACATTTGCAAAGAGGTGAATTAGTTATTAAAGCATAGACATTATTCGATCTGGAGGGAATAGACATACTACATGATGCAAGGCAATGACATAAACAAATATTATAGTAAACAGGGATTGGAAAGAAAAAAGAAATGCAAAGCTCAGTAAAAAATGATGATAACTCGCTGTGCAAGTATAAAGCATATCCAGATCTTACTTTTCCCCCATTATTCCCCAACTAATACATGCCATGGACGTCTAAAAAGACTCCAGTACAAAGCCAAAAAGAAGTTTCAATATCACACCTGTAATCTTAAGATATGCAAAGTACAAAGCCAAAAAGAAGTTTCAGTAGTGCCATCAAACCGATTGTACAACATAATATAACCGGTTTATTATTTAACCTAAACCAATCTTAAATGAATTCAAAGATAAAAGTCTACCTCGGATTTTGATGAAAAAAAAGCCAATAAACTAAAAATGTAAAACCAATTGGGAAAAAAAAAACTTTACCTCAATACTTATAAAAAAAACTCAAGATTTTCTTCCTCAACCTTCTCAAAATAACCACAATTCTCTAGCCCTGTTACAAAATCGAATCGATAAATTAGGCCAAAATTTAATTCACCAAAATCATACCTCAATTCACAAAGATCATACGAAATTTTAGAAACCCAAAACTCAATCAAATAAACCCAACAATTTTTCCTCTATTCCATTGCCTACCCATTATATCTATATTTGATCACGGCTTCACGACAACCTTCCCTTAACACTTTCATCATCATACCGTACAACAGTGGAGCAAAGTTAAATCAAAGAAAACATAATTGAAAATAAAGTTGAAATCGAAGAAATTACAATTTAATGATCATATGCTAATGTTACCTATTCAAATTAAGAATTCTTCAAATCTTCTGCAGGATCAAACAAAAATTAAAAGAAATGCTCGATTACATACACAATCGACAAACAACCAACTTCGAGAATGAATCAAATGAGGAAGCGAAGAAAATAGCATAAATTAAAACCCAAGTTGTCACATTTAAATGAAGCAGCCCATCAAATCAATCTGAACAATCTAACTAATGAAGTAATTAGCATAAATCAATAGCTTGGGAAATCCATATGAGTAAGAAAGACTAAAGAATATAAAATATGATTGGTAGCGACAGCTCCCAACCTACAGAATTCTTAAGAGAGGTTTGTAGATGTATGGAATATGATGTCCACCTGCGCATTTGGCAGAGAACCAACATTTTTTGTGTAGAAAATATGATGTTCACCCTTGGGATAACCTACACCTCAAGTGGGCAATGTGAAATCCACCACGAACTAACCATGAAAGGATAACCTATACTTAAAGTGCAGAATGTGAAATCCACAGACAATAAGGTAACCAACAAAATCCTAAGACAACCACACAGTTCATCGTAATGCAGAGAGGTTAACCGAAATGAAACAAAGCTGAAGATTGTATTACAAAGTAGTGGAATTAAAATAGTTGAAAAACCAAATCTAAACATTTTACTTGGGTGCTGGAGTAATCTGCAATGAAGCATAAAATTAAAAGAATTCAGCAAGTGGAAACAAATTGCTAGGACAATAAAATTGGACAACAAAAAGTGAACAAACAGACCCATATCTCAAATCACACAAATTGCAATAACAATGAAGAAAGCAGAAAATCAAAATGAATGAGATAACATAGAAAGAGGAACAAACCTACTAACCTAAAAATAGCAACAACGAACAACGAAAACTAACCCATATTTCAATTCGACAACGAACCCATATCTCAGTTCTGAAACCCATATCTCAAATCGGAAAATTAGTAAACCTAGAAATAAATCGATATCTTAAATCGAGGAATTAGTAAACCTAGAAATAAAAATAGTGATCAACCCATTTCTCATATCCGGAAATTACTAAAAAAAATCACATGGCTGAACTTAATCCACAGAGCTTCATGGTAGCGAAGATTAGCTTATTCCAAGCGAATAAAGCTTGAAATTGTATTTGGAAATAAGGGAAGTAAAATAACAAAACTCAAATCGTTGGGAGAACAGAGGTGAAAACTTACCTGGATACGAAAGAGAAACAAAGCAGAGATTGAAGAGGATTGGTTTTATGGTGAAGATTGAAGGCAGCAAAACATGTCGCATGAGTGGGAGGCAGCGATGACTGCAGACGCGAGTTGATTGGCTGCAGTTGTCACGAGGTGCGATGAAGGAATTGCGGCTGAGTGGAGCACCGATGAATGTACATAAGCCATTGGGTTCAGTAACGGTGAGGAGGATGTGTCGAACAGGAGATGCAACAACGTTGAAGGAGAGTACGGCGTGAATTGGTGATTCCAATTGGATGAGAGTGCGGTGTGAATTGGTGATTCGATGCAAATGAACAATAAGCAAAAATGGAAGACAACTCTCGCACGCAAAAAGCAAGAGGAAGACCAACTCACAGGGGCACGGTGGGCATCCCACTGTAGAGCATGCAGCGGATGGAAAAATATGGAGGCAAAACAGGCAATACACTGTGTACACAGTGAAAGCAGCGAAACCACTGTACATGAACAGTGAAAATCGGCTTGGGCTTTAGTATAGATATAAATATAAATGTCCCTCCTTATTGAATCCACCTCATTTCTTCAATTTTTCTCTTTCTCTCTCCCCATTGTTTCTTCACCCCTAAAGTGCCTCTGCATCCTTCTTTCAATTTTATGGCTTTTTCTTTTTTAAATTCAAACTTCATGGTCTTTAAGTAGTTAATTTATTATTACAACCCTTAGTGGGATTTCACAGGGATTTCAAGGAGGAAGAAAATTTAAAGTAACGTAATGAAAAAAGGTCGAAGGTTTCAAATCTGGTTTTCTGGTTGATATGCTTATTGCTGGGTTTAGATGTGCCCTTGAATGTATTTGATGGGAAGTAAGATATACGAAACCAATTCATTGTAGGGTGGTGAGTAGCAAAAGGGTGGCTACCGGTGGAGTGGGTTCGGTAAGGTGGTGGGTTGATGGGTTTTCAACTTCTTTAGTGAATTATCTTTATTTTATTTATTTATTTTTCCTTTTTTGCCTTTTTTTTATTAAACAAATAAAAACTTCATTAATAAGTAAACATTATAAAGCAATGGAAGCCCATAAATAAAAAGACTTAAATGGAATATAAACATACATACAAGCAACACTAAATTCATAGGCATATAAGTCCAATAACATAAAATTAATACTACCCAAAAGTAACATTAAATCAAAAAAATGGAAAGTTGTCATCACTCAACCAGCCGCCTTCAACCACCACGAACCAGCAAACATAGAACCACCATAAACAAGAAAAGTGAAGATGAAATCAAAAAAGTTAGCGGAAAATGGGGGTGAGCAAGTCACTCGTGCAACGAGCGCTCTTATAATCCATTCGACGAGTGCAAAACGCACTTTGAAGACAACCCAGTGCCAAAACAGCCTCTAGGTTGAGAGATGGACTAGAGTGGCAGAGTGTTCAAGGTCCAGCGTCGTCAAGAGATGAGGAAAAAGGAAGGGATTGAGACATGGAAGGAAGCTGAAATAAAGATGGAAAAATAGATCTAAGAGGACTCCGGAAATTTCCATGGGATGAAAGGAAAAAGCCTCTATAGTGGGAGGGGCTGGAATGTTTCAAACGGCGCTAGGCGCTCCTAGGGCGGCAGGTCGGGGCCTAACGCCTCGGCGGCTAGGTGGGGCTTAGGCTGAGGCCTAGGCAATTTTTTTAAGGTAAAAAATTAATAAATTATGTACTATATAATTACATATACATAAACATATGTACTAGGGGTGTGCACGGTTCAGTTCGATACGGATATTGACAATATTTTAATCCAAACCGTTAAAATCTTAACGGTTCGATACGGTTTGAATTTTCTAAAATTAAAAATAAAACCGTTTCGATCCAAACCGTTACTAACGGTTTGGTTTGGATCGAAACGGTTTAAAACCATTAAGAAATAAAAAAAAAATTAGGATATAGAAAAAATAAGGATACAAAAAAAAAATCAATACTCAATATTCAACATTTTATTTATTGAGGTTTCTAAGTATTGAATTGCAAACATTATCACTATACAAAGATTTATCAAACACACCAACTATTTAATAATTTTTTATTATACTCTTATATGAGTATACATATACTTATATGGGTATATCTAAGTATCCTTTTATTTTTATTATTTTTATTTTGTATTAATAATAAATTTAAACATTAATAAAAATTAATATATTTCTTAACGGTTCGATTTGGATTTAACGGGTTTCTAAAATGAAAATCCAAATCCAAACCGTTACTAACGGAACGGTTTGGATTCTCAAACCGTTTGACTTTTATCCGGTCAAACTTAAACCATTGGATAAATAATGGTTTGAAGCGGATCGATTAGCGGTTTTAATGGATTCATGTCCACCCCTAATATGTACTAACATACATAAATTATGTATTCCATAATTACATAAATAATGTATTAAATTATGTACTACATACATATACTATATAAATAAACATATGTACTAAATTATGTATTAAATACATAAATTATGTACTACCTACATAATCACATAAATTATGTATTAAATTATGTATTGCACACATATACATTACACATAAATTATGTATTATGTGCTACATACATGCACATAATACTATATACATAAATTATGTGCTACATAATAGTAGAATGATGTCACGTTTGACTTCCAACACCAAAGCAAAAAACTTCTCAAACAAAGATTCAAACTTCAAAGATTGTTCCAGCAACATTGAGTTGACATATAGGTCATAACATATTCTGTCAGGACCAGTCCCAAATCCCCCAGGATTAACGTGGGACCCGCCTGATCCCGTTTGACACCACGTGTTAGACCAGGGAAAATTCCATCTCTAGCCCTCGCCGGGGCTATCAGAGTACGTCAGGATCGTAGGAGGAGGGGAGTGATGTCTCGTCTCTGCTACAGCCCGCATCCGCGATCAACCTGAAGGGCATTAAAACACGAAAACTGTGAGTGGACAAAAACAATCATTTTAATAAAAACATAGTGGACAAAATAAACATTTCATTGAAAACGTTTTCACAAGAAGACATTTATGCCCTTCACTAAAAGCATATGCATGCATTCGAAAACCGTTTATCAAAACGTTCATAAAACTATTTGTCAAACGTTCTCAAATCCTTTCTAGGGTTCATGCCCGGTTCCCATAAACCGTCATGACCCATAAAAACCTTTCAAGGGTTCATGCCGGTTCCCATAAACAGTCATGAACCATAAATCCATTTGGGTCCCCGACCCGAAATCACTTTCCATACAGGTGGGAACTCAGCCCAAATCAACATACGTGGGTCTCAGTCCAAAACCATTCTCAAACATTGAATTCGGGGTCTCGCCCCAAATCACTTTCTAAAACATGGGACAAATGGTCTCCGCCCTCAAATCTCTTTCTGTAAACCACATACGTATCAAAATACGTATAACCCATCCGTGGCACTTCCGAGAAGATGCCAACTCGGGGCACACAGCCCCTAGGGAACACATCCCCGATATAGTCACGATGTCATCATATCTTTCTAGTGTGCACACTACTCGGGGTCTCACTCCGAGTCTTCTCCCAGGAATCTCCATCTGGGAGGCTCAATCTCTGGATCTAGTCCGAGCTCTCTCTCTGGATCTAGTCCACAAATGGATCTACTCCACTGCGCTTCGCTGCTCTACTCTGATCTCGACTCGTCTTCGAGTCCTCGTATCGTATCTCGCATCACTCCGCGATCTCCGCTGACATCTAGACTCACCTCGAGTCTCCACCTGTCACTATTGAATCTAATCTGGTCGCCACTTATGTCCATCTAGGACTCTATCCAATCCATAAAACACTCAAACTATCGGGACACTCTCAACCCGACATACTGATTGATCACGGTCAATCCCATCGTCCAATGTGCACAACACACATGTGCACCCACATCACAAGAACATCGAGGCGCCACCCGACCTACTCAAGGACTGCACTCCAGCAACGTCCAACCACATACTACCGTCCGCACTCCAACCATGGTTCGGACCCTAGCCATCCGTCACCAGGCGAACATCAATCAATCACTTAGGACACTCACTCGTCACCCGAACATTCTCACGTCCTCTAGGCAAACAAGTGCCATGTCCTCAACTCAGGAGGTATGGTCAACCGTGGTCAACCAAAACCAATCCGTAATGGACTCTCAAGTCCTCAGCTCAACTGGACACCATCCACGTGTCAGTAACCTCCAACTCGCCTATCCGTTTACTACCATATATGCACATCCAAAAGGATGTCAAGTCATCCTAATCCGATGTACCGCTCAGCTGAAGAGTCACAACAGACTCCTGCTGTGATCTGCAACCAAATCTCTGCATACCACTATATCTGACCAATCAAACTTTTTGTCATAAGACGTCACTTACGTCATCCAAATGGTATCTGGATCTCACGTTTCACCCCAATATTTACAACTTCTGAGCACACCCTCGCGACTCAATCTCGTAGCACTGGGGGAACTAGTCTCCATTACTGGGGAAATTTATCTCCGTCACAGGGGAAACTGGTCTCCATCACTGAGGAAACAGGTCTCCATCACTGGGAAACTGGTCTCCATCACTGAGGAAACTGATCTCCATCACTGGGGAAACTGGTCTCCATACCGAGTACTACGGTACCTCGCACTGAGCCACTCGGGATCCTCTCTGTCCCACTCTTAATAGCCGCTTTCACAAGAGCGTGGCAAGTATGTCAACACCCGACACCCAACGTCAACATCTCATTCTGCGATCGGACTTAGCCGTCACCGAGTCGAATACATAATCACTGCTCGTACTTTGCGTCACTCACGCACCTCGCATCATTGTCAAGACTGACGAATCCAATCGTCACAATCGTCATGGTAACCCGAGCCTATCCCGCTTGATAAGACTCGACTACGTCCATCGATAGGAGCGTCTGTCACAACCTCGTGCAGACCAAACTCACAAACACTCTGCTATCGAGACTCCCAAGACTACGCTGTCAACACACCGCAGGTACCTACTGCTCAACACCCAACATCCACCGATCGGTCTACCCCTGGATCCGATCACAAGTACCACACTCCTGGTAACTTGTCCAATCAATCACCTACTAAGGTTATCACAAACCTGGCTGCCCGCTGCAGCCCAACCATCCTGACCGATCCCTCGCTCTCGACTCCGAAGAGCCATCGTACTCCAACACTGGTATCCAAACAACCAGTGACTACACTGTGAGGATTTCATCCTCTTGTAACTCTACGGCTCTCAGCCGCTGGCCTCCACAAGAATTGGCCCTCATCAGTATCTACCATTGCTCATCCATGGCATGACACAATTATACTCTATCATGCTACTCAGCATCCATACTGGGACTCCTCTACTAGTCGACATCCTCTATCAGTCGGCAACCTGGAGGGATTCGGCACACCGAAACATGGCATCATTACACCAACCAGAGTTACATATTCCTATTCCCAACCGTCGTGACTATAGTCGTACAGGGTCATCATAAAATGGGCGACCCTGACCTCTGACTACCCTGGTATTAATCCGTACATCCTCTATCTGACACGACAGTAGGGTCACGATCCTCAAGTCGTCATACTGTGCCTAACGATCCACTGGATCCTACTCACCAGTAATGCTACGGCTCTAAGCCGTCGGATTCACAAAACTACTGATCCTACTCGGGATCAAACATCGAAACATGTGGCCTCCAACGCCCATCGAACCTCAACTATCAGATCATATGCCAAAAACCATCTAACTAAGGTTTGATTCTACCGAATCCTCGTACTAATGCCCTAACTACCAGGTTGATGACGGGCTGTTACGACTTCAGAGACATCACATCCTCGACCTGCGCGTACTCCACGCTCTGATACCACTTTGTCAGGACCGGTCCCAAATCTCCCAGGATTAACGTGGGACCCTCCTGATCCCATCTGACACCACGTGTCAGACCAGGGAAAATTTCATCTCTAGCCCTCGCCTGGGCTATCAGAGTACGTCAGGATCGTAGGAGGAGGGGAGTGATGTCTCGTCTCTGCTACAGCCCGCATCCGCGACAACCTGAAGGGCATTAAAACATGAAAACTGTGAGTGGACAAAAACAATCATTTTAATAAAAACATAGTGGAAAAAATAAACATAGTGGACAAAAACCCTCGTTGAAAACCTAGAATGTATATGCATCGTATAAAACTGTAAATCTCGAAATACGTGCAAATACGTAAATCCTAGGCTACCACAAAAAATTTCACTCATGGCAACACAAAATATGTATTAAAAGCATTTATAAACATTTATGCATGCATCAATTTCGAGAAAAGGGTCCACTCACAGACCGTCCGAAGCGGCGTCTCCATACGCGTGCCATAAGCGTCTCCTGGGCCAATCGTCGCCTCTGGGATTCCCGAACCTATCCAAATTGTAATAAAAGGTTACTAATAGCCTCATTAACCTCTCATTGAAGTCCCATTATTTTCCCGATTTTCTAACTATTTTTAAACGCGAACCTAAACCTTCGGACAACCCAAACTATATCGAAACGATGTCCGATTGACACGAAACCAGTCCTAAAATTTTCGTTACATCGAATAGAAGGTTTTGTGTGTTGAACACATCCCCAAAATGTTGGACACGCGCCCCCACGCGCCCTAGGAAAGTCCCTGCGCGTGAGCCCACGCGCCAGGGCACTGTGCAAGCGTCTTCTTCCTCTGGCCGGTTCAGAACGGCCGGTTCGGTCTATTCTCTGCAACTGGACCGGCGTGACCGGTCCAGGCCTCTCCAATCCCCATTTTTCATCCGTTTGCTTCCAATCCAATCCCTAAATTCCTATTTTCTTGTTTCCTATCTATTCCAATGAAGAAAACTAAGAAAAACCTAGAAAAACCCGTCCGTTCAATCCTCCCCTAATCGGTCTAAGTTTTTCGATTATCCCCAGGGCAGCACCGCCCTTCTCAGCCATAAAAAACGGTCCACTCACTCTCCTAACAACCTAATAACCTCAACTAAACCATCCAAAACAGGCCATAATACTAAAATCGAAAACAAATGAGTTTTGGGTCTAACCGGTACGTTCTCGGGTCCATGGCCGCTGTCCACGGTGGTGTGGCTTCCTGCCAGCCACCAACATCCTCACTTCCTCCTCTCAGCCTCTAGGCCTCACCAGGATGATCAAAGGGGTAAGGGTATGGTTTTGGGGAGAATGGTTTGATCGGGTTGTTTAGAAATGGGGAAGGATGATCAATGAAAATGGAAGGTGAGATGCATGAATAAATGAGGTTGGCCAGTGGATGGGTGACACTTGTCACTCATCCATTGGTCCACTGACAATTTTCTGGGCCCCACTAAAAGCGAAAAGGTCCTTGTCTCGTAATTCGTGTAATAGTACTTTTGTACTTCCTTGAACCGTAACTTCTCCGTCGAATGTCCGAATTCAACGTGTCACCTATCTATGGATTCGTATCGTCTCGATCTACGTAATGGTCTTTGGCCCTCGGCCATCGGACCTCCTGGGTTAAAAGTCAACTTTTGGCCCAAATTACTAAAAGACCCTCAAACTTCCGAACATCATAACTTCCTCCTCGAATGTCGGAATCGAGCGTGCCACCTGTCTATGAACTCATGACGTCACGAACTATGTCACGATCATCGGCAAAAGTCTATTTGACTGCCTGAACGAAAAGTCAACGATTCGCCCATTCTAGGGGCAAAATCGTCATTTCGCCCGAACGTCCGCTAATCCTCGTCTAATCTCCGATTAGCCTCTCTAATCCGTGATTAATTCTTAATTAATCCGGATAATTCGGGACGGGTTGTCACATATTCAATGTCTAAAAAAAAAGGTTCATAACAAATTCCAAAGTGACCTACTTAATTTTATTGTATAAATTTTCGGGATCAATCATTGGACCATGCAAACAAAAAATACCTTTTCATCTCTTTTTTTTTTTTCAAAGGAAAAAAGAGAAGAAAAGAAGAGTGGGGAGAAATGACAAGAAGATATTGGAACATCAATTTGGAAGAGATGATGGAAGCAGGAGTTCATTTTGGTCATGGTACTAGAAAATGGAATCCTAGAATGGCACCTTATATCTCTGCAAAGCATAACCGCTCTACCACTGAGCTATTGAGGAACAACAGGGGATTAGATCTCATAGAGTTCAATTACCATTCTCAACCCATGACCAACATGAGCTCGAAGTTTCCTTTGTAACCCCCGGAACTTCTTCGTAGTGGCTCCGCTCCATGCCTCATTTCATAGGGAACCTCAAAATGGCTCTATTTCATTATATTCCATCCATATCCTAATTCCATTCAGTTTCTAGTCTATCTCTTTCTATTTCTATGTATATATATATATGGAAAGTTAAAAAATCATCATATAATAATCCAGAAATTGCAATAGAAAAGAAAAAAGGGAGGTTTGTGATGTCAGGACCCGTCCCAAATCCCCCGGGATTAACGTGGGACGTGCCTGCTACAATCTAACACGAAGTGTCAGACCAGGGAGAATTCTGTCCTTAGCCCAACCGGGACTGCTAGAGAGTGCCAAGATCCGAAGGAGGAGTGTGATGTCTCGGTCTCTACTACAACCCGTATCTGCTATCAACCTAAAGGGCATTAAAAACATGAAAGCTGTGAGTGGACAAAACAAATAATTTATAAAAATATTTCATTTTCACAAAAAGACATTTATGCCCTTCACTAAAAAGCATGCATGCATTCAAAAACCATTTCTCAAAACCCACATAAAGGTCGTGGCCCAAAACCCAAAATAAGGAAACCCAGAACGAGTTTTCTTTCAAATCACGAAACACAAGATCTCAGCCTAAAACCGTTCTCCGTAAAATTGCATACATACATAACCTGTCCTCGGCATCTCATGTGCACAATCAATAACCCGTCACGATATATCTAAGTGTGCACACTACTCAGGGTCTCACTTTGAGTCTACCCCCAGGATCTACGACGCCTGGGAGGATCAGTCCAAAATCCAGGATCTATGACGTCTGGAGGACTATCTGCGGACCCAGTCCGAGATTATACCATATCTCTCACTCCTGGGATGTGCTCCATCTTGGAGTCACTCATTCCAAGCAGTGGATCATAACACTCCAGGATCATCGACGTCTAGATGAGACCAATACACTCATAAAGGAGGGTATATAAATATAGGCGTGAAAAACTACAATTGGGACTCACGCCCGATACCACAAGTCAATTGGGTCTCTAGCCCGATTTCACAGTTTAACTGGGCCTCAAGCTCGAACTCAAAATCAATTGGGCATCGAGCCCGATACCTCAGGGTCAGTCACGATTCCAATCATAGTAATGTGTGCAACCATCAGTCCAGGACCGCTCTCAATCCTGGTATGTCGCCGTGAACATATCAACCGTCGCGACCACCTCTAGATCATGGTGTACACATTACCGATCGATCTCCTATACCGTCAGCACTCCGAAGTTGAGCCTCCAGTGGCAGCTCGACAATGGGACGTGCATCATGACCTCTCTGGAAGGAACACATCCCTAGTCCGGAGGCGAGCGTCGTGACGTCCGTCGCCTTGCACACAGCACTCGTCGCAACCCCATGACTCAGACTCGTCGGTCATCGATAGGGCCATATGTCCGAGACAAAACCAAAACCAAATGGGTCTCATACTTGGTTTTATATTTCTAAATCCAAAACCATTTACTTAAACCATCATTGAAAACACCGCACGTATAAGCACCGTATAAAACCAAAAACCTCGAAATACGTGCAAATACGTAAACACACACACACATGCACTCATGGCATCACAAAGCATGTTCATTAATCATATAAAGCATTTATGCATGCATCAATTTAGAAAACAAGGTACACTCACAGATTGTCCAAAGTCGCGCCTCGATACACATGCCATACGCCCTTCCCGGGCCAATCACCATCACCGGGGCTCCCGAACTTGTCCAAATCATTTTAGAGGGTTACTAACTACTTAAATAACCCCTCATTAAAGCCCTGTAACTTTTTCAAAATTTTAACTATTTTTAAACCCGATCCTAAACCTTTGGGCATACCGAACTATATCGATACGATGTCCAATCGACTCGAAACCAGTCCCAAAATGTTCGTTACATCGAATAGATGATTTCACATGTTGGACACTTCCCCAAAATCTCCCCCACGTTCCACCACGCTTCGCCTGAAGGCCCTGCACGTGGGCTTCACGCGCTGGTGAGCAGGTTTCTTCTTCCTCGCGATAGGCCGGTTCGAACCAGTCCTCAAGTTCGGCCGATCCAACTAGACTGGCGAGGCCAGTTCACCTCCATAACTTCACATTTTTTCATCCTTTTTCTTCCTTCTTTCCACCAATCTTCCTTAATCTATCCTATGAATCCTTTTATGCAATCAAAACTAGGAAACCAATCCTAAAACCTATGGGTTCAAGAATCCAATTAAACCCAAAATTTCCTATCCATGTTCTGGGCATAACCAAGGGTCAAAACTCAATCCTAAGGGTTCCATTAAGCTCCTAGGATCATTATAGGAAGGTTTATGGGTTTAGATTGGGCCTACTTGGCCGAAATTGAAATTCGGTGGATAGCCATCGAAAATTCTTCACGGCCGTAGTATGGCCGGCTCAGCCATCCTCAGCCACCTTTTGTGATTCTACATGACTCAAAAAACCCCCCACAACATCCCCCAAACATCAGCTAACATCCTAAATGTCCAAAACCCAAAATCCAAAATTTGAAATGTGAAGGGGTCACAGGTTTCCTTGGTCGTGAGCTCCCACCGCCGCCTACGACAGTCCTGCAGCCAGCCACCACCTCTCTCAATCCAACACTCTCATCAATTCCTCCCATGGCCTCACATAGAATCAAGGGGAAAGGGAAATGGGTTTTTGGGGTTCATCGGGTTGCTGGATGAACACAGACAGGGAAGGGATATGCATGTATCTGTGTTATGTGAGTAATGGATGGGTGACACTTGTCACTCATCCATTAGACCTTATTCAAATATCAGGGGCCCACTTGAGGATAAAAGTCCATTTTTGCCTCGTAAAGCGTGCCGCCATAAATAGTTCCTTGGAACTTTCATGAACCGTAACTTTTTCGTCGAACGTCCGATTTCGACGTTCCGCCTGTCTATGGACTCGTGACGTCCCAATCTACGTCACGGTCATCGGTCCTCGCCCATCGGACCTCCTGGGTCAAAAGTCAACTTTTTACCCTCGTTTAGGAGCAAATTCTTAATTTCGCCCCGAACGTCCGTTAATCCTCGGTTAATCCCCAATTAGACTCGCTAATCCGTCATTAATTCTTAATTAATCCAGATAATTCTGGACGGGTCGTTACATGTGATGATTTTAAAATCTTTTATACTAGGTAATCTAGTATCCTTATGCATCAAGATAATCAATTTGGTTGTTGTGGTCGGACTCTATTATGGATTTCTTACCACATTCTCCATAGGGCCCTCTTATCTTTTCCTTCTCCTAGCTCGGGTTATGGAAGAAGGAGAAGAAGGAGCCGAGAAGAAAGTATCAGCAAAAATCGGTTTTATTACGGGACAGCTCATGATGTTCATATCGATCTATTATATGCCTCTGCATTTAGCATTGGGTAGACCTCATACAATAACTGTCTTAGCTCTACCGTATTTTTTGTTTCATTTCTTCTAGAACAATCACAAACACTTTTTTGATTATGGATCCATTACCAGAAACTCAATGCGTAATCTTAGCATTCAATGTTTATTCCTGAATAATCTCATTTTTTTAATTATTCAACCATTCCAGACATGTACACGTTTAGCCTTTCATCGCCTAGCCTCATGTCATTAGGTCATCTCTAGCAACACCCTGAATAGTGTAGGGTTATATTTTACCATTTACAGCAAGTAAGGGCTATGTACTATTTCATTTAATATTTTTTAATTTTTTAATATATCATTGAGTGTAATTAATTAATAAATACACTAAATTCACATTTTAACTATTTTTCGGATATGTGAAAAAATAAAAATATTGCGTATAAGATTTTTTTTTTGTCACATATCGACTAGTGAAGTTCGTATTTTTTATTTTTTATTTTAAGATAAAAAAAATTATTAAGATATCGATAAAATAATTTACCACGTGTAAACACCCGATTAATTATCATGATTTACTATCTCTTAGTAATAAATGACAATCAATTGTCATAAGAAACATATTTGTCTTGCTTTCAAGTCTAGATGTTTGTAAGTTATTTTTCATGAGTCTTATGGTTGTATTTTTTGTTTTAGTTTTATCTTTGTATTTGTTTTGGCATTTAATATATTATAATAAATGCAATTTAAGTTTTCCTAAATTTGAATAGTAATATTTAAATTGACTAATTATTTAAAATTAATTGAAAAATATTTTTATTATTAATCTAAAAGGAAACAACTTAAATATATAAATTTAAATACAACAAATCAAACATAAGAAATTTAAATAAAATAACTTCAACATAAAGAGCAAAATTTAGGAATTTTGGGTAAAAAACTATCTCCAGCAAGTATCCTAAATATGTCCTAAAGGGTTAAATAAATTAATCTAGAAATTAATATGTAGCTATTTAGAACATATTTAGAACGCTTGCTGGAGATAATTTTTTTACCCAAAATTCTAAAATTTTGCTTTTTAGCCATTTAGTAGGGCATTGATAGAGATGGCCTTATGAACCTCATCACCAGGCCATTAATTTCGTGCTTAACTCCTGATGCTCAACTTGATTGTTCCCTCGTGGTTCCAGCGTCCCAGTTCGACACCGACAACCAAACCACCCAGATCCCTTCACATCTCTCTTCCTCTCCCTTTAGCACTAGGCTGACAAATACTTCATCTGTATATATCAATATATGTTGTTCGTATCAATAAAGAAGACAAGAATAATGATTGGTGGTGCGACCAATACTTCTACTCAACTAGACATGTTACTTCTTTTTTCTCTTTTTGCTGACTGTTGCTTTCTTTTAGTACATGTTTATTTATATATTTTTTGAATATTTTTGCACTGAATTTTATCACAAACCACTAATATTTTCCCTATTTTTCTTTGCAGTTCCAAAGATATATGATTACTAAATCTCTCGGACATGTACATTTTTGAGCTTTTTGAAATAAATAAAACATGTGGATTGAGTTTGTGGAGCAACAATTGGTATCTTTATTACATTAGTTAAAACTTATTTGTTATTGTTCATTCCTATCAAAACAAGATGGACTTTACCGAGGTTTAGAATGGACCAACTATTGAATCTTGGATGGGAATTTCTTTTACCTATTTCTCTTGGTAATCTATTATTAACAACCTCTTCCCAACTCTTTTCTCTATAAAGGAACATTCTAAATCATCTCTTTTCCTTGCCACTTCATTTATGTTCATTGCACTTTTTTTTTCTTTAACTAGGTTTTTATCTTAAGAAGTTTTTCCTAGCAAGATTATTTGACAATGCAGTACCTCAAACATTATCATTATCACTGCTTGTGGAAATATGTAATGATAGTATTTTCAAAAAGTCTAATTCTAGATTTAATTGATAAAATTGAGGATCCTCTTGGAAAAAAAAGAAGTCCTTGAAAGATACTTGAATATGTTCAAAGAGAAAGAAGCTGCTAAGCCTATTGCAACAGCCAGTTGAAGCTTATAGCTTCAAAACGATTGTTGATAGAATAACACATCAAACAGGAAAAGAACCTACAATAGTTGAAATGCAACAAGAAATCAACGTTACAAAAGATGAAATCAGAAGTTTAAATAGGCGAGTTCAGATTTTGGAACTCTGCCATAGTTCGCTTGAAGATGAAGGCAAAGATAACGAAACTGAAAAAAAAATTCAGCATCTTTTAAAATTTTTGAGAAAGAAGAATTAAAGACACTAGAACCTGAACAAGTGTTAGGGCATGTCAACCCTGAAGGCAGTATCTCAGCCCTGAAGTTTGTAAGTAGCATTGATAAGGTAATTTCCCATAAATGGTATTCTATAATTACCTTTGTTATTAACAAAACTTTCAGGTTTTCAGTAGAAACACTGATCAACTCAGGGGGCAAACTTGAATTGCATCAATGAAGGTGTGGTGGCTGTAAAGTACTTCTTGGAGACCTCTCAAGGATTGCGCAGTGCTATTGACGAGCCTATGAAAATCCAATATAAGGTGTTAGACGTAGCAGTCATACAAAACGATGTCTGTTTCCAAATTTCTTTTGTTATGGTAAAGGGTTTGAGTCATCATGTGATTTTGGGGACTCCTTTCCTTAGTCTGCTATACCCATTTAAAGTATCAAACAAGGGTATAGAAACTGAAGTTGTAGGTATTAAGGTAATGTTCACCTTTTCCAGAGAACCTCAAATGCAATATGTCAATACCATTCAAAAGAAAATTCTTAATAAAGAAATTTTTTATTGCTCTCTAAAAGAAGAAGTACATTTAAAAAGAACGGAAGAGCAATTAACTAGAAAGATTATCAAAGAAAACATTGATTCTGTTCAAAAGGAGGTTGAGATGCAGGTATGTACTGAACTTCCAAACGCTTTTTGGAATCGAAAGAGGCACATCGTCTGGGGCCCCAATGTTGAATTTCTACGCCATGACATTTCCATTTCATTCTAAGAAAATTTTAAAATAGAAAAATCTGATTATCTTGAAATAAGAAAAATGTTCTTATGGTTCATAATGATTTATAAACTACCTTGGATCCTGAAATGGGACTATAGTTTTGCTGAAGATGTTGAGGATGTTTGGTCTTTTGTTCCTCAACTGGAAAGAAAGATTTTAATTCATTGGTAGGATAAGTTACAAACTGATCACCTTAATCCATCTGTGTTCAAGGCTAATAAAGGGTCATATCTAATGACTGATAGGTATATAAGGGCTATTGAACGTCCCCGTTTATCCCCTGAATCATCATCTTCTTCAAAAGCAGAAAAGCTTAAGTCTCTTTTTGAGGCTATTTCGTCCAACAGCTCAAAGCAAGATCTGAAAGATAAGGTGTAACGACTCGTCCTAGATTTCGGGATTAGATTAGTGATTAATGAAGTATTAGTGAGATTAATCAGTGATTAGTAGTGAGATTTCGGACGAACGGTGCAAAATGTCTGTTTTCCCCTAGATTTGGGTAAAACATTGACTTTTGACTCGGGCGGTCAAACTGACTTTGGCCGATGACTGTGACGTAGTTCAGGACGTGACGAGTCCATAGACAGGGGACACGTGCGATTCTGACGTACGACGTGCAAGTTATGAGGCTCGGATGCCGGTTCAAGTTGAATCAGCTGAACAGTTGAACCGGTTCAGACCGGTTTGATCGCAGGTAGAAGATGACTGTAGCAGGCGTGTGAAGCCCACACGCAGCACCTTTGGGTGGCGCGTGGGACACTTGTTGGGGAAGTGTTTGACACGAGTTTTTAATTATTAGATACAATGAACATTTTGGGATTGGTTTCGAGTTCATCGGACATCGTTTCGATATAGTTCGGGATGTCTGAAGGGTTAGGATCAAGTTTAAATACGATTAAAAATCCGAGAAAATTACGGGAATCCAATGAAAATTGAAGTGGTTAGTGACCTTAGAATATGATTTGGACAGGTTCAGGAATTCCGGTGATGGTGGATTAGTCGGGAAAGGCGTATTGCACGCATATCGAGGCGGCTACGAGGATGGTCTGTGAGTGGACTTTACTTTCTAAATTATAATGCATGCATAACTGTTTTATATGTTTCTATGTATGATTTCTATGGCTAGTCATTCATAGTAGACTTGTTGAGGATTAAGTCCCATGGGTGGAAAAGATGAGTACACTTCCAATATGGTGAGAATCTCGGAATCAGGAGACCTTGTGATTGAGACGATGAGAAGTTGTGTGTGATTCCGAATTGGTGTTAGATTCCGACGGGACGTGCGATGAGAAGTTATAGCTAGTCCACTCAGGCGGCACATGCGATTCCGACGTACGACGTGCAAGTTATGAGGATTTCACGGTTATGAGGATTCCAACAACCACTAAGTCGTTATGAGGATTCCAACAACCACTAAGTTACGAATTGCCATTTTTGAATGCTAAAATGGATTTCACGGTTCCTTACCTTCTCCCACCGTTGCGATCACCGCTGTGGTCACTACCATCATCAGCTCGACCCCCTTTCCATCTTTCATTCACAAAGTAACAGCAAAGGATGAGGTCTTGAAGGTGATTTGAATGAGTTGGGCTCACGATCTCTGTTTCCCACGGGTTCATGGCCTCCGTCCACGACGGTCCACGACGGTCAATCATGATCACACCACCACGATCACCTCAGCGTCTTCCCTCAGTTTCCTTTATAAGTCACAGGCAAATAATGGAGATCAAAGGGGTTTTGGATGAATTGTTTCTCACGGTTCACTCACACACACAGTCGATCACTCTGTTTTCTTCCCAAAACCGTGCATCATTTTGAACAAATGTGAGGCGGTGACACAGGCTTCCATAGCCTTCCAGAGAAGGATAGGTGTCCTAATCCCACTTGGCACAGATCCCCATGCAACCAAATAACCAGAATACCCTTTCAACCAAATTACTAAAATACCCCTATACTTCCGAGCCTCATAACTTGCACGTCGTACGTCGGAATCGCACGTGCCGCCTGAGTGGACTAGCCATAACTTCCCATCGCACGTCCCGTTGGAATCTAACACCAATTCAGAATCACACACAACTTCTCATCGTCTCAATCACAACGTTTCCTAATTCCGAGATTCTCACCATATTGGAAATGTACTCATCTTTTCCATCCATGGGACTTAATCCTCAACAAGTCTACTATCAATGGAATAGCCATAGAAATCATATATAGAAACATATAAAACAGTTATGCATGCATTATAATTTAGAAAGCAAAGTCCACTCACAGATCATCCTTGCAGCCGCATCGATAAACGTGTAATACGCCTTTCCCGGCTAATCCACCATCACCAGAATTCCCGAACATGTCCAAATCATATTCTAAGGTCACTAACCACTTCAATAACCTTCCATTAAATTTTTCGTAATTTACTCGGATTTTTAAACGTATTCAAACTCGATCCTAACCCTTCAGACATCCCGAACTATATCGAAGCGTTGTTCGATCGACTCGAAACCAATCCCAAAATGTTCGTTACATCTAATACTTAAAAACTCATGTCGAACACTTCCCTAAAAAGTGTCCCACACGCCGCCAAAAGGTGTTGCGCGTGGGCTTCACGCGCCTGTTATAGTCGTCTTCTACCTGTGATCAAACTGGTCTGAACCGGTTCAACTACTCAGCTGGTTCAACTTGAACCGGCATCCGAGCCTCATAACTTGCATGTCGTATGTCGAAATCGCACGTGCCGCCTGTCTATGGACTCGTGACGTCCTGAACTACGTCACAGTCATCGGCCAAAGTCCGTTTGACCGTCCGAGTCAAAAGTCAACGTTTCGTGCAATTCCAGGGGCAAACGGTCATTTTGCACTGTTCGACTGAAATCTCACAACTAATCACTGATTAATCCCATTAATCCTTCATTAATCACTAATCTAATCTCAGAATCTAGGACGGGTCGTTACATTCTTTCCCCTTAAAAGAATTTCGTCCTCAAAATTCCAAATAATGTACGTCCACAACTACTGGGGGAATCCAACTTATCTGACACCTGGGCCTCCTACTCGGTGTACACCACCTGCCAATCTTGTTCTTCTCCTGGCATTTCTTCAAACCATCACCACCACTGTTATCACATCTCTGCCAAGCGGACCAACTCATACCAACTTTTGGTCCATCTAGCAATCATCTCATTCCCACCGAGGGGTAACACGTTTCCAACTCGTACGGTACCTTGGGTACCTCTACCATCACCCTAGCTGATACTCACAACTCAGCCGTCACTAGTCGAATCACTACAGTAACCTTGACTCACCTCCGAGTCATACCAAGCGTACCTCGTACCAACTCCCTCAGTATAACTTAAGATCAACGACATCATCTCTCCTTGCAGCCATTTATCGGCCTCGGTACTCTTATCAATCAACATCCGGTCAACGAGCCATACTGACTCTGTCAGCAATCCGTGCTGACCTCACCGGTGTCACAACGTCATCGCTCACATCTAATAACTTGACAAGTCAACGCACTAGTGATGATTAATGTAGCCATCAACACAGTCAACTGTGGGAACACCATCCACGTCCCACTCTACCTGGATGCAACTGGACCCTATCACATACCATCATTACACACCTTAGTGTCAAGGTCCCACCAGTCACACATGGCTCTGAGCATCGAGCTTAACACAATCATTAAACTTTCTGAGTCGCGATCGGCTACATCATCACTGAATCCTACAACATCCAACAAGATCACTCTGGATCACACTGATCCAATCCACATTCTCAAGCAATCAATCATCTCAATGGTAAAACACCTCTGCCAGAACATCACAATGGCAGTCCAATCACATCAACAGGGTTCTGACCACTTATACAACCACTAACACATATCTTAAGTACATGCACCAATCGTACGCAGCAACAAACCTTACAAAATTATCAATCAAACAGAGATATTTTAGAATACCTCAAACACATTGATCGCACAGTATATCCTCAATTACTTCCAACGACGTACCATGGTAAGTCCACCAATCACATCGGACTTAGCCGATCACTAATACATCTACAACACCACGATGTATGCCAACAACATCCTAGTACATCCTTCAACCATCACAGTATATGTCCAAACACACACAACATCATTGTACTGACAGTGGTTACCACATAGCTACGCGCCAAACACGCTTAAACTTTAAAGTCCATTGGTCCACTCCAACATTAGGCCGATCAATACTCCAGGCCCCACATATCTTCCAAGGTATATCAAATTTGACTTCATCTTGAGTCTCTTGGTCTCTTGATCACCTTCTTAACTGTCTAACCACATTTACAAGGCAGACCCAAAAGTCAAGACTAATACTGACAGAACCTTCCCCATAGCCAAAGCTATATACACGTACGTATGCAAAACAGACCACACTCACCATTACCATATCCAACATCCCCAAAATATTCAACATATCCAACCTCTGTCTTGTTCTGTCTTACAGTACGATTCTTCTCTGCTCCTACTTAGCATAATCAGTCAGACAGTTCGTCTGATCCACAATAACCCAATCCTGATCCACCTGCTCCTAAGTGGATCCCACTTATCCTCCATAGGGTCTTACATTCTCTTTGAACCCATATACTATCACATCACTTCTCACCAGACGACTAGATCTGATATAATCACTCAAGAATGATATAGGTCTAGAGACACGTCTATATTGTGGGTTCTCATCAATTACCTCATATCGATCAGTTATAGTCACTTCCTATCATCAACGTTCTGTTATCATCTCCCTTCCGTTACCCTCCAACGGAACTCAAGATAATCCACAACCAAAATATCAAAATTCAGAACTCAAAATGAGTCTCCCTCACTGACGCCAGAGTTTCTAGCACTCACTACTCAACATCTAACACCAATTCGGAATCACACAAAACTTCTCATCGTCTCAATCACAACGTCTCCTGATTCTGAGATTCTCACCATATTGGAAGTGTACTCATCTTTTCCACCCATGGGACTTAATCCTCAACAAGTATATTATCAATGGACTAGCCAACCGAACATCAACTCCTCTACTGAACTTAGGAAGATTTTACGGTTTTACACGTGATTTGAATCTTTGATTTTTGGGCTGAGTGCCCAGACTTGGATTTTTGATTTATGGTTTTGGGCTAAGGCCCGGGATTTGAGAAAAAGGAAATAATTTCTGGTTTTCATAACGGTTTTTCTTATCTTGGGAATGAAATGGTTTTCGAATGCATGCATTGGTTTTACATGGAGGGCATAAATGTCTTTTCTTATAAAATGTTTCCTGAACTTATTATTTATTTTTGTCCACTCACAATCTTTTATGGTTTTTCGATGCCCTTCAGGTTGATGCGGTGCAGGCTGTTGTTGGTGAGGCTGAGAGTTGAACGGGCGAAAGTTGAAAGTCGAAAGTTGAACGGACGGTACACACGATTCACAGTGGTTTCTGCGCACTCTGGAAAGTCGAAAGTTGATTTTGGACCGTTGACCTGGGATACCTTGTCTGGGTTACGTGTTACATGAAGGTTGAACGGGCGTTCTGCCTTCGTGTCACATGTGGGTTAGACGAGAGCATGGCACATCCCTTAATCCAAGGGCGATTGGGGGATAGGTCGTGTCATAAGGTTTTAAAAATTCTGGACCTAGATGATGATGACGCAGAAATGAAGTCCGAAGTAGCTTCATCGCAACATGATACAAAGGAAGACTTCAATAATGAAGATGACATGCTATAAAATCTTTCCTCATATCAAACAAAAAATCATGATGACAAGACCCATCCCTAATCTTCCTGGATTAACGTGGGAAGACCTGCTCCCATCTGACTCCACATGTCAGACCAGGGATAATAATGTGACCCAAACAGGTTTTTCAGAGTACATAGCTTCATGTGATGCATCAGTCTCTACTACAGCACGCATCCGCGATCAACCTGGAGGGTGCCAAAAACAACAAAACGTGTGAGTGGACAAAAATAAATAGTTTTAAAAACAAATTTCCAAAATCATAATTAACCCTCCATTTTACAAAGCATGCATGCATATCAATTTAAAACCTTTATTTTCCAATAAAACTGTGACATATGAAAACCGCTACAATCATCAGAAAATCAACACGTGTGAAAATATCTAGACACAAAGTAATAAATAAAAAACGTGACCCATTCTCATATCGCACATCTGTCTCGTATCATCATATCATCATCATCAGTCTCGATATCCAAGCAACGCGTGCACATAAGCTCCAGGACAGCTAACGTCTGAGCACGTCGCTGAGAACAAATCTACGGTCGACGTTCATATCGTCACTGTGAACACACTCTTGAAAAACCTCCCACGTAACGGTATGAACCACTCAACACATCAAATGGTGCAACTATCGGTGCCCTAAACTGCCTAATAGGACATAACTAAATGCACCTTATTTTGTGAAGTGCTACCCCTGACCATAGCGAATACCCGCTCTAGCAGAGAAATACACTAATCTGTCTCACCTGGGTTCCCTTTACTAGTAAAAATCGTGGCTCGGATCCTCCAGGCTCGCTCAACAACCAAACCCTCAAGAGTCACTTTTCGCTAGAGCACAGTGTCTGATGCCTGATCCAAATAATCTAGGGTAAGTTTCAACCTCGGGTCCAAACCAATATCACGTACACACCCACTAACTACCTTGTCCTCACTCCCAGGCTATCCAAGGGCTCACTTCTTAGAGGCATTCATCCCAACCGTACCAAACTAACAACACCTAACTCAGAAATTCTTAAATAAATGTGGTTGGTCATGCTTTTGTCTAACAGTTTAACCTAAAGTACCCAAAATACCCTTGAACATCTGTCAAACTAGGAATAACGTTTAAGTGAGGGTACAACTTTAACCTGTACTCACCAAGAAAGTGAAAAGACGAAGGTTATTCCTCTCCCTCTGAAGTAACCTCGAAGCCAAACCACAACCTGGAGGGATTTCCAAAATTGACAAACCATGAGTGGACAAAATGACATAGAAAACACAGTTTTCGAGGAAAAGATAAATCACCATCCAACTAAAAACACGCATGCTAATAAAAGTGTATCCATAAATCAAGGTATCAAATCATGGGAATTTTAAATACCAGTAATCCCACCCGACTACTCCTCAACTCCCCCTAGTTGCCACACGTAAACTGTGCTAACCGACTGGGAACAATCCCCCAAGTCGTAGTCGCAAGCTACCTGACTGGGAAATCCGTGCTACACGTAGACAGCCCCCAAGACCTAGCAAAGACATACTCCAAATGCTAGTCCGAGAAAAGTAATCACTGTATGCCCCATGAAAGTCAACCGTGGAAAAAAGTTTGAACAATAAAGCCCAACATTGTTTTGAAAGAAATCCTTGACTTCAAATCCATGTCAAAACCATGTCGATTAATAAAAACAAAGTCCATTCAAATCCATGTCAAATCCATGCTAGTCCGACTAAATATGAATGCATCTCGATTAATAAAAACAAAGTCCATTCACAGTATGTCTGATCGTACTTCGTTCGAAACCATACACTCCTCCAAGGTCTCCGGAGCTACCTAGCCTATCAACAATCACACCCGAGGGTCACTAACATCCCAACTAACCTTCCACTTAAATCCCCTAATTTCTAAAATAGTGCATGTGTCCCCAACACACAATCCAAGGCTAAAATCCCCCAAAACTACCCCTAAATGAACTTTAATTGGCCTAAAACCACCACCATTGGACTCAGAACGTCGAAACCTTTTAAACAACCTTGGTCGCGCCTCAAGATTAGCGCCCACACACCACTACGCACCGATGGAAGGCTTATGCTGCCACAAGCTTACATATGCCTCACGCGGGTGCATGCTCAGCTCAGTTAGTGCTCCACGTGGCCTGACAGCTGCTGATATGGACGCCATGTGGCTGACACGTGGCTACCATGTGGCATCCACGTCGCTGCCATGTGCCATCCACGTCGCTGCCATGTGCCATCCACGTCATTGCCATGTGCCATCCACGTCGCTACCATGTGGCATTCATGTCGCTGCCACATCAGCGACACATCATTTCCACTTTAGCACGTTGTTAGTCCCTCTCTGCAATGTGTCCATCACGTTAGCACCACCACATCTGTATTCGCCCCTAACCTAATGGGGGCACATGTTGTAACAACTTGTCCCTAATTTAAGGATTAATTAGGTATTAATGACGGATTAGCGAGACTAATCAGGAATTAAACGAGCATTAACGGACGTTTAGGGCGAAATTACGAGTTTGCCCCTAGACGAGGGTAAAAAATCAACTTTTGACCCAGGTGGTCCGATGGCCAAGGACCGAGGACCGTTACGTAGATTGCGTCGATATGAATCCGTAGACAGGTGGCACGTCAAATTCGGACGTTTGATGGAGAAGTTACGGTTCACGGAAGTTCAAACGTACTATTGCACATTTTTTGAGATGGAAGCCATTTGGCAGCAAGGGGGGGCCAATTTTTTGGACAAGCCCAATGGATGAGTGACAAGTGTCACCCATCCATTGCCCAGTCCAAACAACTCATGCATATCCCTTCCCCTTTTTCTTGTTTGATCATTTTCCCTATCCACCAACCTGAGCCTTCAACCCAATCCAACCCTTCCCCATCAGATCATGCTTAAGACTAAGAGAGAGTGAGATGAGGGCAAGAGGATGGTGGTGGCTGGCCAGGAGCAGCGCCGTCGTCTACGGCGGAGGAAAACCGTGCAAGGTACTCAGTTTTGCACATTTTCTTCCATTCTCAATTTTCTCCGTTATGGACCGTTTTGAGTGATAAGAATGGGCTTATTGGGTTGCTAGAGAAGTTTAGAGAAGGTTTTGGTGGTGGTTTTCGGCTGAGGAAGCCCTAGGGAGAATTTGAAAATGTCAAACCGTGAGGGAAGATTCGGGCCGATGGATTTTAATAGGTTTTTGATGGTTTTAATTTCATATTTAGGTTTCTAGGATCAAGTTAGGAAGATTGGAATTGATTAGGAAGAAAAAGGATTAAAAATATACGGTTTAGGGGCTTGAACCGGCCACGTCGGTTCAGGTAGACCGGAGTTGCAGGGAAAAATTAGACTGGCTAGTCGGACCGGTCGGCTGAAGGTTGAAGACCCACTGTAGCTAGGCGCGTGGCTCCCACGCACAGCCACTTCTGGCGACGCGTGGGGAGAGAATTTGGGGAAACTTCCAACATGTAATTTCATCTATTTGTTGTAACGAACATTTTGGGACTAGTTTCGAGTCGATCGAACATCGTCTCGATATAGTTCAGGCTGTTTGAAAGTTTCGGAGTGCGTTTAAAAAAAGTTAAAAATCCTGAAAAAATTAGGGGGCTTTAGTGAGGGGTTAATTAAGTAGTTAGTAACCCTCTGAAGTGATTTGGACAGGTTTGGGAACCCCAGAGACGACGTTTGACCCAGGAAGGCGTACAACGTGCGTATCGAGGTAGCACCGCAGACAGTCTGTGAATGGACTTTATTTTATGAATCGATGCATGCATAAATGTTTGATAAGTATTTTAATACATGTTTTGTGATGCCTTGAGTGCATTTGTGTGCGTGTTTACGTATTGGCACGTATTTCGAGGTTTTTGGTTTTATACCTGCTTATACCCGCTTATACTTTCGGTTTTCAATGAAATGGTTTTGAAAAGGTAAAATCGAGCATGAGACCCATTTAGTTTTAGTTTTGACTCGAGCATGTGGCCATATTGATGACCTACAGGTCTGAGTCGTGGTCGCGACGGGTGATGTGTGCACGGCGACGGACGACATGACGCTCGCCTCCGTAATAGGGATATGTTCCTTCCGGAGAGGTCGCAATGCAAGTCCCGTTGTCGAGTAGCCACTGGAGGCTCGACTTTGGAGTGCTGAAGCCTGAAGGTATCTAAGATCGATCGACAATGGGTGTACCATGTTCTAGAGGTAGTCGCGGCAATGATATGTTCACAGCGATATACCAGGACTGAGAGCGGTCCTGGATTGATGGTTGCACGCATCGCTATGATCGGAATCGTGACTGACCCTGAGATATCGGGCTCGATGCCCTGTTGATTTACGAGTTCGGGCTCGATACCCAGTTATGGTGAAATCGGGCTAGAGGCCCCGTTGAGTCATAAGTTCGGGCTGGAGGCCCAGTTACTTTGTGTTATCGGGCGTGAGTCCCATTTATGGTTTTCTATACTAGTATGTATATACCCTCCTTATGAGCGTATTTTTCTCCTCCAGACGTCGTTGATCCTGGAGAGTCACGATCCACTGCTGGGAATGAGTGACTCCAAGAGGGAGCACATTCCAGAAGTGATGAGATATGGTATAGTCTCGGATTGGGTCCACAGACCGTCTTCCAGACGTCGTAGATCCTGGATTTTGGACGATTCCTCCCAGACGTCGTAGATCCTAGCGGTAAACTAGGAGTGAGACCTCGAGTAGTGTGCACACTAATAGATATATCGTGACAAGTTATTGAGTTGACATCAGAGGATGTCTAGGATGGGTTTTATATATATCTACGTATATGTGTATGAGTTTTCACGGAGACGGCGTTGGGCTGAGACCCACGCGTGTTAGTTTTGGGCTGAGACCCACATGTGTTGGACTGGGCTGAGTTCCCAGGTGTTTTGATTGGATTTTGGGCTAAAGCCCCGTGTTATATTTGAGAAATGGTTTTTGAATGCATGCATATGTTTTTAGTGAAGGGCATAAAGATCTTTTTGATGAAATGTTTTTATAAAATAATTGTTTTGTCCACTCACAGTTTTCATGTTTTTAATGCCCTTCAGGTTGATCGCGGATGCGGGTGTTAGTAAAGACGAGACATCACACTCCTCCTCCAGATCCTGGCCCTCTCTGATAGTCCCGGTTGGGCTAAGGACAGAATTATCCCTGGTCTGACACTCAGATGGGAGCAGGTGCGTCCCACGTTAATCCCTGGGGATTTGGGACGGGTCCTGTCACATGTGGGCTTGCAAGTTGGTTCCCCAACACGTTTTTGGACCTGATTCCAAAAACCACCCTAAATCATGTCCCTTCTTCAACCCAAAATAACCAATCGATCCCAAATTAGCCCAGAAACATAACTACGACCTTTAAACAATGAAATCTCACCTTGATTTTCCAGATCCAGCTTGTCCTTAGTTCCTTACTACATCCAAAACCTCACATTTTTTGCCCTGCTCACTCACAAGAGCTCAAGGATGTTGATAACGGCCTAGGTTCTAAGTTCCACCAACCAAAAACTGAAAACCAATTTTCCAAAATTCACGAGTTACCTGGGTTTTTCCTAGGTTCCAGAGCTGCCTCCTCCCATCTCTTCCTCCCTCTTGGTCCTCCCTCAGTTTCTCACACACTCCCTGCTTACTCTCCTCCTTAGTTGAAGCAACAAAGCTGAGGAATAATGGTGTGGGGGGTTCAGGTATGTGTGTGTGTGTGTTTCCAGGCAGTTGGCACACGTAAAATGAGAGATACAAAATGGATAAGGACCAAAGGATGAGTGACACTTGTCACTCGTCCCACAAGCTTAGGAAAGATTTGTAGTCCACTAACAATCAAACATTCGACTTGCCTCGAAAAACGTGTGATCGAATATCCATCCAACACGTTCCTAACCTGTAAATCCACCATACGGTGTCCAAATTCGATATGCTGCTTGTCCTTGTAACCCGAATCTCGAGACTTATGTAATGGTTCTAGGTAAACGTGCAAGCAACTCCTCCTAGCTAGTCAAAAGTTAACATTCGTACTCAAGTCCCTAGATAGGGGAAATCATCAATTTGCATTAGATATTTTCGAAAATACGGCCCAGGTTGTTACAGATTCATTGCTTACTAACTATCTCTTGGGGTGTATTCAATTCAGATTTTAATATGAATTTTGTTTTATTTTTATTATTGATTTTTAACGAATTGCTAACATTTTATTAGATTTCATTACTATTTGAGCTAGGTTGTAATATGACCTCATCAAGCCCAAGACCTAATAAAGTGATTACTTTCGGGCTCGAATTAGGAATAAAGGCCAAAATACAACTACAAGTCCAAAGTGACAAGTTAGATTGAATATTAAAAAAAAGGATTAATTATGGTTACATGTGAGAAAACTTTCTACAAATAGTAAAAGCCTGATAAGAAAATAAATCATGATCAAAGTCAAATATCCATATGTTAGGATCCATATATGAAAGATAATTAAGACAAATACCAAGTTAAATATCATGTCAGATATGGTAAAAAAACCAACATAGAAATAAGATTAAATTATGTCTCATCAAATCATATCGATGATTTAGGGATTGAAGCCAATGTGGACTGAAATCGTTTTCAATTTAATTTTTTCACTTTCCTTTAAGTTGTTTACTTTATGCAATTCAATTTCCCGTATTGTCTTCTCAATTAATTATTTTTCATCCATTTTACTTTTTGCATTCGCATTTAAATTATTTATTTTTAGACAATACCTAGTCATTGTCATTTTAAATTAATTTACATTTCAGCACTTTTCATTTATGCTCTTATTTTTAATTAAATTTAAATTATTTGCACTTGATTTAATTATAATCGCATTTACTTTTAGTTCTTTTTACTCTCTCATTTAATCTTTATTTTCACAATCTTCACATTTATTGGTTGTTCATTTAAAGCCTTGATCGAGATAGTGAAAGAACCTAGGAAATGATAAGGTTTTTTGCTTGGTGGACCAATCACTTAGTTAGAAGTCGGATTCAATGATGCACAATACAATTTCACCCATTTACATTCCGTTCAAGCCAAATTGTGACTTGATAGTGGCAAGCATGCACACTTAATGGAAGAATGACCAAAATTTCTTTACTGACGAGACATCTGATGAAAAAGATGGAAACAATTACTTTTTCATTTAACTCTTCAGCCGACATTTGTTCCCTGTTAAGTGCTTGTCTTTCTACAGCAATTTGTATATGCCCAAAAATAAAATATAATCATTGTCAAAAAAATGAAATAAGAACCAAGAAATTGACTATTATAGTTTATATTTTATATTTTATTTCTTGAAAATAAAACAATATTTTTAGGTTTGACATCTTAGAGTCATTTAATAGTCTTTATAATTGTTTATATATATATGTTAGCTATCCAATATTGTTATAATAAATGTAAAATCATGTAAATAGAAAATCAGCATGTAAATAGTTAATCATTTTTCAAGATTTTCTCATTTAGTAGAATTCATGTTTATAATCAATTGAATAGCCTCGCATCAAGGTACAGACAACTCTCGCTAGTTTTTAATTAAATTTCAATTATTTGCACTTGATTTAATTTTAATTGCATTTACTTTTAGTTCTTTTTACTCTCTTATTTAATCTTTATTTTCACAAACTTCACATCCATTTGTTGTTCATTTAAAGCCTTGGCCAAGGTAGTGAACGAACCTAGGCTAAGAAAAGGTTTCTTACTTGGCTGAACAATCACTTGGTTAGAAGTCAGATTCACTAACGCACAACACAATTTCACCTATTCATATTCCATTCAAGCCAATTTGTGACTTGAGAGTGGCACACCTGCGCACTTAACAGAAGAAGAATCAAAATCCCTTCACCAAAAGCCATTTAGCCAAAAGGAGCGAAACAATTACTTTTCCATTTAACTCTTCAACCGACACTCGTTCCCTCTTATGTATTTGCCATTCTACATCAACCATCTATGCTCAAAATATAATCATCGCCAAAAAATGAAAAAAACCAAGAAATTGAATATAGTGTTATTCAAGCGGTAGTAGTAGATATATCCACTAGTTCGAAACTAGACATTTTAGAGTATCCTTTATCCAATATGGCCTAATTTTCACACTATTTTTTACTTTCCGCATTTCACTTCTATATTATTATTATTATTTTTACGATAAAAGCAGTAGTATAGCTTGGATTTAACTTGTGTAGGAGCCTTTAACAAAATAGTCAAAATAAATAAATAAAATATTTAATGTAATTCAACTCATAATGCACATATTAAAAAAAAAACTCATAATGCATATAAAATATTCAAATGGTTCAAATCACCATGGTAATATCAAACTAAATAAATATCTAAGAAATCATGTTTTATATTGATTCATTACATAGTTAATTTCAATGAGTTCTTATTTTTTTTTGAAGGCTTTGTAATTTTTTTTCCTTTTTGTTTTGTGATAGATCTTTTCATAATTGACTAATTTAATTTTAAATGCTTTTAATAAAAATCCATATAAGGAATAAAGAAATTAAAAAAAATAAAGTTTACAAGTGAACACAATTAATTAATTGAATAAGTTAATAAAAATGAAATTTTACGGGAAAGTTTTCTTTAAATGGGATTATATATATTTGATCTTTACTTATGCAAAATTTATAAAATATATGAATATTGCATAATATATATATATATATATGTGAAATTAATACATTGGTGAGTAGGGACGTACCTCTGGCCCCTCTAAACCCCTCCTCCCTCCGCACCGCTACTGAGTATGACTGTATGAGTGCAGAATGTAAAAAATTGTGTGTAAATAAGCTCTCAATCTAATTTCGTATTCAATCTTGATTTTAAGAGTTTAGAGGATTTTTATAAACTCATATGCCATAATCATAAAATTTGAAAATTTTCTTTCAAATTTTAGATGATTTCAATTTTACTAACCATAATCAATAATTTCCCACAAAACCCGAAAATTTGAAAACCCAACAAACAAGAAAAACCCAAAACATCCAACAAACAAGAAAAACCAAAAACACCCAACAAACAATAAACCCATAATTAAAAGTGAGATAGAGAGAGAAAGAGAGAGAGAAATGGTGTAAAGAGGAAAAAAACCCTAGAAACTTGACAACCCAATTAACAAAAGGAATTAATGGTTGTTAAACTATACCTTGAAAAAGTTTATGGCTTTCTAGATTAGGATTAGAATACATCGAGGCTTGCCTTCAAAAATTTGGTTTTCATGATCATTTGATTGGTTTGATAATTTTCTCATTTTCCTTCTCTATTCTCATTAATGGAATACCAAAGGGTTATTTTAGACCTGCTAACTAGAGGCATTAGACAAGGGGATCCATTGCCCCCTTATACTTCATTTTATGCATGGAGCCATTCATAAGGAATCGTAATGAGGTTTTGACCCATCAAAAAATCAAGTGGGTATCTTATCATCTCCTCAAGGTTTTAGAATCTCAAATCTAGTTTTTGCTGATGATTGTATTATTTTTGGCAAAGCAACTACCAATCCAGCCAGTAATTTAGTGAGAATCATTACTGGTTTTTCTAAAATTTCTAGACAGCGGATTAATTTCTAAAAATCATCCTTGGATACCTCATCTAACACTGTTAGCTGCACAAGAATAAATATAGTAAACGTCTTGGATATTTAGCCCAAATTTACTTTTGGTAAATATTTGGGTATTCAAGATATCATTTTCTGCAAGGATTTTATTAATACTAGTGAGCTTCTTTTGAGAAAAAGAATAAATTAGCAGTTGGAAAGCTCACACTGTTAAAGTCTAGTGTGAGAGGTATGTCAAACATTAACAAATCAAGTAGAAACTTTTTTTGGGGTTCTGCAGCTTCCTGCCCCCCTATGTGGCTTGGAAAGATATTTGTAAGCCTCGTCATCGCGAGCGCCTCTGATTGAGATATATTAAGATTTTTAACAAAGCAACTTTGGCTAAATTGGGATGGAAGATTCTTATGGACTACACTAATTGGTGGTTTAAGAACCGTGGAACCATAAATCATCGGAAAATTATAGAGCTGTCACGTGGCTCATAACTCTTATAATGTCGATATTACTCTTAGTATAGACGACGACGACATCACACGATATCCGCATTAATTTAATATGTTTATCAATTAAATATATTAATTAATCATATCAATGCCAATAATAAATAATCTCTCCGCGAGTTATTTACTATTATTTATATAGTTAATAATAGTGATTTCTCTCGGTAGAATCACCTATTAAACACTATCTCTTTCAACTAATCAGACGCTTCAGTGACTCTTAAGGCTTCACTATAAATACAGGGTATCACCCACATCTAAAGGTAATTCAACTGACTTAGGCATCAGAGTGCTCTTAGTTGAACCACCCCTCCGAGCTTTAACCTTAACCCCGATTATTTCTTGTTATTGTGTGTAGGGATCAAGAAGGAATTCTACAAGTTTAGATGATTTCTGCATCAACAACTAGTGCTTTCATTGAGAGCTGAATTGAGAAATACTCAATGCATGCTCTCTAGCTTTTTCAAGAAAAACTTCATTATTGTTCATCATTCATTGTTCATCATTCATCGTTCTTCGTCTATGGCAAGAACTTGAAGAATGAAACAATTCAACAGGCCTACCGCCTTCTTCACAATGACTTATGATAAGAGCAACCTGCTCAACAGAATCCCAGAGATTCAACTAAATCACCCATAATGGAAACTGCGACCTGTTATGCAATCACAATTTTTCATGATGCAAGAAAGGGTGCTAACCCACGGATATGACGTCCATGCCATGTCAAAGCCACTTGGTATCGGCATACTCTCTGACTTCAATCCACTTCCCGTATTCCGCGTGACGATAACCTTCTCACTCGCGGATGGGCAACTAGCTAGAAAGGATTCACAACAAGCCCCAAATTGGCTCCATACTGACGCGAAACTTCGGAGGCTTATGAACAACCTACATCATGCATGAGGACGCACTCAAGCCCATGAAGGACACGACGTGACACCGTGCCACTAAAGCTCGAGGCATAACTCCTGACACTCTGCAAACCACGCACTAGGATGTACACAAGCCCACTTAGACCGTGACGTAATAGCTGACCGCTAGAGCTCGAGGCATAACCCCTAACGCTCCGCATAACATGCACGAAGATACGCTCAGGCCATGAAGAACGTGACGTGACACCGTGCCACTGGAGCTCATGGCATAAGTCCCAATGTTTCACCCGGCACGTAAGAGGACACACTCAAGCCCGTGAAGAACGTGATGCAACACCTTGCCACCGGAGCACGAGCAATTCAAACAGCTAAGGACCAAGACCGAGGCTGATTGAAGCTCCTATGATGTCGTTCGGGAGACCTCAGATCCCCCGATGCTACTAGGAAACGCAACAAACCTCATGAAGGATAGGGGAACATCCCAAGGCGCACCAGCAAAGAGCATGTCCATCACCAGACTATTTCTCGAGACATGTCACTGACTGGTTCTGGAGAAAAAGCTGCACTCGCAGAATAAGAAACCAGCACCACCCAAGGTCATAAGCTTATGAATGACTCGGGAAGCACTTTAGAGCACTGTCACATGTTGAGTACCACGTAAGAGCCAATGATATCATGCACCTTCCCAGATTGCACACGTATGCTTAAGTCTGGTGGACAAGTCGACGAAGGCTCAAGATGTCCTTGCTACTGCAGTAAGGATGATGGGACATACTCACCAGCATGCTCACACACTTTGACAATGGAGACCCCGAGAAGTCGACACTACCTGACTCGACGCTACTCTCCCCCTCATCAAGGCATACTCCACATGAAAGGCGTCTAAAAGATGCTAGATAAAAGAATCCAAGGAACCCAATGCGACGGTGGTCTAGAAGGCGGCCTTCGGCACTAGATTCAACCATGCATCTTCAATTTCAAGTGTTGGACCATGTCCCATAACACATCTACCAAGCCTTCACCCTGTGAAGCACCCGAAGCCTTCACCCCGCGAACCACCAAAAGTGTTCGCCCCGCTAAGCAACCTAAGCCTTCACCCCGTTAAGCACTCCATGCCTTCGTCATACGAAGCACTCGAAGCCTTTGCCACTCGAAGCACTCGAAGCCTTCTCCACGCGAAGCACTCTAAGCCTTCGCCATCCAAGCCTTCACCCTGCGAAGCACTCCAAGCCTTCGCCATGCAGAACATTCGAAGCCTTCGCCACGCGAAGCACTCGAAGCATTCGCCACGCGAAGTACTCCAAGCCTTCTCCATGTGAAGCACTTCAAGCCTTCGCCACGCAAGGCACTTCAAGTCTTCACCACTCGAAGGACTCTAAGCCTTTGTCTTACGAAGCGCTCTAAGCCTCTACCAATTAAAGCATTTCAAGTCTTCATTAAGAGAAGCACTCTTAGCCTTCTCTTGCTGCAGCATCAATGCGGTCGCCTGTTGAAGCATTAAGCCATTTCCCAACAAAGAGCCGATGTATTTGAGCATCGAAGGATCAAAGACTTCGCTCATGAAGTGTCGAAGTCGTCACCTAGCGAAGCAGACAAGACTTCGTCCAACGAAGTGCCAGCACCTTCGCTCTTGAAGCATCGAAGTCTTCGACCAAAAGTTTCATCGCTTTCACCCATGAAGCTATCCACGTACTCACCCCGTGAAGCGTCAACGTATTCGTTTGATGAGCGTCAACACCTTCGCTTGAAGCATCAAGTCCTTTGCTCATAAAGCATCAATGCCTTCGGCTCATGAAGTAGCCAAGCCTTTTGCACACGAAGCAACGCATCGCTCGCTAAGCATCAAGGCAATCACCCCACGATGCATCAAGGTAATTGCCCCACGAAGCATCAAGGCAATCACACTACGACGTATCAAGATAATCACTCTGCGGCGCATCAACATCCTTGTTTGACAAAGCCATAATGCCTTCAACTCGCAACCTATCAACACTTGCACTCCGTGAAGCACCAAAGCCCAACACTGGCAAAAAAGTTCAAGGACTTCACCTATGAAGGACTCGAAGCACCCCTCTAAAGGGAAAAGTATAGCCTTCACCTCGGAGAGCTAAGTTGTCATCTCAAGGAACTCGATGGTTAAGTTCAACGTTGTTAACCAAAAATGAGGAACATAGTACTCGAGAACAATCCCAAGGATGTATCACTCATACCCAACAAACAGACTTGCCGAAATTGGAAAAGCTACTAAAGATCACTTCCCAACCCCACCAAGGGGAGCAATAACCAGGTCATGTCACGACAAATCTTGGGTAAATGTCTTAGTGAGCGCGACTACAAATTCCAAGACACAACTTCGAGATTCATTCGAACGTACCAAGCTCAAATTTTACTTCCTCAAAGAAAGCTTGATGACGTCAAAAAGGTACGGAGGTAAGCTTTCCAACGCCACCAACGACACTCAATTCGGAGCCAAAACGAAGCCAAAAAACCAAAATTACTGCATAAAGGCCAAATCTGCAGAAAATAACAAAACACTCAAAAAAATGGAAGGCTTCTATTAATGAAAATTAAAGAAGTTGGCAATTCACAAGTTGAATGCTCAAACATATATTCAATGCTAAGGTCATGTTATGAGCCAAAAAGAATCATGAAGCTCATCATCAGGACCAGCACGACCTCAGAGTCTCCGTCAACCTATGAGCAAGCCTTGGAGGCCTTCGATAATCCCATCGTGGACTTCCAGTTACGCATCGTCCATGGCCTTCTTCAAGCAATGGGGGGAACCTCCTCAGCATTGCTTACTTGGCACAGTTGGCTTCACAAAACTTCACCACTGCTTTCAACTCCAAGACAAAATGATGGTTTGGTACCTTGTGCCTTCACGCCACTTGGCTTTAGCTTCTAGATGATGGCATATCCAAGCTCTCTTCCTTCAATTAAGCAATGATGTACAACGTCTCGAGCTTTGTAGGGGGCATGATCGATCCTCCATTCTCCACCTTGTTACCACCCCATTTTGAGCTCAACAAGGCCTTGAAGATCATGTCTCTATAGGGCCATCTGTCATCCAAAGAAACTCCTTGGAAGGCTTCAGTTACTTCATGGCACCACATGCACTTCGCCTCACGTCACGAGAAGCCTTGCTTTGAGGATTGAGCACGCCTCGCCTTGTGACGCACCTCACTTCAAGTCATGGAACTTCGCGCCTCCCCCGTTGAAGGTCTCGATGTTGGCTCCATCCACACTTGAAGATGACGAATCTGTCCATGCACTGAGCTCTTCTACCCACCAAGCACCAGGAGCATAGTCTTTGGAAAGAGAGCATCGTTCTATCTAGTGCATCACCTCCTGCTTTAACCTTGCCTTGCCTTGATTTGTGGCATGCCAAGCCTAGGATGTAGAATACCTCGCCTTGCACCTGCAGCATGTCTCGCCTTATAGTTGCACCATGCCTCGCCTCGCAGCTGTAACACGCCTGCCTTGCACTCTGTTGCACCTTGCCTTGCATTCTACTGCGCCTCGCCATGTTCTCCATATGCTGAGCTCTTCAATCCACCAAGCACTACTTGCGTGGTCATTGGAAAGAACGCCTTAGTCATTTGATGCATCACTTCGAGCTCCAACCATGCCTCGCTTTACTGTGCCTCACCTCGCACCGTAGCATATCCCTCATTGCAGCTAGAGGTGGTCGATCGGTGATGGGTGCACCATGATCTAGAGGTGGTCGCGGCGGTTGATATGTTCACGGCGACATACCAGGATTGAGAGTGGTCATGGATGGATGGTTGTACGTATCACTACGATTGGAATCGTGACTGACCCTGAGATATCAGGCACGAAGCCCAGTTAAGTCATGAGTACGGGCTTGAGGCCCAGTTAGTTTACATTGGTGATTTTGGGTCGGAGACCCTAAATGGATTTCCGGGTTCATGACGGTGTATGGGGACCGGGCATGAATCCTTTGAAATATTTTAAGAACGTTTTCGATATATATATATATATATATATATGTTCATATACCTTCCTTTATTTGGATTGTCTCCTCCGGGGAGGGTCGTTGGCCTGGGTGGACCCCGGAGTAGTCACGAAGCACTAACTGAGTAGAGTTGCCCCCGTTGGGTACCTTACTCTCAGGAAGGCTTATGGATTATAACCCCCAGGGAGGGTCATTGATCTACGGACATTGACCTGGGTGGACCTTGGGGAGACTTGGGATTTGAGACCCCGGGTAGCACGCGCGTAGCTTTAGATACCGTGATAGGATTGGTTATATGTTATAATTATATGTTATATGATCGGAATTCTGGTTTGGGCTGAGTCCCACATGGATTTGGACAGTGGCCCGTATGATTGGTTTCATTTAAGATTTTAGGCCAAGTCCCTAGTGGTTTGATAACTGGTTTTCAAATGCATGCATGCTTTTTAGTGAAGGATATAAATGTCTATTGTGAAAATGCTATTATAAATTAATTGTTTTGTCCACTCACAGTTTTTTGATGTTTTGATTGCCCTTCAGGGTGACAGTGGATGCGGGCTGTAGCAGAAACCGAGACATCACATTCCTCCTCTGGATCCTGGCATACTCTGAAGCCCTGAGCGGGCTAAAGTTGGAATTTCCCTTATCTGACACTCTGTGTCAGACGGGATCAGGCGCGTCCTGCGTTAATCTCAAGGGGATTGGGACGGGTCCTGACAAGTGGTATCAGAGCAGGTTTGCTCTTATGATACTCATGGCGCTCTGATACTGACAAGTGGTATCGGAGCAGGTTTTGCTCTCAGAGTGAAGCGCAGGTCGAGGATGTGATGTCTCTACAGTGGTAATAGCCCGTCATCAACCTGATAGTTAGGATAAGAGTATGAGGATTCTGTGGAATCAAATCTAGTTAGATTACGTTTTCCACAAAGTGCGCTTGTTTAAGGTTCGTATGGCATAGGATGTTGCGCCTTTAGCATGGGATGCCGAGTGTTTCTAGGAGGTAGATCCCATGTAGGATCGAAATTGTGCGAAGCTAGCGGCTAGGAGCCGTAGAGTTACGTGACACGACCTACCCCCAATTCCCCGGAATTAAGGGATAAGCCATGCTCCCGTCTAACTTACATGCGACATGAAGGCTAAACCGACGTCCAACCTCCATGTAACATGTGACGACCCGGAAATTCAAAAAAGGAAAATTTGGAAAAATTGAAGGAAATGACGATTTTGCCCCTGGTTATAAGGGCCGAAAGTTGACTTTTTAACCGGGACCTTATTTGGACTTTCCGTAAGTACTGTTGGATAGGTCTCGAGAGGCTGAATCCATAGACAGGTGGCATGCGTCAATCGGAGTTTGGATGACAATGTTACGGGTCTAGATACATGAAGGGCGTTTTGGTAATTTATTGTGGCAGGGGCAAAATGGGAATTGGGCAGATGAATGGCTGATTCAACCGTATGGGTGACTCAGTGAGGTACTGAAGTGACATCTGTCACTTGGTGAGAGAGATTAGTGGCAAGGATAATGATAATTTGGTTTGAGTACGTATATGTGTATATGTGTGTATTTGCGAAGGAAAAACAGAGCAGGGGTATGCTCAAACAGCAGGCATCAATCTTCCTTTCTGATCGATCAATTGGATGGAAGGAAGAAAAAAACAAAACAAAATAGAGAGGAATTGAGTGTGAGGCACCAGGAAAGAATTGAGAAGAAAACAATGAGATTAACCCCTAAACCCGAAACCTTTGAGCCGTGGACTTCTCATGTCCCAAAAAAATTCGAATTTTCATTTAAAGGCCATGAGAACTTCAAGTGAACATTGATTAAGCCTTCCGGGACCTTTATGATTGGAACCACCTTAAATTTGAGAAGAATTGACACAGAATGAGCAAGAACACGATTGGCGACGGTTCTGAAATCCCATGGCTGAGTTCGAACAATTAAAGGTAAGATGGACTCAAATTGAACTTGAATTCATGTTTAGAGTGAAGATATGATACTTCCTGTGTGATTAATTTAAGGAAATGGCTTGAAATTGGGTGGAACCCGATTAAGAACCCATCGGGAGTCATTTCGAATCGATTGACTTGGGGCTCGATTTCATGAAACCAAGGATACAGATCCTTAATGAAGGTCCAAAACATGTTAATGGATGAATTGATTAAAGAAATTGACTTGAAATTGGACAGGATTGAAACGGGTCGTGTCGCGGGCTAATGGGTTGAATTGCAGGAAAATGGGCAGAGACGATGAACACTACCAGGTACTGTAGCAGTGCGTGGCTCCCACGCGCAGCCACTTACGGCGGCGCGTGAGGGCGGGTGGACGCGATTCCCGAGGTGAGGACAACATGAATTTTGTTCCATTTAATGTAACGAACATTTTAGCGTTAATTTCGAGTCAATCAGACACTGTTTCGATATTGTTTTGAGGGTCCAAAGGTTTATGTTATGTTTTAAATTAATATTTAATTCCCAGAAAATTATGGGAAGTTTATAGGATATTAATTGAGTCATTAGTGACCCTTAATGATGATTTTGGGCAGGAATTGGGATTCCTGGAAAGTACCAGAAATTACAGAAACGGGTGCAGCTCGGAAAGCGAGCGATTTGGACGGTGTGTGAGGGGACGTTTGTTTTATAAACTATTATGCATGCATAGTTAAATGTTTTACATGATTGATTGCATGACTTGATTTGCAATGATGTCATGATGATTTTGCATGATTATTTGTGATTTAATGATTATTTTAATAGGTTTTTTGGGCACGTTTTACGAGAAATGTGCAAGTGATATTTTGGGCTAGGCCCGGAGTCAAAAAGGTTTCAAAAGGGTATTTTGACTTATTTGGTGAGTCAAGGATGATTTCTGGATTATTTTAATGTTTTCAAATAAAATTTTACAGATTTAAATGGCATTTGGGCTTGAGACCCTATCGGGAATGATTTTGACTTGGTTTGAAGTCAAAGATATGATTGATATGTGTTTATGGTATGGATTGTGTTTGTGATTGTGGATACTGGACCATGTCTGGATGGTGCGAGTGCAGTTCCTAGACGTGACTCGGATGTTGCGTGAGGGCAGTTCCCGAGTATTTGGTACGTCTAGATGGTGGGTGTGCAGTCCCCAGACATGACTGACATGACTCGGATGGTGCCTGAGAGCAGTTCCCGAGGTTGGCCTACGCGTAGTGTGGATGTGACTGTGTGATTGTTTGTGCACTTGTGAGTAGTGCGGATTGATGGATTGATTGATTGATTGTGCACTTGTGAATAGTGCTATTTGATGTTGATTGTGATTGCGTACTGGTATTGAGTACGGGTTTTGGTTATTCTTTGCGTACTAGTATTGAGTACGGGTTTTGGTTATTCTTTGCGTACTGGTATTGAGTACGGGTTTTGGTCTTTGTGGCCAGGTTAGTGTTTTCACATGTTTGGCTTGGGAGCCGGGATTTGATACGTTTCATGTGATTTGGCTGGAAAACCGGTGATTGTTATTCATATGTTTTACCCTATGTATGCATGGTTTAATAACTGGAGGGTAAATGGTCTATTTGAAATGTATTTTCAAATGATATTATTTTTCTCCACTCATACCTTTTCTGTTTTGATGACCCTCCATGCCGTGGTGCGACGTTTAGGGCTGATCGAGAAGTGGAGGCATGAGCGGAAATCAGTGCAGTTATCCCTTGTCTAACAGGTGCTGAGGGGTAGTTTCGGGACTTCAGTTGACTTGTCAGACGGGAGCAGGACCGGGCACGGTTATCAAAGTCCAGTTGGGACAGGTCCTTTCATAACACGTAAGCCAGACAAGAGATTCACAAGCGAACCGTCCAAAAACTTCCGGACTTCCCAGAGTGTGAAGAACCTATTGTGGATGGTGTGTGTGATGTCTCCGTCTCTCTGACAACAGCCCGCACTGCATCAAACTTGGAGGGTATCGAAAACATAAAAGACTGTGAGTGGACAAAAATGAATAATAAGTTTACAAAACTGTTTATAAGAAAAGCGTTTATACCCTCCATTCAAAAACCAATGCATGCATATAAAACCCATGTCATAAAACCATTTCATGTTCAAGTTATTATAACCATTTATAACACCAAAAACCATAAATTATTTCATCTTCTCAAATCCCGGGCCTCAGCCCAAAACCATCAAAATTTATCATTGAAAACCATCAAGTTATTACAGCAATCCAAAAATATTTGAAAACACTTTTGAAACCCATTTCAATCAATCGAACCTGTTGGATCTATCTGAGTCTTTAAACTCAATCCATGCCTCAATATAATCCGAGTCTTTAAACTCAATTGCCCTACGGGGGAAATCACAATATCCAAGTCTTTCAACTCCCGAGTCTTTAAACTCAATCCGGGTCTTTAAACCTAATCCGGGCCCACCCTCGTCACATATCATATCCGGGTCTTTAAACCCAATAACCAGATCCAGCAAATCCAATCCAAAACCATTTTAAAACCATTTCCAAATCCATGTCCAAATCCGAATTCGAAATCACCATTTCGAATCCCAAGCCAAATATGAAATCATCATTCTGAATCCAAATCCAGAATCTGGAAATCATATCCATTCCCAAATCCGAATCCGAAATCATCATTCCGTAAGTCGGCATCCGGAATCATCATTTCGAACCCAAATCCAGAAATCCACTTTTCAAGCTCTAAAACCGAATCCCAAATCGTATTTCCGAAATCAGATTCCAAAACCCGAAATCTCATTTATCGAAATCACTTTTCCAAAATACATTTATAAATCCTTGAAATCAAATCATAATTAAAATTCCAAAATCATAGTATCGAAATTAGTATCAACTCATTGCATAAAAGCATAGCTCGTAAAACGTGTAAAATGTAAATATCTCGAAATACGTGCAAAACCGTAAATCATCAAATCAAAGTATCATAAACATAGAAATCACGTATAGAAAACATATAAAAACATTTATGCATGCATCATAAGTTAGAAAGCAAAGTCCACTCACAAACCATTCTCGATGTTGCCTCAATACGCGTGCAATTACGCTTTCTCGGCTAATCCACTATCACCGGTTTTCCTGAACCTGTCCAAATCTCATAATAAGGTCACTAACTACTTCATAATGCTTCTACTAAAGTCCCGTAATTTTTCTGAATTTTTAAACTAGCCTTTAAACCTTCAGACATCCCAAAACCTATCGAAACGATGTCCGATCGACTCGAAACTAGTGCCAAAGTGTTCGTTACATCGAATACTTTAAAAGTCGTGTTGGAACCTTCCTCAAAATCCATGCCACGCGCTCACACGTACCGCCCAAAGGGCTACGCATGGGAGCCACGCTCCAGTACTGTTCATTGTCTTCAAGCTCAGCCAAACCCGGTCCAGACCGGTCTAGTTCAGACCGGTCCAATTCGAACCGACGTGGGCGGTTCGACCCCGTAATTCCTTCATTTTTGGTCCAATTTCGATTCTAATCGGTCCTATAGTTTCTTCTAAGTCTTTCCTATCGATCTATAACCTCACAAACGTGAAAACATGCCAAGATCTTACCTCCTAGCTTGCTGCATAAACCGGCCGACTGTCCTCCGTTGTGCCTTCACGACTCCGGCCACTTCCAGTCGTGATTTTAATCTCAGACAGCTCCTAGAATCTTCAGGACCATGTTTCAAGCATTAGAACTGATCAATAATGAGTAATGGTTAATTTCTAAATCTTAACTACAAAAACTAGGCTCACGGTTCCTTCCTTACCTCGCCGTCACAAACCCTGCCGTCGCTACCGTCATAGTCATCTCAACATCCTAGTTCACTTCCCTTAAGCCCTTAGGACCATCCAGTAAAGTTGGAGGTCATTTGTGGAGACTTGGGGTGTACGAGTCTGTGGACATTCTCACTGTTTAAAGGATGTTTTCTGGGTTTTCCCTTACTCAACTCGACCTCTCCCTTCCATGTCTCTGCCTTCTCTCTGTTTCCACACCCTCACAACACGATTTGCACTCTGATTTTTCACTCAATCACACACAACACTCATCTCTCACATGACAAAACCAACTATGTAACCTTGCCCCTGCCCGTGTTTATTTGGTCGTCCAACACAATTGGAGGATGCTGGAACCAACCAGAAGAGGGACATGTGTCCACATATCCTTGCTCCCAGGTAGAAATATCCCACTATCAGGGACAATTATCCCCATCTCCTTGTTCACCATTTAAAATTCAGACAAAAGACCCTTTTACCCTTGTCCCTACAATTTACCATTTTGCCCCTAACATATTTTGACCAAAAACCTGAGCTGTCCGAAGTCCAATGATAGTGTGCCGCCTGTCGTTGTACTCAGGGCATCAAAACCTACCTAACGGTCCTAGAAATGAGTGACAAATACATGGCGTATGAAAAGTCAACAGTTAGCCCCTTTCAACCAAAACTACCAAAATACCCCCGAACTTCCGAACGTCATAACGACTTCTTAGAACATCAGAATCGGACGTACCACCTGTCTATAAACTCGTGACGTCCCGAACTACTTCACAGTCATCGGTCAAAGTCCATTTGACCGCCTGAACCAAAAGTCAACTATTTGCCCAATTCTAGGTGCAAAATTGTCATATCGCACCGTCCGTCCGAAAGTACCAAACTGTTGACACCATATCTGACCAGACCCACTGGACCGTATACTTGAAGCCCAGACTCCATTCGAGGCCCAAAAACCACCGAACTTACACAAGCTCTAACCCCGGGCCCAATCCGGGATGCCACGTGGAGATCCATCCACCCTCGATTTACGTAACACGTGTTAGCACGTAAATCGAGAAGCATTTGTCCCACATCGGAACTTTGGGAATTGAACATCCCATCTACCCATACATAAGGGGTACACATTTCCCAATAAATGTAATGAATATTTACTATTCACATTTACTCTGCAAAACTTACCATTTACTATTTCCTCTTACGAACAACGTAACTGACTTGATCGTCGGAGAGCTTTAGGCCGACACCACACCGGTGCCCGTACTAACGGAAACCCGCGATCCGCTTGAGTTGACAGGTCGCAGGAGGGACACACGTCATTTGGTGATTGGGCAACGAGTAATCGACAGTTGGAACATTTAACGCTTCAACACAAACTAATCACCAATTAACTTCTCTGATCTATCATTAACCACTAAACTAATCCCGAACTCCGGGACGGGTCATTACAATACGTGAGGACCAGATCCTCAAAGTGTGGTTACTGGTTGTTTGGACACCAGTACCGGAGTGTGATGACTCTTCGGAGTAGAGTGCGAGGAATCACTCGAGATTGACGTACTGCAGGGAACAACCGGGTTCGTAATCACCCTAGTTGGTGATTGATCGGGCGAGTGACCAGGAGAGTGGTACTTCTGGATCAGATTCCGAGATGGACTGATCGGTAGATGTTATGTGTTGAGCGATTTGTGCTGGCGATGAGTTGATCACTAAGGTTCGGGGTCTTGGTGGTGATGTACGTGGGTTGTGTCTGTACGAGCTCGTGGTTGGTAACACCTTTAAGAGTGGCTTGGTTATAGGTTGCTGAGAATCGGGGAACGTTCGGGGAACGTTCATCTTCTCGTATGGATTGTCGGAACGGTCGTACCCAGAGTCGTGGGGTACGAGAGAGGAGAGACGACGAGCCATGAGCTGAGGGTGTCTCAGTCGTGATGTGCTCATGGTTGGTTTCTATCACTACACAACAAGGAGGATTTGTCGGCTAGTGTAGATTCGTCTTGGGAATCGTGTGGGAGATGGTTTGATGACCAGTTCCCCCGATGATACGAGACTTGAGGCACAAGTGTGTGCTCAGGAGTGGTAACATCAATGGTTGAAATGCCTAAGTGGTGATTAGACAGAATGGCATAAATCGATGACCCGAGTACTTTCATGGGGATTAGCGACTGGTTGGTCAGATATGGTGGTATGCAGAGATTTGATTGCAGATCACAACAGGAGTCTGCTGTGACTCTTCGATCAAGTAGTACATCAGATTATGATGAATTGACATCCTTTTGGATGTGCATAAACGGTAGTCACGGACACGTGGATGGTGTCCAGATAAGCGAAGGACTTGAGAGTCCATTTCGGATTGGTTGTGGTTGAATGCGGTTGACCATACCTCCTGAATTGTGTACGCTTGTTTGAGGAGAAATTTGGTAGTGAGAAATAGAATGGGTCATTACAATAGTTATCGACAGTTGTTGTTGGTTGGAAAAGATGGAAGTGTTTGGTCGGAAAAGTTGGAAGGAGCCGAAGAGAATCTATGGAAGTGTTTAGTCCTTAAGGAAGGATTAAGCACTACAGTAATTATCATAGAATACTCTTAGTCGGGGAAGAAGGACTTCTAGGTTCGAGCTCAGGAATTGAAATAGTTAAGCATGCTTCCATCATGGTTGCAACTACTCTCGATTTCGAAGTCGATGAAGCAGACTTCTCGTTTTCTACTCTTTAGCAGATAGTGCTGGGTGCTGGAGGATGATATTGGATGAACTTTGATGTCATCATCTTGGATTCTCCTTGATTCTTCCCTAGGTGGGATAATGAGGAGTGATTTGCTAGCTAAGGGTTCAAAGAGGGTGTAAGAACCGAACACCTAGGCTGTGGGTCAAATTTCAGTGATTCGAAGAGCAGAAAGTACTTGGCGTCACTAGATGTGACAAGTGAGTGACCGAGGTCTGGTAATCAGTAGGGTGAATTGCCTTACTTATTATGCTAAGCTAGGAGTAGAGGAAATAGTATCGTGAGATAGTTGAGGAATCTTCGGAATGGTGCGTCTTAGTAGACGTGGTTCGGTTAGATCGCATGGGTTGGCGTAAGTGTCTGACATGCATGCTAGTGTATAGAAAGAACATGGGTATAGGAAATCAAATTGGAAAAATTTACCCACCTTCTGAGCTGGGGTCAGTTACGTTGCGAAGTGACTCCTCTATGACAAGGGAACCCTTCAGTGCAGAGTGTTTTCTCTCCTGAGACAAGTATAGTGTATTAGGATCCCATATACACCGGGATGGGTGAGACGTCGATCGTGTGTTGACAGGACGAGTAGTACGACAGTCGAGACTCAGGGTGAGTCAACATTTCGATGTAGGTCATGGAGTGACAGGAGGTGAGATATCGCTGAGTGGGAGCAAGGAGGATAACTGTCGGATCGTATGCTGAATAGGATATCAGCTTCGATTGTTAGATAAGAAGAACCATCAGACTAAAAAGTCGACTTGATGGCAGTTGAAGAGGATAACCTTAGTGATAGTACGTGTTGTAACCTGCTGGGTGTAGGTTGGAACGTGTCAAGAAGTTAAACTATAAGGATCTAACGTCAACTTATTATAATTGACCTGCCAGGGTGAGTGACAGGCGAGACGTCGTCAGTCGTCTCGAGTGAGACTTACGAGCCGACGTGTAGTTCTCGAGGGTGAGTTGGAGCTTTGGAAGCTCTGGTGGTTTTGTTACCAATGAGTACATGGGTTATGGCGGACGTGTATTGTTACACGAGAACACCCGAGTGAAGGGACGTACTGGATTCCACACTTGGTTGTGGAATTAGATAGGTTGAATTTTGAGGGCGAAATTATATAAGGAGGGGAGGTTGTAACGACCCTTCCCAAATTTAAAGGATTAATTAAGACTAATTTCGGATTAGTGGGGCTAATCGGGGATTAGCCGAGGATTAACGGACGTTCAAGGAAAAATTATGATTTTGCCCCTGAATAAGGGCGAAAGGTTGACTTTTGACCTAGGAAGTCTGATGGCCGAGGGCCGAGGACCGTTATGTAGATCGAGTCGATACGAATCCGTAGACAGGCGGCACGTCGAATTCAGACGTTCGACGGAAAAGTTACGGCTCACGGATGTTTCGAGTCACTATTGCACGTTTTATGAAACGGGGAGCTTTTGTACTCAAGTGGGCCCATATATTTTAGGAAGGCTCAGTGGATGAGTGACAAGTGTCACTCATCCATTTCCCATTGACATTGTATTCATGCATCTCCTTCCCCTTTTCTTTGTTCGACCATTTTCCCAACCAAACCCGATCAAACCATCCAACCCAATCCAAACCATTCCCCCTCTGATCATGCTTGAGAGCAAGAGAGTGAGATGAGGGCTAGATGAGGATGATGACAGGCCAGGACGGCGCCGCCGTGGATGGTGGAGGTGCAGAGGTAAACCCGCACCCGATTTAGCCCATTTTCCATTATTTTCTATTCAGCACGTTGTAGACCGTTTTCGTTGATTAGAATGAGTTAGTTAGGTTGCTAGGGATGTTATAAGATGGTTTTGGTGGTGGTTCACGGTTGAGGAGGCCCTGGGGAGAAACTGGAAAATTGGGCCGTGAGGGGAGCTTTCGAACCGATGGGTTTTTGTAGGTTTTAGGTTGTTTTGTTTGCATATTTAGATTCCTAGGATCAAAATAGGAAGATTAGGATTGGATTGGATCGAATTGGATGAAAAATGAAGAGGGAATAGCCGGTCCAGTTAGACCAGCTGTACAATGCTGAACCGGACCGATCGGTTCAGACCGGTCTGGCCGAGGAAGAAGAAAACTGTTCACTGGCGCATGGCTGCCACGCGCAGCCCCTTTGGAAGGCGTATGGCTGCGCGTGAGCCACTTTTTGGGCATGCGTCCAACATATGAAATCATCTATTCGATGTAACGAACATTTTGGGGCTAGTTTCGTGTCGATCAGACATCGGCTCGATATTGTTCGGAACGTCCGAAGGTTTAAGATCAAGTTTAAAAATAGTTAAAAATTTCAGAATATTATAGGGCTTTAGTGAGGGGTTATTTAAGTATTTAGTAACCCTTTATTACGATTTGGACAAGTTTGGAGGTCCCGGTGACGGTGTTTGGCCCAAGAGAGCCGTATGACACGCGTATCGAGGCGGCAGCTCGGACGGTCTGTGAGTGGACCTTGTTTTCTAAATTGATGCATGCATAAATGTTTATTATGTGTTTTAATACATGTTTTGTGATGCCATGAGTGTATTTTTGTACGTTCACGTATTGGCACGTATTTCGAGGTTTCAGCCTTATACGGTGTTTATATGTACTATGCTTTCGACGATGGTTTAAATGAAATGGTTTTGGGTTTTAAAAAGGATAAACTCGGGCATGAAACCCATTTGGTTTTTTCTCAGGCATGTGGCCCTATTGATGACCTACGGGTCTGAGCCGTGGTCGCGGCGAGTGCTTTGTGCACGGCGACGGACAATACAACACTCGCCTCCGGATTGAGATGTGTTCCTTCCAGAGAGGTCACGATGCACGTCCGCTGTCGAGCAGACATTGGAGGCTCAACTTCGGAGAGCTGACGGATCAAGATATCGATCGGTGATGGGTGCACCATGATCTAGAGGTGGTCGCGTCGGTTGATATGTTCACGGCGACATACCGGGATTGAGAGCGGTCCTGGATGGATGGTTGCACTCATAACTACGATTGGAATCATGACTGACCTTGAGATATCGGGCATGATGCCCAGTTGAGTCATGAGTTCGGGCTTGAGGCCCAGTTAGTTTACATTGGTGATTTTGGGTCGGAGACCCTAAATGGATTTCCGGGTTCATGAAGGTTTATGGGAACCGGGCATAAATCCTTTGAAAGGTTTTAAGAATGTTTTCCATATATATATATATATTCATATACCTTCTTTTATTTGGATTGTCTCCTCTAGGGAGGGTCGTTGGCCTGGGTGGACCTCGGAGTAGTCACAGAGCACGAACTGAGTAGAGTGGCCCTCGTTGGGTACCTTACTCTTAGGAAGGCATATGGATTATAACCCCCAGGAAGGGTCATTGATCTACGGACATTGACCTGGGTGGACCCTGGCGAGACTTGGGATTTGAGACCCCAAGTAGCATGCGCATAGCTTTAGATACCGTGACAGGATTGGTTATATGTTATAATTATATGTTATATGATCGGAATTCTGGTTTGGGCTGAGTCCCACATAGATTTGGGCAGTGACCCGTATGATTGGTTTCATTTAAGATTTTGGGCAAAGGCCCTAGTGGTTTGGTAACTGGTTTTCGAATGCATGCATGCTTTTTAGTGAAGGGTATAAATGTCTTTTGTGAAAATGTTTTTATAAATTAATTGTTTTGTCCACTCACAGCTTTTTGATGTTTTTACTGCCCTTCAGGTTGACAGCGGATGCGGGCTGTAGCAGAGACCGAGACATCACACTCCTCCTCCGGATCCTGACGTACTCTGAAGCCCCGAGTGGGCTAAAGTCGGAATTTCTCTTGTCTGACACTCCGTGTCAGACGGGATTAGACGTGTCCCGCGTTAATCCCGAGGGGATTGGGATGGGTCCTGACATTGGTAGCCACACTGCCCACGACCAGGCCTTTGCGAGGGATAATTGTGAGCGGGCAAAAGCCAAGCTGCATGCTTGCTCTGGTGACGCATCCTTCCCACTGCTGTGAGCCACCTCCCTGCTGTGATTACACGAATGTGTCGCGACAACATCTTCGCTCCACTGTCACTTCCCGCGAGGAGTCACGCCACAGACAACTGCGACACCAACAATTATGCTCATTTTTTGCGATGTGAGCCCACAATTGTAAAGGCTTCCTCTCTCACTGCTGCTTACTTCCTTCTAGTTGTACTACAACACAAATATTCTTCAAGATTAGAGGTTGTGGAGTCACATTTTAAAGAGGAAACAATAACCCTAATTTTTAGTGGACTTCAAGATTACACCAAGAGTATGAGCGCGAGGCTCAAGTCCTCCTACTTCAGATCAAAGCGACATCAAGGCTAATTTGGGTCTTCCTAATTTTGAGATAAGCTCAAAGTCGGAAGATTCTCCACTTTCAATTTAGACCAAAACCCTGAGCCTAATGGATTATTAACTATGTGCGAGGAATATTCAAGGCAAAGTCCTACATCCATAAAAGATAATTTATCGGGACCACAATGAAAAATTACATCTCTTAGAATTCTCTCAATTCCTAAGAGATGTAGGGGCATTTGTGGAACCATAAATCGTCGGAAAATTGTGAAGCTGCCAAGTGGCCCATAACTCTCATGATGTCGATATTACTCTTGGTATAGACAAGGACGACATCACACGATCTCCGCATTAATTTAATATGTTTATAAATTAAATATATTAATTAATCATATTAATGCCAATAATAAATAATCTCTTCGCGAGTTATTTACTATTATTTATATAGTTAATAATTGTGATTTTTCTCGGTAGAATCACTTATTAAACACTATCTTCTTCAACCAATCAGACACTCCCCTGACTCTTAAGGTTTCATTATAAATATAGGGTATCACCCACCTCTAAAGGTAATTCAAAAACTCATACTGAAACTCTGCCAGTTTATTTCTCTCGATTAAACTGACTTAGACATCGGAATGTTCTTGGTTGAACCACCCCCCCAGACTTCAATCTTAACTCCGGTTATTTCTTTTTATTGTGTGTAGGGATCAAGAAGAAATTCTACAAGTCCAGACGCTTTCTGCATCAACAAGCACTAAAGCTAGTGCATGCTGATTATTTACACAAGCTTTACCTTTGTTTATGGCATAAGAAGGCTAGTAGTTGTCAAGCTTGGAAAGATATTCTTGATGCCAAAGTTCTCCTTTTTAGGGGATTAATTAGGTGGATTGTGGGAAATGGTAAAGATACTAATTTTTAGGGTTTCAATTGGGCTATGCCTTATCCCCTTGTCAGAGGAATAGACTAGTAACATCTTAAAAATATGGATTGGTCTTTAATAATTGATAAATTTACCGTTAATGATTGTTGGAATATTTTTGCTCTTCGAGAGTTATTGTTGGAAAATATTGTTTGAAGTATCCATGCTCTCTTGTTGCCTATAACAGGTGTTGTGCATGTGGATAGATTTGTTTGGGGTCCAAGTCCAAATGGTAGATTCTACATCAAGTCTGCTTCCAATTTTCAAGATGGAATTAAGAAATGTGAACCTCTTAAATAGAATGTGGAAGCTTACTATACCTCACAAGGCTAAATTCTTTGTGTGGTTATTTATTCAGAAAAAGTTGAACCCACATGAGTGTTGGAGATATTAATTGTTCCTTTTGTGATTAAGATATGGAGTTTATCCAATATTTGTTTATTACTGCTTTTTTGCTTAACTAACATGGAGTCGAAGTCAAATCCCCATTCGTCCGCCACAACAGATGTCATTATTATCCTAGTTGACCTCTCTTCCTCGTTCTCACACTTCAAAATATTTTTTCTACTCTGAACGTTGCTATTACCATTTACTGGCAATTATGGACTGCAATAAACAATTGGATTTTCACTAAAAAAGCCCCTTCATTTCAGCCAGTGTTTGTCACCGAGAGGCCACTGATCTTACCTACTTTTCAGTGAACTGGTACAAACTGAGGAATTCTTCTCCAAATTAGATGGACTTCTCCGCCATATGACTTTTTCAAATTAAATTTTGATGGTTCAGTCAAAATTGATTTTTTTTTATCACTGTTGAAAATGAATTCGTCCTTTAAACTCAAAAGACTCAAGGATCCCTGCAAACAAGCAAACAGTAAACTATCGTTCGTTAATTGATCGAAACCCGGTGGGTATTTGACCAAGAACGCTTCAATGCTTAAGTCAGTTTCGAAAGAGAAATCTCAAGAGCTTAAGTAGCATTGAACAGAATTACCTGGAAAGTGAAGTGAGCTCCGCTATTTATAGGAAAATCTTGGGAGCATCGGAGCGTTCTGATTGGTCGATTGAATTTGTAATTAATAAATAATATTTTATTAATTAAATATATTATTTAATAATTTTAATAATGGCTCATTATGATAATAATGATAATTATTGTGATTTAATATCAATATTTAATTGTCCGTTATTAAGAATAATGACAATTAACTCTCGGGGAGAATATTAATATTACGGAGACTTTTAACTCGATTAAATAACATATTTAGCTGGTAAATAGATTATTTAATGTATGATTGTCTTCAAGTCATTTGTATTTTTGTCTGGGGCAATTTAGTCATTCCAAGAATTATGGGCCACATGGCGGCTCCACAATTTTCAGGTGATTTTGGGTTCCACAAATGCCCCCACATCGCTTAGGAATTCAAGGAATCCTAAAGGATGTACAAACTTTGGAATATGTTCAGGAAGTTTCACCGGGCTTGGTGTTGTGGTTCGAACAAAATTTTGACTTCGGATTGTAATATTCAGACTAGCAAATTATGACAATTAATCCCATTAAAAAATGAGATTAATTTCATTTCCAATGTTTTGGTCTAACTTCTCTTTAAAAGGGACGTTTGTGGCTTTACTTTGGGAAAAAGAAAAGCAAAACTCCCAGAGTTGGTAATTTTTGGAGAAGCCGCTGTTAATTTGCCAAAGTGAAAAGAGACTTCGTCAGGTAATTTTCCTTTCCTCCTTCACTAACTTTTTTTTTATGTCAAAGGTGGAGAAAATGCATGGTTGGAAGTTGGTGCATGTGTAACCGTCAAGGTTTTTCTACAACGGGTTAGAGCTGCAATGTTTGTTCACAAAGGTTGGCAGGAGACCACTTTTGTAGGGCATGTGGCTTCCCATGGTTGAAGAGGTGCTGGCCAAAGGGCCCGCGTGTCGGGCGGCGTCTGTTGGAGCAGTTACACGGGCGCATGGCGTCCCGCCTTATGTTAGGAACTCATCCAAAGAAGGACGCATGGCACTGTGCGACAGACAAAGCCAGCATATAGACGAGTGGCGTGTATCCATAAGGCACAGCAACTTGCGGGGCCGGGCCGTTGGTAGATTGAGTTCGGGGCTGACACGTGGCTGCTTTGGTGCTGTGAGCGCTACAGGCTAGGCACGTACGTGTCACGCGCACTGGTGCGACTGAGATGGCTACTAGGCGATGCGGGTCCGAGTGGTAGGAGTTGCTGTCGACTGCAGACGGTGGGTTCCACGCTTGTCAGTTGGTCTGTGTAGAAACGCCGCATGGCAGGAGTTGAGTGATGGAGCAAGGCCACGTGGATGGCGTTGGCTGGGCCGTTTCTTTTATTCGGTGACTGCCCGGTGAAGCAAGCGAGTGGGCTGTCAAGACCTAATTTCCACGTGGCGCAGTCTGATTGGTCTTTTTTGCATAAGTTTTTGTAGTTATTTACATTTTGCATATATTTATATGTATTATTACTGTTGTTTTAAACATATGCTTTAAGTATATCAATAAATGCGATTTATGTGATTTAAATACATATATTTGACTTTTTTTTGCAGGAATTTGTATACGTATATTTATTGTGCATATAGATATATTAATATATTAAAATACGTACTTAATATATTAATATTATTAAAGTGTTTGATAATAGCATATGTATTTTGAATAACTATATGCATATATATTCAAGTGTGTATATACGTGGTATATATTTAGTTCTGAAAACTAATGAATTTGTTCCTTTATTGCAGGTGAATGTTTTTGCTCATTTCGGGAGTTCAAGACGTCCGTTGAGTACGGTTCAAGCGGAATCCTCTTTATTTGTTCGAGGCGATCATTGCAAGATGCGTCAAGGTGCACTTCTGGAGAGACCTAGCAGGCTCGTATTGTGGGAGCAGGGCGGCTCACGTAGTAAGATTCCATTCCGAGGGAAGGACAAGGACTTTGAAGGACCCGAAGATTTCCAGGCGTGGAAGATCCGCTACAAACATGCGTTTCCGGAAAGGGTACTTGCAGAGCTTTGTGACAGATGTTCCTCCCAGAAAGCTCCCAAGAATAGCAGAGGAAGGAATCTGAAGTCCAACAGATGGACCAAATTCCACCCTTTGATTGTCAGCTGGGGATTCAAATTCCCATTTTCGAAGTTTTTCTTCGGGATTCGTAGTCAGATGGGTTGCTCTCCTGCTCAGCTGGACGTTGACTCTTACAGACACGTCATCTGTTTCGAGAAGCTGAACGAATTTTTCCAACTGGAGCTTACTGACGAGGAATTCTGGCACTGCTACACCATAGCGCACGATGGGCTTTCTGGTGGAAGTCTCACGCAGGTCGTCCCCAAAGTTGAGTTGTTCATAAACACTGCATTCACTGACGGAGCATACGGGCAAAGCTACTTTGAGGTGGGTGGCACATGGGATCGCAACTGTAGTGGAAATGTGAGGATTGCATCTCGCTTCCGTACTCGCGATGAACTGTACTCATATTTCAAGAGCCATCCTGACCTTACGAAGATTGACAGAGCCCTGAAGATTCCTCCCGAGTTCCGCCAGATGAGCTGGCTACTTTGCCCATCCAGAGATGCTGAGGATGGAAGACCTCATGCTAGCATAGTCAAGGAGTGGTTAAGTGCTCCGGTACGTCTGAAGAGAGCTGTCATCCAGAAGAAGAACCATAGAAAAGGACTTGATGCACCCCCAAAAAGGAAATCAGGTCCTGAAATGCATTCACAAGATGTCCCAGACTCCACACCCTGCCAAGCTAGTCCAGTAGGATCATCCATCAAACGTAGAGTCTCAGGTGGTCCTTCAGAGCAAGCGGCGGATCCTTCCAAGAGGCTGAAGGTTGTCTCTACTTCCCATGAAGTGATTGAAGCCCTTCGAGATCATGGTTCAGAACGTCTAGTGGAAAAAACACAACCAACTTCTAGGACTGTGGATACAAAGGTTGCCCCTGAGATTACGAAAATGGTGAAGGTAGTGCCACAGGCTACGTATGACAAAGTTTCTAGAGACCTCAGGATCACAAAAGCGGGGGCCCACAAGCTGGTTGACATACTTCGTGGATAAGAGGGGCTGGAAAAGGAGAATAAGTGAATGAAATCAGAGTGCATCCGCCTTCGAGAGGGTCGTGACCATTCCAGACGAAACAACAATGCCTTGGTGGGGAAAATTCGTTCATTAGAGAACAAAATGCTCGAGCTGGAGACTAGTCACGCATAAAAGTTGCTGGTAGAGAGTGAACGCGACACTACCCTTAACAAATCTGTTTTGCTGCGTAGGCGTTTGCATGAGTCGGAAGAAAAAGTCAAACTCCTGGAAGCTGAAATAGAAAATATGAAAGCTGATTACTCGCTACCACCACATGCCCCCACAACATTGTACGTCAAGGAAAGTGAAGTGCAAAAGTTGGGTAGGGAGAGCCGGAGCGGGATCACAACCAAAGAGTAGGAGCTGGAACTAGAGATGAAGCCTGAGGCTAAACCTGAGCCTGAGGACAAAACCAAGAAAGTAGATGTTTCTGAAATCGACGAGTCAGTTTTTGATGACATTTCCCTACTTTTCGCAGAAGAGTGGGCAGATTTTTGAAAAACCATGGGCTGTGAAGACTTGCATCCATAGTTTCTTTACATGTGTATGTTTACTATTGCATTTTCATTTTGTATTGAATAACTGGTTTGAGCAATCAAGATTTGATTAGCCAACCATTCTTCAAATGAATAAATGAAGACAATATTTATGATGAATTTTTTTCTCCTGGTTCTTTGTCAAATTCTTCCAATATCCCAAACTTATTTGTTCATCAAATACCCCTCGTTGTAGCCATGGGCGTCCAACGTTGGGGTTTAACTAACTTTGTTAGCATTTGCATTGGTGTTGACTTCAAGGAAGGGCTTGTGCTTCTTAAGAGAAGGCTTGAAGTGCTTCCATGAGGAAGACTTGGGGTGCTTCCAAGAGGAAGGCTTGGGGTGCTTCCTGAAGGAAGGCTTCGGGTGCTTCCTGGTGGAAGGCCTCAAGTGCTTCCTAGCGGAAGGCTTTGAGTGCTTCCTAGCGGAAGGCTTTGAGTGCTTCCTGGTGGAAGGCTTTGAGTGCTTCCGAGGGGAAGGATTTGTGTGCTTCCGAGAGGAAGGCTTTGTGTGCTTCCAAGAGGAAGGCTTGAGTGCTTCTCAGAAAAAGGCTTTGGATGCTTCCCGGAGGAAGGCTTGAGTGCTTCTCGGAAGAAGGCTTTGGATGCTTCCCAGAGATGCTTCCCGGATGAAGGCTTGAGTGCTTCTCGGAAGAAGGCTTTGGATGCTTCCCAGAGGAAGGCTTTAAGAACCTTGCCGAAAGTATAATAACACATAGGTGAACTAGGAATGACTTGACAACTTTATTGATAAGTCTAAATACATCAATCTTGGAAATAAAGTCTATATTTGGCACAAAACAAAGACTAGCTTAGCTTTGAGCTCTAGTTTGCATTATACATAATATTTTCAGAGGCGATGAGCATTCATGGAACCACTCACTAACTTTCCGTCCATTTTCTCTAAGGTGTAGCTTCCCATTCTGCCTACTTGGTAGATTCGGTAGGGTCCTTCCCATGGGGACTTGAGTTTTTGAGACCCTAGACGATTGAGTGTTGCAAACTTTTTCTTGAGAACAAGGTCATCTGGGAGAAAGTGCCGGAGTCGAGCCTTCTTATTGTAGGAACTTCTCACTTGCTACTGGTAACTGGAGAAGCGCTTCACCACTTGCTCTCTTAACTCCTCGCTGAGATCAAGTGAAGTTCTTAGAGCAATGGAGTTGACTACTGGATCATCGAGCTCGGTAAAGGGCGCTGGAACAACAACATGCGGAGGAATGACTACGTCAGTGCCGTATGCAAGGGTGAATGAAGACTCTCTTGTTGCACGACACGGAGTGGTGCGGTAGGCCTAGAGCTTGCCATCCAACTATTCCTCCCACAAGCCTTTCTTATCATCAAGTCGCTTCTTGATACAGTCAAGGATCTTCTTGTTTGAAGCTTTTGTCTGGCCATTACCCTGGGGGTAATATACAGTTGAAGTGAAATGCTTGATCTTCCAAGACTCAAAGAACTCGTTGATTATAGTGCTAGTGAACTGAGTTTCATTGTCTGTTAGAATGACTTTGGGAAGTCCAAATCGGCAGATGATCTGGCTTCAAATGAATTTTTGAACATCAGCCTGAGTTATGGTGGCCAAGGCCTTTGCCTCCACCCATTTTGTGAAGTAGTCAGAAGCAACAATCAAATACTTCTTGCTTGGAACATCAGTCTGTGCATGCAGCTCTTCCGGTGGCGCCAATTGGTTAGGCTTGAACCTTTGACATTTGTCGCATTTCTGGGCATACTGCAGAGCTTCTTAGCGTAGAGTAGGCCAGTAAAATCCTGCACTAAGCGTCTTTTGAGCAAGCGATCTTCCACCAGAATGATTCTCACAATGTCCTTCACGAATCTCAGCCAAGACTTTCAATGTTTTAGGATGCTTCAACCATAACAAGTTTGGTCCCATGAAGCTCTTACGAAAAATTTGGCCTTTGTCAACATAGTACCGCGCAGCTTTCATCTGGACTTTGCGGGCTTGTAACCGTTCATTAGGCAATGTTCCATGCTCTAGATAGTTGATAAAAGGATCTTGCCAACTTGGAGATGAATCAATTTGTCTTACTTCAATCTTTTTCACATCAATGCTTCTCTACTCGAGATACTCAATCAGGATTGAGCGCTTGAAACGAAAGTCAAGTGATGACACTAGATTGGCCAACGCATCTGCTTGTGTATTTTTGGCTTGTGGAAGTTGATGTAAAGTGAAAACCGAGAAAAAAGCAAGCATTTCCTGGACCTTGTTGTTATATCTGAGCATCCTTGCATCACGCGCAGCATATTCACCGATCGATTGGTTAGTGATCAGCTGCAAATCTGAATGAATAACGAGTTTTTTGACGCCCAACATCTTGGCAAGTGTGAGCCCACAAATCAAAGCTTCATACTTCACCTCATTGTTAGAGGCTTTGAGTGATAAGGACAATCCCCGCTCCTACCCCCTTCTGGTTCGAGGAAACATCAACAAAGAGCTTCCATAGATGATTAGAAGTTGAGGGTTGCAGAGAAGAGGAACCGTCGCCATGATCTTGTGACAAGGAAGTGTTAGCGGTTCTGGGAACTTTGCAAAGCTTATTGCCATTGGGTCCTTCCAGGGATGCTGATGCGAACTCCATAAAAAAATTGGCTAAGGCTTGGCCTTTGACAGTTGTTCTTGGACGATAAAAAAAATCATGTTGACTCAACTCTATGGCCCATTTCATTACTCGTGTCGATGCATCGGGTGCATGAAGTAACTAATGAAGTGGTTATTCTGTCATGATGATTACCCGATGTGGTTGAAAGTAAGGCCTCAACTTATTTGTGGTAACCAGTAATGCCAGAATCAGTTTTTCGAACTTCGGATATCGTGTCTCAGTATCAAGGAGAGCTTTGGATGTGTAGAACACATGTAGTTGAATCCCATTCTCTTCCAGGATAAGTGCAAATCTTAAAGCAATATCCGAGACCCCCAAATATAGGAATAGGTACTCGTTATCTTTGGGTTTTGATAGTAGCGGTGGAGACGTCAAGTAGGCCTTGAGATCTTCAAACGCTTTCTCGCAAGCTTCATCCCATTTATCCCTGGATGCCTTCTTTACCGCTTGGAAGAAAGGTTGGCACCAATCAGTTGACTTGGACAGGAACCTGTTCAATGCTACAGCTCGTCCAGTGAGACTTTGAATCCCTTTTAGACTTGATGGGGACTTCATCTTGAGAATTGCCTTGATTTTCTTTGGATTTGCTTCGATCCCATGCTGAGTCATAAGGTAACCCAAGAACTTCCCTACTGACATCCCGAAAGTACACTTCAGGGGGTCGAGCTTCATTTTGTACTTCTTCAACAAGTTGAAAGTCTCTCGCAGGTTGGTGATATGATCCCCTCATTTTTTCTCCTTTGACCATGATGTCATCCACATAGACCTCCATAGTTTTGGCAATGAGATCTTTGAATATTCGATTGACAAGTATCTGGTATGTTGCACCCGTATTCTTGAGGCCAAATGGCATGACCTTGTAGTAGTACACACCTCCGTCGAAGACGAAGGCAGTTTTGTCCTTGTCTTTTTCATACATGAAAATCTGATTATACCCCGAGTATGCATCCAGGAAGCTTAGGAGCTCATTTCCTGCAGTTGAGTCCACTAAGAGATCGATTCTGAGCAGAGGATAGTTATCCTTTGGGCACGCAAGATTGAGATCGGTGTAATCAACACAAACTCTCCATTGTCCTGCTTCCTTCTTCTTGACAAGTACGACGTTTGCTAGCCATTCAGAGTGTGGAACTTCTTCAATGGATCCAGCAATGAGTAACTTGTCAATCTCCTCTTGGATGATAGTAATTTTCTCGGGGGAAAAATTGCGTCTTTTTTGCTTGACCGACTTGTGGTTGGGATTGACGTGCAGCTTGTGGCAAGCGATGGCAGGATCAATTCACGGCATGTCAGACGGAGACCAAGCAAAAACTTATTTCTCCTCACGCATGAAAGCTATGAGTTCTTCTTTTTCTATGTCACTTAACTGAGCGCCAATGCGGGCTTGTCGCTCAGGAAATTGAGGGTCAAGTTGAATGAGGGTGACATCATCCTCTGGTTGCCATCCTTCCTGAGTTGGTGGTTCCTCATGAACGTCAGGATCTTAACCCGTGATTAGTTGCTATTTGGGAGACGAAGAAGAAAGCTTGCCCCCAGTAAATGATCCTACCTGGGGAACAAACTCAGCCTCCTTGACCTCCTTCAGCCCTTTTGTGAGGCACCACCGAGTCATCGCCTGGTCGCCTTTTGTAAGGACCCGTCCTGGAAATTAGGGTTAAGATAGTGATTAAGGTGGGATTAGTGAGCTTAATCGGTGGTTAGTTGGTTACGATAGGTCCGTTAGCGTAGAATGACGATTTTCCCCTAGGTTGGGTAAATAGTTGACTTTTAGTTCGGGCGGTCAATTGGGTATTGACCGATGACCGTGACGTAGTTCGGGACGTCACGAATCCGTAGACAGGTGGCACGCCCGATTCCGACATCCGAGGAAGAAGTCATGATGTTCGGAAGGTTGAGGGCATTACCATAATTTGGCTAAAATAGGGGGAAAAGTTGACTTTTCGTACGATCGGGTTTTGACACATTGACCTAGGATCGTTAGGTAGATCTCATCGTCCTGAATTCAACGACAGGCGGCACGTGTTCATCGGACCTAGGATGCGTAAGATACGGGTCTAAAAAGGTAAGGGCATAAACGTAATTTTGATTCAAAAGAGGGGCATTTTGGTCTTTTCCACATTGGGAATTGTGCAACCAGATTGGGACAAGTGTACAGGTGAGATTGAGATATTTGTGAGAGGGCTGAGGGGATGGTGACACGTGCTAGGTGTCTAGTGGGTTCTAGGATGTTTGCACGTTTCAAAATTAAACGGGTGTGTGTTTGTGGTCGTGTTCGAGAGAAAACAGAGAGTGAGGCTGATGGAGAAATCGATCAAAGCACGGTGAGTGTGTATATTCTTGGGTGTGAGAGTGTGTTTAGAGGAAGGTTAAGAGTGCAGGGGGGTGTTGAGAAGACGGGGAGGTGGAGTGTTCGTGCGTGAGAAGTGTGTGAGTCACGGGAAAAACAGAGAGAGCTGAGGGACCTTGGTGGTGGTGTGGCCGTGTGTTGATCCATTTGGACTCAAAGGGAAGCTGGGACGACTCTGTGGACTTCAGGGAGTGCGGCGGCGAGCACGGCGGCGATCAACAGGAAGGTAACTTCTTCCCCCGTTAGTTTGCTCTGTTTTACGGTGAATTTCAAATCGATAGTCGTGGACTTAGGGGCTGAGTCGAGGCATTTGGTGAGTCCTGTTAGGCTTAGTAGGGTCCTAGGAAGCCCTATGTTTCGAAGCCGTGATGGGGGAGTAGCTGGTTGGCCGGATTGTGAAACAGGGGAGTTCGGGTAGTTTGGGTTCGAGCTTGGGGAAGTGATTTGTAGGTCGTGTTGGGAGTGATTGGAGTGGGGGAATAGGTTGCTTAGGACTGGACGGTGAGAATGGTGAAAAAAGGAGTCGAAACGGTGGAGAAACGGTGGAGAACCGGGTACGCCGGTTCAGACCGGTTCACCCATTGTAGACGACGATGAACAGTGTCTGTGTGCAGGCGCGTGAGGCCCACGCAAAGCCACTTTGGGCGGCGCGTGGGGGCTCGTGTGGCGGCTTTTGGGGAAGGTGTCAACTAGGTTTTTGGTCTAGATGTTGTAACAAGTCTATTGGAATAAGTTTAGGGTTATTCGGACGTCGTTTGAGGCTAGTTCTGCAAGGTTGAAGGTTTAGGGTCTCGGTTCATTATGTTTAGGACCCGGGGATTTTTGTGGGAAATTAGGAGAGTCTTAGTAGCCGTGTTAGTGACGTACTTTGGTGACTTGTGACAGGATCGAGACTTCCCGAGGAAGCCGAGGAACGTACAGGACGTACGGGACGCGAGTGACTTGCCGGTATTTGTGAGTGGACCCCTTCTCTTAACTCGAGCATGCATAACTGTTTTTCTATTATTGTTTTATGGTTTTACATGTGATTTCATGATTTATGAATATGCTATGTTGGTTTTACATAATTGCACGTTTTTCGAGAAAGTACGGTTTTCAGCACGTTTTACGAGAAAAGTTTGGATTCTGATTTCGATGCTTTTGGAGTTTTCAAATACTAAGGGCTTTCAATGATTATAAATGGATTTTGAGACGTGATTTGATAATCGAGGTTTTCGGTTTTGAAATCGGATTTTGGAAAGCGGAATTTGGTTTTAAAGTCGAAACGTGGATTTCTGGATTTGGGTTCGAAATGACGGTTCTGGACGCCGGAAGGACATCAGACCAGTGGTTTCGGATTCGGGTTTGGATGAGGATTTAGAAATGGTTTTCAAATGGTTTGGATTGGATTTTCTGGATCTGGTTATTGGGTTTAAAGATCTAGTTATTGGGTTTAAAGACTCGGATATTGTGATTGACGGGGGTCGGGCCCGGATTGGGTTTAAAGACCCGGATTGAGTTTAAAGACTCGGATATACTGATATTTCCCCCGTAGGCCTGTTGAGTTTAAAGACTCGGATATTATTGAGGTCTGGATTGAGTTTAAAGACTCGGGAGTTTAAAGACTCGGATAGGTCCAGCAGGTTTGATCGGATAATGATTGTTTGAGACTTATGTTTTATGATACGGTTTTATGATGTTTATGACATGATTTCTGTAACTGCTTTCAATTCTGTTTTTATGACGATCTTTATGTGATTTATAACTGATTTCAGTAAATGGGTTATGCATGTGTGATTTCAAAACGGAGGGCCAAAACCCTGGTTTTCTTATGAAATGGTTTTTGGAAACTCTTCTTTTATTTATGGTCCACTCACACCTTTTGTTTTTAAATTGCCCTCCAAGTCGTGGAGCTAGCGCGGGGGTTGACGTTGAAGCAGCGTCGGAGGCATAGAATACTCGAGAGTGACCCCGGAGTTCTTTAAATTTTCCGCTGTGCGTGTACCTTGTTTATCGGTTTTCTTTCCTTTGTATTTGGTACTATGCTCTGTAAAACTTTGGCTTCGGGATGTTTAAATTTTCTCCTGCGTCTGGCATGTAATTTGGTGTTTTTTTTCGTGAGTTTACTTTAGTTGCGTGTCGGGGTGTCAGACGGGAGTAGGATTTACCTCGGTTTTCGAGGTGGAACTGGGGTGGGTCTGACACCTTTGACCTCCCCGACTCCACCTCTGAGGATAGGGAATCGACTCTTCTGGTAAAGGCTTGACGTGGTTGAGAGGATTTTGTAAAGCCATGGCCTTCCCAAAATCCCATTGTATGGAGAGTACTCGTCTATGATGTAAAAAGTCTGGGACGTGACAACGGGATCCGAATGTACATCCAGCTGGAGAGTGCCTACGGTCATACTGGTTGACCGATTGAAACCTCGGAGCGGAACGATCCTTTTTGCCGTAAGGCTTTCTAACCTCATCTTGCGCACTGCATCCAAGCTGAGGATATTTGCTGCGCTTCCTTCATCAACGTGAATTCGATCAACTTGAGCATGAGCGATCCGGATTGACACGACTAATGCATCATCATGCGGCCAATCAAGTCCTACCTTGTCCTTCAAAGAGAAACCAATGACAAGGTCGTTGGTTACCCCGGGGGTAATAACATGGGAGACCTGAGAGACGGCTAGTGCATCTCGTATCTTTCTTTTCTTTTGCTTGGAGGTAGTTCCTAGCAACTCCGATTCTGCTATGATGGTGTTGATGCGAATCATCTTTGCTGCAGGTTCCTTCTGTTCTTTGTCAGTGGGTCGATCCACAGCCTTCTCTTTGACGTACTAGTGCAATGTCCTTTTTTGATGAGATTCCGGAGGTATCTCTCGAAAGATATGCATTTTCCGATGTTATGCCCATAGCACTCGTGGTAGGCACACCACCTCGTTTTATCAGCCTTCTCTTGATCACCTTTGACTGGCTCCGGCTTCTTGAACCATGGTTTGCCTTAATTTCATTGTGGATTTTATGGACTGGCAAAGATAACTGCAAGTTAGGATTCCCCATAACTGGTGTTTGGGAGGGTTGTCCCACCTTGCGCTTGTTGGACTTTCCCGTCGCAAACTTTCCATGGGAATCATCTTTATTGGAGGCCTTTTCACTAGCCCCAGCATGGTCCTGAGTATGGGTGGCGTTCTTCTCGTCTTCCCAGCTTGCATATCACTCCACTAGCGAAATGATCTTGGTGAGACTTCACGCATTGCTCATGATGATGTCTCCGTAAAGCTGACTGTCCAGGGAGAGTCCTTGTTTAAATGCCATTGTCACAACAAGGTCACTACAGCGGAAAATTTGAGACTTCTTCTCGCAAAATCTTCGTATGTATTGTCGTAGAGTTTCTTTTGCTCTCTTTCGGACAGAGAAAAGATGGTCGTCCTTCACCTCGATTGTCCGAAGTTGTGCGTACTCCTTCACAAATGCTAGAGCCAACTCTTCAAAGGATGCAATCGACCTCTGGGGGAGATGATTGAACGAGGTCATGGCTTGGCCTTGAAGAGAAGCTTGAAAAACTTTGCACATGAGCGCATCGTTATGCCTGTGGGGGACCATGACTCCCTGGTAATAATCTATGTGTTTTACCGGGTCAGAGGCTCCTTTGAACGGAGTGAAATTTGGCGTTGCAAACCTTTGAGGGAATGGCATTTCCTCAATATCCCTTACAAAGGGCGTGAAGAGCTGTATCTGGCGACGTAGATCGTCCTCTAGATTGCCATCTCGTTGAACATGAAGGTGCCTGTCCAATATTCTTTGAACATCATTAGTCAGCAAGGCACCATGCTGAGGTAGTGAGTCATTTCGTGCTAATTGCCGAAAACCTCCTTGAGCTTCTCCCCTTGACCTCTGGGATCGCACAGGGGAATAGGCTTCATCCTCCCTCTCACTGCCATGGGCAGATCGTCTTGGGTCTTTGTGCAGAGCCTGAGGTTGCACCCTGCTCCCATTTGAGCGCTGTGAGCGCTCCACCCGTGAAGTTGCCCCAATCCTACTTCCTAGCCGCTCATGTACTGATGGCCTTGGGCGTTGTGGGCTCTTTGCTCGACGAGTGTGACGTATTTCACCAGAGTCGCTTAGTGAAGTATCTCGTGACATTGTTCGGCAACAGACCGGTTCTTTCCTAGGTCGCCTTGGAGCATTCTCTTGTCCTCCACGTGACGTGGAACGTCTGTCTGGCTCTTGGACTGTTCTTTCTGTCAAGAGTCGCTGCAAGAGTTCTGTCTGAAGTTGAACTTGGCTGCTCAACCTTTCAACTTGTTGCGCTAAGTTGTCCTGAGGAGGTTGGTGGTGACTTCTTCCTGAGATGACATAACGCCCATCCAGAAAGTCCCTTAGATCCATGTTTGCTGTGGGTTGATCATGCCGTGATGCACCTCCCAACAACCGCCCGCCTGTTTGTTGCAAAGCTGAAGTTCCTTCCCCTAGCGCTAGCACCTGGTTAGTTGGAGAGGGGAATGCTCCGAAGTTGAAGGTTGGCCTCCCTCCGTGCGTCTCGATGGGCGCTTTTATGGACATACGCCGGGGTCGAGTTGGCCGTTCCTCCAGAGTCTCTATGCGAGCCTCATTCCTCGTCTGAGTAGTTGAGGCAGAAACATCTTCTCCAGCTGAACGACCGGATCGTCGAACCCTGGTCATGCTTGATCAATGAATCTTGAATGGAAATTTGTCGAACGTTGAACACGTTCAAGATCATCGAATCAACGTTAAGAACGATGAACGAAGTAGGATTAACGATGAACAATCGTGAGAGTTTCTTCTTGAATATCTTCAAACTCTCAATGAAAGCACCAATTGTTGAAACTGAATTCGTCCTTTAAACTCAAAAGACTCAAGGATCCCTATAAACAAGCAAACAGTAAGCTATCGTTCGTTCAATGATCGAGACCCGGGGGGTGTTCGACCAAGAACGCTCCAATGCTTAAGTCAGCTTCGAAAGAGAAATCTCAAGAGCTTAAGTAGCGTTGAACAGAATTACCTGGAAAGTGAAGTGAGCTCCGCTATTTATAGGAAAACCTTGGGAGTCTCGGAGCGTTCTGATTGGTCGGTTGAATTTGTAATTAATAAATAATATTTTATTAATTAAATATATTATTTAATAATTATAATAATGGCTCATTATGATAATAATGATAATTATTGTGATTTAATATCAATATTTAATTGTTCGTTATTAAGAATAATAACAATTAACTCTTGGGGAGAATATTAATATTACGGAGATTTTTAACCCGATTAAATAACGTTTGTAGCTGGTAAATAGATTATTTAATGTATAAGTATCTTCAAGTCATTTTTATTTTTTTCAGGGGCAATTTGGTCATTCTAGGAATTATAGGCCACATGGCGACTCCACAATTTTCAAGTGATTTTGGGTTCCACAATCAGTTCAATTAGAATTGATAGGAATGCAGATTTTGGGTTGGTTATTAAAGATGCTAATGATCTTCCTGTCCTTGTCAGCGTAAGGAATTGTTGAATTACATATGTTCTTAGAGTTGAAGGCATGGATGGCTTAGTTCAAGCTCGGGTGTGGGATTTATGATAATGAAGTTGTGGGAGACTCTAAAGTGCTCATTAATGCTATCAATAATATCTCTCATGTCCGTAGTTTCTCCATACTATTTTGAAGAATACCAAGGCTTATATTACGTCCTTTTTTTTAAACCAATCAAATAAGAATTTCATTTATAAACAAACATTACAAAGTACCAATCAAATAAGAATTTCATTTATAAACAAACATTACAAAGTATTGAAAACTTATAAACAAAAAGACTTAACTGAAACATAAATATACGCACAATAACACCACATTCATGTGCATACAAATCCAATAACATAAACTTAAAACAATAGTAATCCTAGATCTAAAATATGGAAAACCGACATCACCCCACTCGCCGCCATCAACCACCACCCGAGCCTTCGCGAACCAGCAAACACAAAACCACTGGAAGCAAAGAAAGTGAAGGTAAAATAGAAGACGAGAACTCTAGACATCTCCATGGAAGGAGAAGGGAAACACTTCCATAGAGGAAAAGGCTAGATAAACGCCACAAAAGGCAGAGAGTATAGTTAAGTGGCTACTCAAATTAACTAGGAGAACAACACACAAAAACCAGCAGAAAACAGAAAAAAAAAACAGAGCCGAATAAGATAAAAAAAGAAAAGTAAATAAAAATAAATAATAGGAAAAAATCGAAAGGGAAGCTTCGATCAAGTGTAGAACCGAAAGCTACACTTGAAAACCAGCCACGGCCCACCGCAAACGGGGCAAGACAGGGCCACCGCAGGGAGCAAATATGACAGGTCGAAAGCTGCACGTGAAATCCAGCAACGGCCACCACAGAGCACCCCCACTGCAGCCCAAAACCCTTTACCAGAGGGGAAAAAATAGCAGGCGAACACCAAATAGCATGGTGGAGAGCCCAGTACCTCAACAGAACCAGCAAAGAGGGGGAGCAGACCAAACAGACTGTGCAGGACAGGGACCACTGCAGGGAGCACAATAGTAGACGGCCAACACACTCCCAGCCTCCCTGATCGCACCAAAAGCAAGGGGTGGATAAGAACTTCAAACTAGAGCCCACCGACCACACAGAGACAGAGCAATGAACCCAAACTCCATGGCGCAATGGAGGGGGTGAGTCTGTCGAAATAGGGGACCAACAACACGGCACGGTGCTCCAGCCACCACGCTGGGAGGGGAGAAAAAGTCGAACCAACATCGGCGGCTGAGTAAAGGAGGAAGACTTCCAATGATAGAGTAAAGCAGAAAACGACGTCGGAAGAAGGAGAGGGTCGAGCCCTTCAAAGAATGAGCCCAAAACTCCCTGAGAACCAGCGACACCAGCTAGTCGGTGATAGAGAGGAGAGACAAAACCCACAAAATCGAAAGGGGAGATAGCCCACCAACACTGGATCAGAAGAGAAAGAACCAGCGAAGGCAGAGAAAGAAGGGGGGAGGGGGAGGAGAAGAAGAAGTGATGTCTAGTAGGATAGAAAAAAAAGGGAGAAGAAATTTTGAGGAATGGGGGCGCTACCACCGACCCCAAGATGGGGGTGGTGGCTGCTAGGGTTTCGAAGGATAGGGAGAAAACTAGAGAGATTTTGGAATTAGAGGATCGCGATTTTTTTCACGATAGGAGAGTAGCTTGTTGATTGAGAAGCATGTCCTTCTAACCAATACATTCAAGAATGTCCATTGAGAAGCTAATTTGTGGCGGATGCTATAACAAATGTGGGTCATGAGATTCCTCATCATACAATTTGGAACTGTTCAATTTTTCTATAAGTTAAAACGGTTTGGAGATTCGACTTCCTAAATGAGAGTTTGTTTAAGGGATTACTGTAATACTGTAGTTTTTGTTTCTTCTTTTAGTATAAAAAATAAAAACAACAAAATCCAAAATTGAAAGACAGAATTCGAAAGTAGAAAAAAAAAAAGATACAAAGATGGATAAGGAGGGTGAATCGTATGAGGATGGAGCGGGGAAGGTGATATGAAAGGTGCAATGGACAATGAGTACGAAGGAGTTGAGAAATATGGTTTATTAAGGGTAAATTATACTTTACTACTCTGTGATTTACACTTTATAACAGATTCATACCTAAGTTTTCAAATGTTACAATTTTCACTCTAAACTCTTCAAATTATTACATTTTGACCTCTCTGTTAAAATTTTTGTCAAATCTAAAAGGCTTATTACTCATTGTGTGACGATTTCGGAACTTCAGTTGACTTATTAGACGGGAGGAGAATCGGGTACGGTTATCTATGTTCTTCAGGGGCAGGTCCTGTCATACTATGCTCCCATAACCTGACATTTTGTATTACTTTGGTCTTTGAAACGGATTTGGTTCTAATGTGTTACCACAACTGCAATTCTGGTAGCATTGTTGCTCCATTCCATTAGCCAAGTTAGTAATAGCGTTACTATTGCTATAAAAAAATTATTAAAATTAACCCCAAAAAAATTAGGAAGAAGATGAATAGTGAATCTGGGTTCATCATCTTCTTCCTTCTTCATCTAACAAAATTAAATCCTAAATCCTAATCCTAATTTAAGTTTAATAGAAATTTGGATTTCTCACATCCCCAATCTGCAAACCAATCTCAATCCAAAAACTCAAACCTAGTCCTCGACCATTTTCTCTTCATCTAGTTGAAATTGAAATTTGGGTTCTGGAAAAACCCAATCCAAAACCCATGGACACTGAATGATGTTATTGAAGAAAGAATCAGTCTGATCACGGTGGAGAGCGAAAACACAGTACCTTCTTTATGGCTTTAAGCTGCTCATTCAACAAGTAGCGACGCTGTTCACTGCTTATCTTCTCCTCGATTGCTTTTGCAATGGATTCCTAAGTCAACAAAAAAGAATCAACAAAAGAGAACGAAACTATAGCGGGTAATATACGTTAAATACAAAATGATGGCATATTGGACCACCTGAATCTTGGTGATTTCTATCTCTTTCTTCACTTGCTCGAGTGTTAACTTTAAACGTTTATCAACCTGAGCAAAAAATTGCATAGTCAATGGTCATTCTCAATATAATAAGCTTGAAATAAATTCTTCATCCCAATAAAAACTTGATGGACCGATGCTAACATCTAGCTTTTTAAGCACTTGCAGGCATTGCAACTTGTTTGCACCAGATATAGCAGCTCCAAAATCTGCTAACCCTGGAAAATTAAAATCACTTATATGTTGCACAAATTAAATAGAGGAAATGGTCCATGGGTTTTGGATTGGGTTTTTGCAGAACCCAAATTCGAATTTCAACTAGATGAAGAGAAAATAGTTGAGGACTAGGATTAGGTTTTTGAATTGGGATTGGTTTGCATATTGGGGATTTAAGAAATCCAAACTGTCATTAAACTTAAATTGGTATTAGAATTTAGGATTGAATTCTATTAGATGAAGAAGGAAGAAGATGATGAGCCCATATTCACTATTCATCTTCTTCCTAATTTATTTTTTATGTGTTAATTTTAATAATTTTTGATAAATAATTAATTAATCAATTAGGGACTGACATGTAGCAATAGTAATGCTGTTTCTAATTTGGCTAACGGAATGGAGCAACGGTGTTATCAGAAGTGCAGTTGTGCATGACAACACATTATAACTAAATCCGTTTCGGGGAGCAAAATGATACTTAATGTCTGATTAGGGGAGCAAAAGTGAGTAATAAGTCAATCTGAAATAGAACCCACAATTTTAAATAATAAAATATTATTAAATTTTAAAATTTTATTTATTTTTAAAAATAAAAAAATTACTTTCAAATAATAAAAGTTAAATTTTTTACAAATGTACAAAAATTTTAAAAATCTAAAAAAATTATTTATGTACGAAAGTAGTCTATCTCTCTCCTTCATCTTTATTTATTTTTACTAAGGCCTTATTTCACAAAAAAGAAATTAAAAAATTAAAAAAATTGTTAATGGCGAGAGACAAATTTCTTTCATACATAAATATATATTTTTTAATTTTGTAAAATTTTTAATTTTTATTATCTAAAAGTAAAATTTTTGGATTTTTTTTCAAAATAAATAATTTTTATAAATTTAAATTAATATTTCATTGTTTAAATTGTGGGTCCCATTTTAAATTTAATAAAGAGGTTAAAGTGTAACGATTTGAAAAGTTCAGGGTGAAAATTGTAACATTTGAAAACGTATGCATTTATTATAAGTTGTAAACTATATGGTAGTAAAGAGTAATTTGCCCTTTTTTTAAGGATAAACTATGTTTTACTACTTTATAACCATGTGGTTTACACGATTCATATCTAATATTTCAAATATTGCAATTACCTATGAACGTACTCTACAAAATGTAACAATAGTTTTCATGAACTTTAAAGCTAGTTTATACAAAAAAAAAAACAAAACCACTAAGGAAATTAGTTGTTGAATGGAAGAACAAGGGAAGAGGGAGGGAGGGAAGGAGGGAAAGGGAGAGAGAGAGAGAGAGCGTAAAAATGTGGAGAAACTAAAGAAAAATGACTTTAGATTGTAGCTACAATAATTTCTCAACCCTCTCACCTATTTCAAACCCCTTAGATTAAATTCTGAGAATTTTGTGAATTTTTGAACATTTTTCTGCAAAGAGTGAGTTTACCTTTGAACATTTCGCTAGTAAAGATAGAATCGATAAAAGTAGAAACATCAAAAAATTCAGATGAAATGTAACGACACGTCCCGAATTTTGAGATTAGATTAGTGACTAATCAAGGATTAGTAAGGTTAATCGGTGATTAGTGGGGTACTTTCAAACAGACGGTGCAAAATGACGATTTTGCCCCTGGAATGGGCGAAACGTTGACTTTTCGTTTAGGCGGTCAAATGGACTTTGGCCAATAACTGTGACGTAGTTCGGGACGTCACGAGTTCATAGATAGGTGGCACGTCCGATTCCGATATTCGAGGAAGAAGTTATGACGTTTGGAAGTTCATGGGTATTTTGGTAATTTGGTTAAAAGGGGTAAATAGTTGACTTTTAACCCTGGAGGTCCGATGTCCGATGGTCGAGAACCGTTACGTAGATTGGGTCGATACGAATCCATAGACAGGTGGCACGTCGAAATCGGACTTCGAACGGGGAAATTATGGGTCACGAAAGTTCGATTTCACTATGCACGCATTACGAGGCAATGGTGAGGTGGCAATATCTGATTGGGCAGATATTTAGGTGGGACCCATGGATGAGTGACAAGTGCCACTCATCCCATTGGTCCAAACCCCCAATTTGTGGATCTAATTAATTAAATATTATTATTCTATATTATTTTATAATTTAATTCACCCACCTCTCATCCTAGCCATCCATCTTTACCTCACACTCTCACCCTCACTGTCCAAACCATCTTCCATCTCTCCTGATCACCAGCCATCCTCTCTGTTTCTCTCACATACCCGACTCCCTCCATTCTCCATTTTCTCTCCAAAACCAAACAACACACGACACACCACCCCACCACCATCATCCATCTTGTGTGTGAGCTATATTAGGTGTGACTAAGAGAGAGTGTGCGGCTAGTGGAACCAGGAGGACTGGACGGTGACGGGTGAGCCACAACGGTGGCCACGGCTGAGGAAAACCGAAAACCGCCAAGGTGAGTTGGTTTGAAAATTCGAAATTGGGCTTTTGGTCTTGTGGGTCAATTCTAACGTATGGGTTGGTTTTCTGGTGATCATAAGGACCATTTCGGATTAAAAGAAGTGGCTGGGGACGGCGGTGCAGCCCAGAAGAACGGCTGGAAAAACAAAGTCGTGTTCTTCGATCGGAAAGGTAATTTCCGAGGCTTTTCTCGTGTTTTGAGACCGTAAGAAGTTAGATTTGGAGTAGGGGAAGCTTTAGGAATCAAAAAGGAACAAAATGGATAAAAAAAATGGATGAAATAGGACCCTGGACCGGTCCAGACCGGTTTAGTCTGGTTCGAACCAGCGAACCCAGTCGGCTGGAGGTAGGGGACAATGAATAGTGACTAGCGCGTGGGCTCACGCGCATCCCCTTTGGGCGGCACGTGAGGGCGCGTAGTGGGTGTTTTGGGGAAGTTTCAACATTTGGATTAATTTATTTGATGTAACGAATATTTTGGGAATGGTTTCGTGTCGATCGGACTGTCTAGATATTATTCGGGACATCCGAAGGTTTAGGATCGTGTTTTAAAATAGATAAAAATCCGGGAAAATTATGGGGCTTCAATGAGAGGTTAATAAGGTAGTTAGTAATCCTCTAGATTGATTTGGACAGGTTTGGGAGTCCCGGTGATGACAATTAGCCCGGTGAGGCTTACGGCAAGCAAATCGCGGCGGCAGCTTAGGACTGTCTGTGAGTGGACCTTGATTTCTAAACTGTGATGCATGCATAAATGTTTTATATGGTTTATAGATGTGATTCTATGATGATGATTTGGATGTTAGTGGTTTATATGATTTCACGCATTTTGAGGTGATTTATGTGCTTGCACATAAATCGAGGTTTACGATTTTGCACTGATTTTCCGTACTTATGGTTTTGGAAATAGTTTAATGAAATGGTTTTGGATTTGAAAAGGTAAACTCGGGTTCGAGACCCATTTTTTTGAAAACCCTCGGACTCGAAGTCCCTTTTAGCTATGTTTTCGGGCCAGATGCCCAATTGGTTCTTGAATCGATTTCAGATTTGGAAATATGGACCGGGCACGAGACCCATTTGATTTCTGAACTCTCAGACCGGAATTCCATTTGATTTAACAAGGCATCGGGCCGAAGGTCCAGTTGAGTTACGAATCGGGCTCGAGGCCCAGTTGGTTTACGAATCGGGCTCGGAGCCCAGTTAACTTACGTATCGGGCACAAGGCCCATTTGGTTTACGATATCGGGCACGAGGCCCATTTGGTTTACGAAATCGGGCACGAGGCCTAGTTGGTTTAAGATTCGGGCCGGAGGCTCAGTTTGTATGTGGATTCGGGCTTTGAGCCTAGTTATGTTTTAAGTTTGTGATTTCGGGTCGGGGACCCATAAATGGATTATGGTTCATGACGGTTTATGGGAACCGGCATGAACCCTTGAAAGGTTTTTATGGTTCATGACGATTTATGGGGACCGGGCATGAACCCTTGAAAGGTTTTAAGAATGATTTCAAAAATGTTTTTTCGTATACCATCCTTTATATGTAAATTGTCTCCTCCGGGAAGGGTCGTTGACTTGGGTGGACCCGGGAGTAGTCACGGAGCACTGACTGAGTGGAGTCACCTCCGTTGGGTTCTTTACTCTCAGAAAGACTATGGATTATAACCTCTAGGGAGCGTCAATGATCTATGGACATTGACCTGGGTGGACCTTGGGGAGACTTGGGCTTTGAGACCCCGGGTAGCACGTGCGTAGCTCTAGATACCGTGACAGAATTGGTTATATGATACATATTGATAAACATGATTTTTTGGATATGCGAAATTGTGTTTTATGATGATAAATGGATTTGGGCTGAGATCCCACATATGTTTACTATGTTATGGTTTTCTGTAAATGGTTTTGGGCAGGGGCCTGTATGATTATGGTTGTTTAAACATATGTGGTTTGAGAAATGGTTATACTATGCATGCATGCTTTTTAGTGAAGGGCATAAAGGTCTTTTATGAAATATGTTTTATAAACTTATTACTTTTCGTCCACTCACAATCTTTTATGTTTTCAATGCCCTTCAGGTTGAATACGGTGAGGACTGTAGCGGAGATTGAGACATCACATACCTCCTCCGAATCCTGGCATACTCTGAAAGCCTTCGGGCTAAAGGTTCAAATTTTCCCTGGTCTGACACTCTGTGTCAGACGGGATCAGGAGCGTCCCTCGTTAATCCCGGGGGGATTGGGACGGGTCCTGACATGAAAAATTTCACACACAAAAACAAAAAAATAGATGAACATCATCGTAAAAAGTAGTTTTATGATGCTGTTCATTTGAATTTAGGCTTTTTACTCAATTTGCACTATGAACTATTACTTTTATCTCAAAATGCACCCTGAACTCATTTTGTGCAAACGCACCCTAAAACCTCATTTTCTTTCCAAGTTAGTCTTTTTATATCTAAGATCGTTAGTTTTAGGGATACAATTGTCTATGTGGACAAATCAGCAAGTGAGTTGGTCATGAAGGCCTTCTCGTATCGAGACCCACCTACCCACCACCCACACAGCCACAAAACCACTCCCAAATCGAATCCTAAATTCGTCGTCAACCATAAAGAACCATAGCGCAACATCATTTCGAACCACCTCGACATTCGACTACCATACCACTTTTGTACCACGTCCCGCCGACCGTTGGCATCCTGTGGCGTGGAACATCGTTAAGGTCAATTGGTAAATCAGCTATTTCAGTACGCCCCACTCGATTGGGGAACCAAGGGCCATTATGACGATCCCTCTGTGGTAGAGGACCACTCCCTTTAGGGATGATGTGGTCCTGAATGTGTAATTGAGCACAATTAGGTCTCATTTGTTTGACACTGAGACCCATTGGTAGTTTTGATTGATTTTTTCCACTAGGTCCTCGTAAGTATAGAGGAAACGATCGAACGGTGTATTAGTATCATAACCGATAAGTACGAGGAGAAGGGACAGGGTGTTGGTCGAGAACAGGGAGAGAGCGTCGTGAATCAGAGTTTACGATTGGTGGTCGACGAAGACGAGTTTGGATTCACTATGGCAAATGAGTATAGAGATGATGTGGGTGTCGAGGTGGATGTTGAAAATGTTGAGGATGACACTGGACACGGAAATAACGAATTTGAGCTCGTATAGGGCAGGGATGTTGGGTGAGATAACATACACCACATGGCCCCTCTTGATGCCGAATGGATGATATGGAGGAGGCAACTCGGAGACATCGACGGTGAGTCTGTGTCCATGTGTAAGTAGTATCTTTTTGATTAACAGATGGGCAATCACCGTAGGCAATGGTTTCTCTTTCTACAAATCTAATTGGGGTCAAAGGAGATGCGTTGGGTGGGGCAGGCTTCAGTTCTCCATTATCGCGGCTATGTGGGTAGTGGGTGGGTGGGTGTCATTGCGAGAAAACCTTCATAACCAACTCAATTGTTGAGTTGTTCAAATGAACAATTGTACCCCTAAAATCAATGGTTTTAGAAAAAAAAAAAAAGACTAACTTGGAACAAAAATGGGGTTTCAGGGTGCATTATGGAATAAAAACGAGCACATGGTGTATTTTGAGACAACAATAATAATTAAGGGTGCAACTTGACTACAAAGCCTTGAATTTATCGATGCTAAAGGTGTTTTTACATTTAGTGACGAAATATTCAAAACACTCGAGAATGATTTGAGACCTCCCAAAACATTAAAAAAATCCAAAAAATTCTCTTAACATTAAGATCCTTGTTAATGGCTTATTGCTCCCTTTTAATTTTTTCCCTCTCTTCTCTCTCTTTTATATATGCTTCCTCATTTTCACTTTCAATTTCTTTTTTTAGGGTGAAACGGGAGCCTAAGTGGTGAGGTAAAAAACGTACACGTTAGAAAAGTCTCATTGATCCCTGCAAATTGCAAACAAAAAGTTATCATTTGTCTCGATCGAAGTTCCGAGGGTTGTTCGGCCAAGAACACTGATGCTTAATGATTAGACCTGCTCTTAAAACACTTTGATAATTGTGACTGATCCTGCTCCCGTCTAACAAATGATCGAAGGTACCAGATCTACCATCCGCATTTTTTCAGACGAAATATACTCGTACTGCCTTTCTGCTCATGCTTCTGTCTCACGATCTGCCCCAATTGGCATGCAACAACCCTAAAGCATGAAAAAGTGTGAGTGGACAAAAATAAATATTTTAAAACATGTTTCCCGAGGAAAATAAATATTTACGCTTTAGTTTCTAAAACATGCATGCATATAGTTAAATCACACAATCGAATCTCAATTAAAAAAAATCATAGACTGTGGGACCGCAACAATCATAAAACACCAGTAAACAGTTTGTGACCCACATTTTCCGAAATCCATGTTCATTTTATCACAAAAAATCAAGGTGACACAAATATCGGTAAATCAAACCATCCAATCCAATGCCAATCAACCAACCAATCATCAACTCAAGTATCAGTCATAACGAACAACAACACAATGCGTAGGCTAACACCCCGAGCATTGGCCCTATGGAAAACACCTGAGTTTCGGCTACCTGGGAATAATCACAATACATTCATTAACCCCCGAGCATCAGCCGTGTGGGAAACACCCCCAAGGTTCAGTTGCTTGGAAAGGAAACAACCCGAGCTCCAGTTGTCTGGGAAAACGCCCCTAGCTTTGACTGTCTGGGAACTCATCACAACAACAGACCTTTAACTAACATTCCAAGTCAAATGCTAAACACCATTTCCACAAACAATCGTAGAACCGTGTCTAGAAATCAATTAATAAATCTAGAAAATCGTCAAATAATCACTTAGAAATCATATTCAAATCATTTGCACACAACTTATGCCATAAGGCAATTAAACTATTTAACTATGCATGCATAATAATTTAGAAAAGCAAAGTCCACTCACACACCATCCTCGCAGTCGAATTTCAAGCTGCTCGTTCCTCCGTAAATACTGGGAATTGTATTTCCTATCATAAATCACCACTAAAGGTGACAGGACCGCCCCCGAGAAGGGCATTGTTAACCGTGCCCGGTCCTGCTTCCGTCTGACAAGACGACTAAAATTCCCAAGTTACCCTCAGTACTTGCCAGACCAGGGATAGCCACACGTACTTACTCATGCCTCTGCCTCTCGATCAGCCTCGACCAACGCGCCACGAGCTGGAGGGTTAATAAAAACCAAAAGGTGTGAGTGGACAAAAAATAAATCAGTTTATAAAACAGTTACAGAAAGACATTTCTACCCTCCACGTAAAACCAATGCATGCAATCAAAAATCATTTCGCAATCCGTTACCTTTTCAACATAAGAAAACAGTGCATGAAATCAAAATCATTTTCCTTTTCTTAACATTCGGGTCTTAGCCCGTAATCATAAACACAGGGCCTCATCCCAAAACCACGAATGAAATCCAAGAACACAACATAATCCAAGTCCATCAACCATAAAAACCGGGCCACTGCCCCACACAACCGAAACATCAGAAATTAACAATAAATTACAAGTCAATCATTTTGCTGGATATCAAGTGCGCCCGAGTCTTTAAACTCAAAACCATGCGCATAATCAGGCCTTCTTGGGATCTCAACGAGTCTTTAAACTCAAAACATAATCAATAGGCCTCGGGGGTACCACAATAACCGAGTCTTTAAACTCAATCTGGGTCTTTAAACCCAATTCGGGTCCGCCCCCATCATCAATTAACCGAGTCTTTAAACTCAAAACGTGCTCCAGAAACAGCACCGGGTCTTTAAACCCAAAACAGTTTTCAATCACAACAACTCGGGATCCATCCCGAAATCACATTTTGTCATAACAGGACTCATGTCCGAATTTCCACATTCAAATCCCCAAATCTTACTTCACAAAACATAATCAAATCATCATTAAACACGGGGCATGTATAATCATACCAAATCACTTTATTAAATTCTCTCCCATTCCCTAATTCGAATTTGCAATAATGATTCCGTAAGTCGGCATCCGGAAGTATCATCCCGAACCCAAACCAAGAATCCATTTTCAAGCTTCCGGAAACCGAAATCTCATTCATCAAAATTACTTTTATGCCCCGAGCATCAAGCCCGATATCACCTTTTTTAAAATCCATTTTAAATCCTTGAAATCACATCATTTTTCAAATCCTAAGGTCAAAACATCAAAACCACAATCATAATTGCCAAAATCACGGTCAAATCACAACATACTCGAAATCTCGTAAAACGTGCAAATCCGGGACATTCCCGAAAAACGTGTCAAACCGTAAATCATACTCACAATCATGATCGAAACATCATTCAAACATGATACGCACCAACCATAGAAATTCATTCATTAAACCATCATCAAGCATAAGAGAAACCATAGTTTCAAAATACGTGCATTTTCGTATGTATATAAAAAATACGTTTAAATACGGAAATCAAAATTATCACAAGTCATAATCATAATCATAGAAATCATAGAAATATTTATGCATGCATTAAATTTTGAAAGCAACGTCCACTCACACACCGTTCTTAAGGCTCGGTTTCGTGCTGCACGCGTTCCCGTAATTCCCTCCATTTTCCAGGTATCTCAAATCCTGTCCGAAAACATACTTTAGCGTCATTAAGAACTCAAAGAACAATATACTAATTTCCCATAATTTTATGGGAATTAATCGTTAATTAAAAATGTAACGTAAACCTTCGGATCCTCGGAACAACATCGAAACGGTGTCTGATAAATTCGAAACCAACGCTAAAATGTTCGTTACATTGAATTGGATAAAAGTCGTTTTGAACTCACCTGGAAAAACCGTCCCACGCGCCGTCACGCGCTGCCGTGAGTGGCTGCGCGTGACACCCACGCGCCTGCTACAGTGCCCAGCACTGTTCATCTCCTCCTTCACCTGTTTCCTGCAATACGGGTCCCAAGCCCGCGACACAACCCGGTTAATTCTCCATCAATTCTCACTCTAATCCTTCCCTTATCCCACCTAAATCATTCCATTAAGTATTAATTGAGGTTCTCTCTTATTAATTACTTACAACAAGCCCTAACTCGACCATTTCACTCCTGATCACACAAACGGGTCGACATTCGAAACTCACTCAACTCACATCCATTTCCAAATTAACTTAAACAGGAGCTTAATATGACCCATACGAACAATAAACCACAACCAATTTCACAAACCTTTACCTATAGGTAGTCATCCGCAAGCTCGAAAATCCTCAGAACCAGAAGCTTCAGTTCTTGGCCAATCTGGGATCAATTTCCTTCGAAATCGATGTGGCTGAGTTCCTGTTGGTCCCAGATGACTAACACGATCCTTGTTTCTGTCCAACTCGTCTCACAAATTAAAAATTAATTTTCCCTTCAATTTTTGGTTTTCCTTCCCCGTCAGTTTCCTCTCAAACTCTCAGCCCTCTCTTGTTCCAAATGAGCCTCAGCAACACTTTCAACACTCAGATAATCGAACTGTGCGGCAAACAGCTCGTGGGAACCCATCTGATTTCACCGAAGATTGTTTCCCGCAAACAGAACCCAAAGCTATAGAAAATGGATGCCCGTGCTCTGGTTTGTTTCAGTTCAATGTCACCACCCAGTTTCAAACTCCAATTCCACCCCACTCTCAACTGAACACACCCGTGCACTGCCACCTCCAATTCTGATCTCTCACCCAGTTAAACAAATCAGAAAAAACAAATGGTACTCTGTCCTCCAGACAACACCCACATTGTCTCCAAATACCTACCCAGTAATGTGTACCCGTTTTCTGCCCAAAACATCTCATTCTGCATAAACAATTGCTAACACTAAGCCCAAGCATTTTGTTCCATAAAAAAATCCACCCATGCTCTGTTTTCTGAGAAGAGCCCAGCACCATACACGGCTGTCTCACAAGCAGCATCCCAAAATTACCATTTTACCTTCATTTGACAAATTACCAAAATGCCCCTCACGCATCCAGACCCGTAACTTGGTCATCCGAACTCTGATTGACACGTGCCGCCTGTCTACGGACTTAGGACATCGAGACTTTCCTAACTATCCTCGGTCCTCGGCCATCGGACGTCTCGGTCGAAAAGTCAACATTTTCCCCTCTTCGTCCAAATTACGGAAATGCCCTTGGACTTCCAAACGTCATAACTTCCACCTCGAACGTCGAAATCGATCGTGCCACCTGTCAATGAACTCGTGACGTCCAAAAATACGTCACGGTCATCGGTCAAAGTCCATTTGACCGCCCGAATTAAAAGTCAACGTTTTACCCACAACTAGGGGCAAAACGGTCATTTTGCATCGTTCGTCCGAACTCGCCCAACTAATCACCGATTAACCCCAACTAATCATGATTAATTACTAATCTAATCCTAGATTCCAGGACGGGTCGTTATAACCTTCCCCCTTTAAAGAATTTCGTCCTCGAAATTCCAACCGATCTAATCTCAACCGTTCTTCCCTCTTTAACTTAGTTCGTTCTCGAAATCCCAATTACCCTTATTCCACATCCACCTCGTGGAAAATATTTTGACCTCGCAACACGTGTACACTCGTACACCAGCTAAACTCATCTGTACTCAGAGGTCCCATCACAGTCTCACGTCGTACCGACCACACTCGACCACCTCGAGTGAAATTGATCACCACTAAGCTTTACCGCCCTAGTAAAGCTCCAATCATCAGCCAATCGGTGTCATCACCTTGTACTACAACCCACTCAACCTGAGTATACGTATATCGTCCTCTTACTCAATCGGGTGGTGTACTGGAACACATTGAATACCGGACAAGCAGAGATCACACGTTTCCTGAACACGTCATCCAAAATGTACCAATCCAAGCACGCTCACCAAGGCATGTACAGTCATGCCCAAAAGGGCATCTAACCTCTCTCACATCTACCGAGGCACACCAACTTCGAACCTATCGGATACTCACTCAACGATTACCTCGTCACATTCGATCGACTTCGAAAGGAAGCCAATCCCATCATTCACGAGTCAAACCCTCGAGTCAACTATAAACATTCCATCTCGCTCGAGTACGAATTAACTTCGAAAGGAAGTTTGGTCCAACTATTCCCAAATCCAAATATTTATGACAGAGCGATAGGCTCATCACCTAACCCGATCAAAATGATCACGATTCAATCCGTCACCACGTCCCCCGACTGGTGTCACCACGATCCTAGATCGTCACCATGTCCACAACATCACAATCCAGATCCACCTAGGATCCACACATGCTCACACAGCTAGCAATTCTCCTGGAATCCGATCGTAGGGTCCTACACCCTCTTGAATCCTCGGTCAACTACACAACACTCCTCAACTATTTCCACATCCAAATATTCACTCAGCAACACAAAAAAACTGCGGGTCTCCTCCAATCACCTCATATCGGTCCTTGTCATTCCGCCTAGGAAAAATCAAGGATGATCCAATACGATGTCATCAACATCCATCCGATGTGAGTGCAACCACAACTCCCTGCACCCACCATACCAAGTAATCCAACATCGTCTGCCACTAAGCAGAAAATGAGAAATCTCATGTACCTAACTTCGAGGTACGCAACTCCTCCTGATGACCCCAAAACACACATGGGCCCACCAACCACTACACGCTCAACATACTGGTAACCACAATCAACGGCTGCCAGGGCAGAGAATAATAAGTCAACCCTAATGACTTCAAAATATCTATTACCAATGCGGAAACGAGCACCCTCTCTTCCCACCATCATAACTCCCCTTGAACTAAGATTCCAACCATGTTGGGAACAGACACACTCCTCATGAGACGTCAAGTCCAACCACGGGACTTCCTACATCTGCAACTCACTTGGACAACCACGTGTCCACAATCAATCCAATACTCAGACCTCAGGTCCAATAATAACTATTTATGCATCTACACCATTTCCGATTGGGAATTACTCAACTCTTGTCCCCTCATCACTGTTGGGACTTATCCCAATACCTCACAATCTCCGCTGGATCCTATCCAGTCCATAACTCAACCACTACTGAATCTCAAATACGGAACATATGTCCATCATGATAGAGTCACATCCCAAATCGTGGCTCATCGCCATCACAATCACCGACACCACCACCAGCACTAGTACCAGTACCAACATACAAACATCCACACTGGCACACAGAGTGCAAAGTTGATAGCCCTGGATCTCCGCTCATACCGAGAGATGATCCCATATCATTACTCGTACTCCGCAACTATGGGTACCACCATTCTGACAATCCACATTTCGACTCCTCTCGAGTCCAGTCTCATACCCAATCAATCGTGTCATCACTGACATACCCCGTCCCCGAGCAATTTCCAATGCTCAACCATGTCTTATTCGGCCGATAAGGCCTAAGAAGTATCTCGTCACATTTTAGACTCTTTAAACGCACATTCCACCTAAGGATTTTATCGTATATAATATCGTCACAAGCACAACTTACGCGATTAAGCAACCTATCTTGCCACTAGGCTCGTTCGTCTCTACGACCCACACAATTTTACGTCTAACGTACAGTAGTTCACAGTGGATTCTACATGACATCTGACCCTCAACCCAGGGTCCATCTCATCCGAGATCTATAATGAGGTCCCACACTCCCTCGCCTACTTGTCTCTCTACCAGGTCGCGCACAAGGCTTACGCTTCGGAGGCATGATGTGGCAACAGAATCAGAAACCTAGTGCTATGATACCAAATTAACACAACCGCCCCTGAAAAGGGCATTTTTAACCGTGCCCGGTCCTGCTTCTGTCTGACAAGACGACTGAAATTCCCAAGTTACCCTCAGTACTTGCCAGACCAGGGATAGCCACACGTACTTACTCATGCCTCCGCCTCTCGATCAGCCTTGACCAACGCGCCACGACCTGGAGGGTTAATAAAAACTAAAAGGTGTGAGTGGACAAAAAATAAATCAGTTTATAAAACAGTTACAGAAAGACATTTCTACCCTCCACGTAAAACCAATGCATGCAATCAAAAATCATTTCGCAATCTGTTACCTTTTCAAAATAAGAAAACAGTGCATGAAATCAAAATCATTTTCCTTTTCTTAACCTTCGGGTCTTAGCCCGCAATCATAAACACAGGGCCTCAGCCCAAAACCACGAATCAAATCCAAGAACACAACATAATCCAAGTCCATCAACCATAAAAACTGGGCCACTGCCCCACACAACCGAAACATCAGAAATTAACAATAAATTACAAGTCAATCATTTTGCTGGATATCAAGTGCGCCCGAGTCTTTAAACTCAAAACCATGCGCATAATCAGGCCTTCTTGGGATCTCAACGAGTCTTTAAACTCAAAACATAATCAATAGGCCTCGGGGGTATCACAATAACCGAGTTTTTAAACTCAAGAGTCTTTAAACTCAATCCGGGTCTTTAAACCCAATTCGGGCCCGCCCCCGTCATCAATTAACCAAGTCTATAAACTCAAAACGTGCTCCAACAACAGCACTGGGTCTTTAAACCCAAAACAGTTTTCAACGGGTCTTTAAACCCAAAACAGTTTTCAATCACAACTCGGGATCCATCCCGAAATCACATTTTGTCATAACAGGACTCATGTCCGAATTTCCACATTCAAATCCCCAAATCTTACTTCACAAAACATAATCAAATCATCATTAAACACGGGGCATGTATAATCATACCAAATCACTTTATTAAATCCTCTTCCATTCCCGAATTCGAATTTGAAATTATGAATCCGTAAGCCGGCATCCGGAAGCATCATCCCGAACCCAAACCAAGAATCCGTTTTCAAACTTCCGGAAACTGAAATCTCGTTCATCAAAATTACTTTTATGCCCCCGAGCATCAAGCCCGATATCACATTTTTTAAAATCCATTTTAAATCCTTGAAATCACATCATTTTTTCAAATCCCAAGGTCAAAACATTAAAACCACAATCATAATTGCCAAAATCACGGTCAAATCACAACATACTCGAAATCTCGTAAAACGTACAAATCCGGGACATTCCCAAAAAATGTGTCAAACCGTAAATCATACTCACAATCACGATCGAAACATCATTAAAACATGATACACACCAACCATAGAAATTCATTCATTAAACCATCATCAAGCATAAGAGAAACCATAGTCTCGAAATACGTGCATTTTCGTATGTATATCAAAAATACGTATAAATACGGAAATCGAAATTATCACAAGTCATAATCATAATCATAGAAATCATAGAAATATTTATGCATCCATTAAATTTTGAAAGCAACGTCCACTCACACACCGTCCTTAAGGCTCGGTTTCGCGCAGATGACAAGGTGGGTTCAGGTTGTGGGCTGAGATCATTGAATTGGTGTTGGATGGGGATGATGGAGAAAGTAGGGGTAGGATTTGGGTGTTTAGTGAATGGGAAGGCAGATTCATTGAAGATGACATGGCGGCTGATGTAAACACGTCCAGTGGAGACGTGTAGACATCGATAACCAGCATAGGAGGGGCTATACCTGAGAATTACACAGGAAACGGAACGAGGTTCTAACTTGTGTTTGGTATAAGCACCAAGATATGGGAAGCAGGAGCAGCCAAAGGTGTGAAGGAGATGATAGGGAGGCTGTTTCTAGTGTAGTTGAAAATAGGGTGATGACCATTTGAGGACAGGGGTGGGGAGAAGGTTAATTAGGAAAACTGCCGTGGTAATTGCCTCAGCCCAGTAGCAGTAGGGAAGACCAGCAGTGATTAAGAGGGTGTGTCCAACCTCAGAAATGTTTCGGTTCTTTCTTTCGGCCAGGCCATTTTGTTGTGGGGTATGGGGGCATAAGAACCTTTGATGGATGCCATGGTTAGTGCAAAATGTGGTAAATGAATTGTTGGAAAATTCTTTGCCACCATCACTCTGAAATTGTTTGATGGTGGTGGAAAACTGAGTTTGAACATAAGTAAAAAATCTGGTGAAGTGGGCAAGAACTTCAGATTTGAGTTGAAGGGGGTAAATCCAAGTAAAACAGGTGTAGTCATCAGTAAATAGAACATAATATTTATAACCGGAAACTGAAGATACAAGGGACATCCATACATTTGAGTGGATTAAATCAAACGGATGTTGAGAGGTGTGATTAACAGAAGAAAAGGACTGTCTAGTACATTTTCTTAATACACATTGGTTACAAAAGGGACTAATAGTAGAAAAAACAGAAGAACTGAGATGGTTCTGAGTTGCCAGCATGCGTAGGACTTGGTGAGATGGGTGGCCCAGCCTTGGATGCCACAGAGTGGGGGTAGCCGTGGTGAGGAAGGCTTGTGGTGGGTTGTGTGGCTTGATGGGGTATAATCCATCCTTACAGGGGCCCTGAAAAAGAATAGAGTTGGTGGTTAAATCCCGGATAATAAAGTGTGTAGGAAAGAAGGTGAGGCTAATATTTTGATCTTTGGTGAACTGAGCAACAAAGAGGAGGTTTTTACGGATAGTGGGTACATGTAGGACATCTGTAAGTTTAAAGAGAAACGGACCAGAGGAGAATGTAACGTTACCAGTGTGGGATATGGGTATGGTTTGGCCATTGCCGACCAGGATTTGGTCTTGGGAGGTAGGGGTTGTGGACTGTGGAGCAGCAGGGGTCATGGAAACATGGTTAGTTGCTCCACTATCTGGATACCAGTTGGGGTCTGAGACAGCAGCAAGATGAAGGCCAGCAAAAGCATGTGAAAGGTCATGATCTGCAGATTGGGTGATCTGTGGGCAGTGTGCTGCAACATGGCCAAAGCGATTGCAGGACCAACACTGTGGTCCTTGGGGGCGTGAAGCATGATAGGGAGTGGGGCCGAGAATGCCAGGAGAGGGATTGGTAGGATAGCGGCCAGAATTTCTGCCGGTGAAGGGTCTGTAATTATGTCCAGGTCTGGAGCCACGGGAGTAAGAGGGACGACCACGAGCATTAGGGGCAGTAGGGCCTGCATAGGTGGTGTAAAGGGTTGTGGGAGTGGTAGCAGTGGTATGCAGAACTGGATGTTTGTTGGGCTTTGAAGGATAGAAGACGGGCTCTAAGATCAGATAAGGGAGGCAGGGTGGGAAGTTGAGCATTGCATTGACTAAGATGGTATATTCTGGGCCTAGGCCATGAAGAACAGCAGTGACTAAGTCTGTGGGTGAGAAGGGTTCATTTATGGCAGCAAGAGAGTCATCAAGTGTCTTGGCATGGGTAAGGTATTCAGAGATGGTTCTGGACCCTTTGGTGAGAGACATGATCTGAAAACGTAGGTTAGTGGCATTTGCAAGAGACTGCTGAGAGAAGTTTTGCCTTAGACAATCCCAGATGGCACGAGAGGTGGTGAGACCCACAACTTGGGATAGAATAGGTTCGGTTAGAGTGGCCGGAAGCATGCTAATTAAGGTCTGGTTAATTTGGAACCAGAGAAGGTAGGCAGGATTAGGCACGGGTTCAGGATTTGATGTTAGGGCAAAATGTTTAGAGTCAGATTGGGGTGAGGATTTAGGATTCAGGGAAGACAGAATAGTAGGAGAAAGAGGAGGATGAGTGCCATCAATAAAACGCCAGTGATTGTGGCCAATGAGGAAAGGTTTAATTTGACTTTCCCATAGAAGGTAATTGGTTTCACTCAATTTCACATAAACCAAGGTGGAGACGTTAGGGGAAGAGATAGGAGAGGAACAGGAATCGGTAGCCATAGATAGGGTTTGTGAGGGATCGATTTATGGTGGTCCGACAGATTGCTCTGATACCATGTAGAAAGGTATAATTTTCTGATATAATTTTCAAGCCAACTACCATATTTATACACATCAGTTTGGAAGACAAGATGTGACAGTTATCTCCCATCTAAATATGATTAGGACATCTGTCCTAAGTAAGTAACTGCTACAAACTAACTAGGGTACAGGTGTCTAAGTCTAAACAGATGTCTAGTCTAATTGTGATATCCAATGATGTTTGAACAGGTGTACACGGGTCTGTCTTAGACAAGTGTACATTGTTTAACACTTTTGGCCAAAGTTCAAGTTCCATGTTCCGAGCTTCCCACATCCAAACCTTCATCCTTTCCACCTCATAATGATCTTAGGGACTCAAACAACACACTAAAATCTTTAATTTCACACTCAGAATCTTCGAAACGTTCATGGTCCATTTTTGGTTTTCGGAATTTTTCGGGTTTCGTTGGTTCCCCTCTTTTCTTTCCTATTTTCCCTCCCTCACTTCTTTATTTTCTTATTTATTTTTCTTCTTTTTCTTATCTTATTCCTTCCCTAGTTCTCTTTTCCTTCCCTCTTAGTTTGTGCTCGTGGTTTTTGGTTTCCAAAACAAACACACACAAAAACACGAACACACATACACACCCCTACACACCTATATTATATATATATATATATATAAAGTGAGTAGGTGGAAAGGAGATAAGGGTGGAAAAAGAGATAAATATGGACACATGTCACCATTACAAAATGTATCCCTTACAAAATTACCAAAATGCCCTTTATGCCAAAATTACCAAAATGCCCCTAATCAATTTTGACTCATCTTGAATTCATTAAATCTTCGATTCCGGCATATCGTCTGTCTATGGATTCAAGATTTCAAGACTTACATAATAGTTATCACGAAAAGTCCAGAAAATACCCGGAGCAAAAAGTCATTCCTTGACTTCTAGGGGCAAAATTGTAAGTTCCCTTCTTAGATTTCTGAAATTACCTTTTTAGAATTTCTGGGCCATTACTTAAGTTAACTTTGAAAGGGAAATCACAAGAGCTTTAGAAGCAATGAATCAATTTACCATTGAATGTGAAATAAGCTTAACTATTTATAGAGAAATCTTGTGAGTCTCAGATCATTTTGATTAGTCGATGAAATTTGTAATTAACAAATAATTATTTTTAATAATTTAATAATAATGGCAATTAATTATCGAAAAGAATATTAATATCATTAAGATACCCGATTAAGTAATATATTCAGCTATTGAATACATTATTCAATTTGTGGGTGTTTGCGAACCTTTAATATCCTTATAAGGGCAATTTAGACATTATGTAAATTATGGGCCATGTGGCAGCTCCACAATTTTCTGGTGATTTATGGTTCCACAAATGCCCCCACATTGCTTAGGAATTCAGGGAATCCTAAGGGACGTAAGTCTTTTGTAGTTCCAATAAATCATATTTGGTATAGTATTTCATCTTTTCTTGCTTTGTTTTTTTGTAGGATAAATTCCGCTAGGTTCAGAATGTTACTTAAAAATTATTTGAGTAAGCATTGAGCTTGAATTTGTGTGATTGGGCTTAGCCTGCTGCCCATCTGTAATTAATCCCTTTGTTTACGAATTTTAAATTTTACTTAATGAAATTTGTAACTTCCATTTCATAAAAACTAAAACCCCTCATTACTTTCTATTCATGAAGAATAAATGTGATGGATTTAATAATAATTAATTTCTCCATTAATATTTTTTGGTAAGAATGAATTATTTAAAGGGAATAGCTATGCTTATAATGAAGAAGAAAACATTTTCTCCTTTCATTATTTTGCTTCGTTGTTGCAGGTGAGGGAAGAGGAAATTTTTTCTTTCTTCCATTTCAGCGTTGAAGAAAAGGTTAGAGAAACCGCCTCTGCACTTTTCCTTGCATGTGAGGCGGTTGGCGAATATTTCTCATGCCCCATCATTTTTGTTTTTTTGTTTGCCTTTTTTTTCCTTCTTTTCCGCAGCACACATTTCCTTATATATGTATATAATAATTATTATGTATAATATCATTATTATATATATTATTTAATAAGTTAATGATTAATTTCATTTTTTTTCAGTTTCGTTGTTTTGGTAAATTCTTGAAGAGATCTCTTTGTGGAAGTTGTCGTTTAGTAGATACATATGCTAACACCAAACTAACGTAAACGCGTTTCCTCTTCAAGCGTGATGGTCGACAAGTGCAGAGAACATTATGCCACTGAGATCGGTAATGTGGGGGCTGCTGTCAGCGTAATTTGCACTCTCATGCCATGTGTGGGTGGATTTATAGAAGTCATCGACATACGTCTGGTTATTAGTCATGCGGGTTGGTGGCTAGCGACTTCAAGTTTCAGCATATGTGGGCTCTAGTTTTCATCTGGTGTCTACTTGTCAGTCTTGCAGTTTGGCAGTTAGTGGATACGAGTAATGGAATTATGGAGGATTTCAGCGTAGGTGGGCTCTGTCATTCGTTGTTTGCATTCCAGTCATGCGGTTTTGACGGCTAATGGCTTCTGACTTGGCTCATCAATTTTGTTCCATCCCATATGCACAAGACTTAGCTTGCTTGGAGGATTCGTACATTTGGAGAGAAAAGTGGATGAGCTAGAGCCTAGCCATGTAAAGAAGATATTTCTTGGGCATTGGAAAGGCTTTTGGTTTTTTCAAATGCCTCCATTGTAGTCCTTGGGCATTGGATGTGGGGCTTTGCTTCAACCTACCTCTTAGAGGATGGTTTTATTTTTCCCTCAAGGAAAAGGTTTTGCTTCTCAAAAAAAGGCTTGGAGCACTTTGTAAGGCGAATACTTCGATGCTTTTCTAGGTGAAGGCTTAGGTGCTTCACGGGGTGAAGACTTTGATGCTTCATGCGGCGAAGGTTTTGATGCTTCACAAGGTGAAAGCTTTGATACTTGGCAAGATGAAGGCTTTGATGCTTCGCAGGGCGAAGGTCTTGATGCTTCGCAGGGCGAAGGTCTTGATGCTTCGCAGGGCGAAGGTCTTGATGCTTCGCAGGGCGAAGGTCTTGATGCTTCGCAGGGCGAAGGTCTTAATGCTTCGCAGGGCGAAGGTCTTGATGCTTCGTATGGTGAAGGTCATCATTCTTTGCATGGTGAACGATTAGATGTTTTGCAGAGCTAAGGCTTCAATGCTTCACAAGATGAAGGCTTTGATGCTTCTCAAGATGAAGGCTTCGATGCTTCGCAAGATGAAGGCTTCGATGCTTCGCAAGATGAAGGCTTCGATGCTTCGCAAGATGAAGGCTTCGATGCTTCGCAAGACAAAGACTTAAATGCTTTGTGGGCGAGAGCGTGGATGCTTCGCAAGGCCAAGGTTTTGATGCTTCGCAAGGCCAAGGCTTAGATGCTTCGTAGGGCGAAAATTTAGATGCTTCACAAGATGAAGACTTCGATGCTTTGCAAGAAAAAGGCTTGGATGCTTTTCCGGCGAAGGCGTGGTTGATTAGCAGGGAACGGTTTAGATATTTCGCATGGAAAAGACTTATAAACTTTGCAGAGTGAAGGCGTGGATGCTTCGCAGGGCAAAGATTTGGATGTTTTGCACGGCAAAGATTTTGATTCTTCACATAGCGAAGAATTTTTCACTTTGTAGGGCGAAGGTTATGTTTCCCGAAGGAATACTTGGTTGCTTCTTGAAGGAAGACTTGGTTGTTTTCTATAGAAAAGTTTGGAGTGCTTTCTAGAGGAAGATTTGATTCTTTTCTAGATGAAGGTTTGGTTCTTTTTCAGAGGAAGGCTTGGTTATTTTCCGAGGGAAAAACTCATTTACTTTTGATAGAAAAGTTTGGAGTGTTTCTCGGTGGAAGGCTTGGTTGCTTCCCGAATGAAGGCTTGGTTGTTTCCTAGAGGAAGACTTTTAGATTTACATTACTATGAAAATTTATCTAACTAAAATTTCAAGTTTTTTGATAATTTTATTGAAAATAATAATACAATAGATACATGAATTGGCGCGGAGCCTTATTTATTTATTTATGGAATTGATGTGGATCACCTAAGAATCAGGCTCTTTGAGGTCTTCATCAACCCGGACTTTTAACGAGAGCAAATCGGAAAAGAAAAATGAAATTGACCATTTTACCCTAAAGTCAAAATGTTGAATTTTTGACTGAGATGGCTTTTAGATTTTTTGAAACCGCTGTTGTAATATTTTTGGCCTCCCGAGTATGTCAGCAGGTGGCACGCTAAAAACAATATTCGGGTGGTTGTCGTTTGGGTCTAAAATGGTGTAAGGGTGTTTTGGTAAATTGACTAACGAGGAGCATTTTTGTAAAGTTACTTGTGAGATCTTTCTTGTGGGTGAATGGAATTAGGACAAGTGTCCCTTATCCCTTATGTCTCTGTGCCACTGACTGTGGGTAGCTGTGCTTGCTTTTGTGTTTGAGTGTTGAGTGTTTTGTGTGTGTGTTCTCAGTCGAGAGGAAAAACGAAAAAAAAAAAAAAGGGAAAAACCAGGGAGAAGGAGAAAAATAAGTAGAGGAAAAAGAGAAGAGGAAGAGAAGAGTGGGAGGAAGAGAACAAAGAGAGAAGAAGAGTGGTGAAGGTTTCTGGATCGAGAACCCATCGTGAAACCGTGAAGGAGATTCAGGTTTGAGCTGTTCGATCCAGATTTTGACAAGGAACCTTGGAAATAAGTACGGAATCGTCCCTTTTGAGTTCCTACAAGCTTAACACACCACTATGTTGTGGTTGGAACGCTGGAAACAACCAGTCTATGAGGGGGATGAACGGTCATGAATGGGAAGATTTTGGACGAGACATCGAAGTGAGTTTTCTAGTTTTGATTGCACATATCCTTTCCTTGGTTAGAGTAGAAGATAGTGGATGAAACAGAAGTAAAAATGGTGGAGAAATGGGTGGGTTCTAACTGGGTTTAGTTGCCGAGTCGGGTGACCCGAGAACTAGAAAAACGGGCGAAGAAGGTGACCGATTAGTGCCTAGCGAGTGGGCTTCACGCACAGCCGCTTCAGGCGGCACATAGGGGCGCGTGCAAGGGAATCTGAGGATGCGTCCAACATGTCTTTTAATTTTTTCGATGTTACAGAAATTTTGGCGTAGGTTTTGAGGCAACCAGACACCGTTTCTAGGCAGTTTTGACTGTCTGAATGTTTATGGGTTTATTTTAATTTTTTTAAAAATCCTGGAAAATTGTGGGATTAAAATGGAAGATATATGAGATGGTTAATGACCTTTGTATGTGATTTATGACAGGTTCTGAGATTCACGAAAATTACGGAAATGCGTCCAAAGCGGGATTCGATGATGTGGACGGTGTGTGAGTGGACTTTCTTTTCCCTAAACTTTTATGCATGCATATTTACATAAATTAAATGGTTTTCTATGTGATTTTGATGTCTTTGGGTGATTGGGGTTTTATATGGATTTTTTGGTTATTTTTTATAATTAATTATTATTTTATTGCACATTTTACGAGATTTGTGTAAATTGCGTTTTTGGATTCCGTTTAGATTGTGATTTTGGCATTGAATGTGGTTTATGATATGAAAATTAATAGTGGTTTTTATATGGTTTTGGATGGTTTTTCAGTAGTATTTTGAAGATACGTTTTACGAGGTTTCTTGAGTATATGCTCTCGTGTTTTGTTTTCATTTTGGATTTGGGAAAAATGTGGTTGAACAATAATTTCTCGATATTTGTGATGGAAATCTCTAAGATATGGGTTGTTTTGAATATCGAATGATTTTCGTGAAAATGCTATTTATGCACGTTTTATGAGACTTGATGTGAAGCTTGGTTTTGGGCTTAGGCATGGGTTTCCAAAAAGGGGTTTTGGTTATGAACTTGATATATGATACAAGTATGTTTCTCGGTATTGGTGATGTGAACTGTTGTGAGTTGTGACATGTTGTGATGACTTGGACATCAACCTTAGGGTTCTAGTTCCCGAGTGAGTATGGGATATGCCTACTGGCAGTGCAATCGATGTAATAATTGTTGTTGTGCATCGAGGTTGACAGAACCGCCCCCGAAGGGACATTGATAACTGTGCCCGGTCCTGCTCCCGTCTGGCAAGTCGACTGAAGTTCCCAAATTACCCTCAGTACTTGCCAAACAAGGGATAGCCACACAAGTACTCACTCATGCCTCCGCCTCTCGATCAGCCTCAATCAAAGTGCCACGATCTGGAGGGTCAATAAAAACACAAAAGGTGTGAGTGGACGAAAATGAATCAGTTCATAAAACAGGTTATCGAAATACTTTTCTACCCTCCACGTAAAACCAATGCATGCATTCGAAAATCATTTACAAACCATTTCATTTCCAATATAAGAAAACCGTGTATGAAAATCAAAATCATTTCCTTTTCTTTAACCTTCGGGTCTTAACCCGCAATCATAAACACGGGGCCTCAGCCCAAAATCATAAATCGAATCCAAGTACACAACATAATCCAAAATCCATCAAACCATATAAACCGGGTCATTGCCCAACACATCCGAAAACATCAGAAATCAACAATAATTCAGAAGTCAATCAATATGCTGGATCTCAAGTGCGCCCGAGTCTTTAAACATAAAAACATGCGCATAATCAGACCTTCCCGAGATATCAACGAGTCTTTAAACTCAGAGCATAATCAATAGGCCTCGGGGAATATCACAATAACCGAGTCTTTAAACTCAATCCGGGTCTTTTAACCCAATCTGGGCCCGCTCCCGTCCTCAATCAACCGAGTTTTTAAACCCAAAACATCATCCATCAATAGTACCGGGTCTTTAAACCCAAAACCATTTGTAACTCACAACAAATCCAGAATCCATCGTAAACCAATTTCCCAAGTCAAATCTGAGATCACACTTAATCGAAATGGAACTCATATCCGAATTTCACATTCAACTCACCAATCATATCCGTCATCTATTCCCGAATCCAAATTCACAATAATGATTCCGTCAGCCGGCATCCGGAAATCCACTTTCACGTTTCTGAAAACCGAAATTTCGTTCGGTAAAACCACTGTTATAAACTGGGCATCAAGCCCGAAATCACTTTTTTTCCAAAATCTGTTTTAAATCTTTGAAATCAAATCGTATTCCAAATCCCAAAGTCAAGGCATCAAAACCATGATCAAATCACAAAGTACTCGAAATCTTATAAAACGCGTAAACCCGTAATAATCTCAAAATACGTGTCAAGACCGTAAGTCATACTCACAATCACAATCAAAACATTCTTAAAACATGATACGCACAAATCATGTAAAATCGTTCATCAAACCATCATCAACGCATATGTGAAATCATCGTCTCGAAATACGTGAAATTACGTATTGCATATCAAAATACGCATAAATACGAAAATCGTAATTACCATAAATCATAATCATAATTATAGAAATCATAGAAACATTTATGCATGCATTAAACTTTACAAGGCAAAGTCCACTCATAGATCGTCCATAACGCTCGTTTTCGCGCTGCACGCGTTTCTGTAATTTCCGACATTTTCTAGAAATCTCAAATCTTGTCCAAAATCATTCTTCAGGATCACTAAGGTCTCAAATAACATCATACTAATTTCCCATAATTTTTCTGGGATTAAATATTAATTAAAAATGTAACATAAACCTTCGGACCCTCGAAATAATATCGAAACGATGTCCGATTAACTCGAAATCAACGCCAAAAATGTTCGTTACATTGTATAGGACAAAAGTCGTGTTGAACTCACCTCGAGAATCGGGCCCACGCGCCGCTGTGAGTGGTTGCGCGTGAGTCCACGCGCCTACTACAGTAAAGTGCACAGTCGTCGTCCCAACCCGTCTGACTGATAAACGGGTCCAGTTTACCCGCGAGACGACCCGACTGAAACTCCCTTAATTCCTGCTTGATTTCTACAATTCTACTGTCCATTAGCTTCGTTATGGATCTAATTAAGGTTCTGTGAACTTAAATACATCTAAACTTGCCTCAAGCCATCAATCGAGCTCAGGTTTCCGATGAACGTCTGAACACTGTTCCTGCATCACGGTTCCTCGAGCCTCATCGTTTTTCTTCAATTGATCCAGCCAGAAGTGTCGCAAGCTCATCAAAAACTTGTTTCTAATCTCAATTTCAGGCTATAATCCCTCTAGCCCTTCCAACTCAACTGGGATTTCCAAAGCTGAACTCCATTGTCGTCTGGGCTCATCTCTTCACCATTTCCTTCACTGGCAATCCCATTCGACTCGTTTGGACGTCTGGAAGCTCAACCTCACTTCTGATTCCATCAATTGACCGCTCAATTCAAAATTTGATTCTAAGTTTGTAATTGAGGTTTTCGGGCGGGTTCAGTGCTCCTGGGGTCTTCCTTCTCGTTTCTTTCTTTCCTCCCACTCGAATTCCTCCCCTCAATTCCTTTTCCGTTCGCATTGTCTCTCAATTTGGTCTTGGGAAGGTCGATCACGCCCTACTCAAGTCACTCAATTGCATAAACAATTCCCAGTGCTCTGTTTTTCATTTTCCAATAGCACCAACACAGTTTCAGTCCCCGGTTCAGACACACTCACACACTGAACAAGATAGGCGTGCACTCTCCCTGTCTCTGTTCCCTCACTCACTTGATTTGTTAAACAATTACTTCCACCCAAGTCACTCACTCTATTAAACAATTGCCTAAACAAACCAATCACGGCTGTTTTCAAACTGTGCCTTGGCAAATTACCATTTTGCCCTCCTTCACAAAATTATCAAAATGCTCCTCCTCGTTCTAGAATCGTAACTCATCCGTCCGAGGTCCGTTTTCAGCGTGCCGTCTGTCTACGGACTCAGGGCATCGAGACCTACCTAACGGTCCTCGAATTGCATGAAAAATCGTGGTCGAACAAAAAGTCAACAATTTCCTCCTTTTCGACCTAATTACCGAATTACCCTTGAACTTCCGAACATCATAACTTTCTCCTCGAATGTCGGAATCAGACGTGCCACCTGTCTATGAACTCGTGACGTCCCGAACTATGTCACAGTCATCGGTCAAAGTCTGTTTGACCGCTCGAGCCAAAAGTCAACCGTTCGCCCACTTTCTAGGGGTAAAATCATATTTTTCTTCAAATTTTCCAAATTTTCCTTTTCCGAAAGTCCGGGTCGTTACAGAGGATGGGTCGGATATGACTTGATTGTGTGTTATGGATATGATGATTCGTGATGTATGATGTGTGTTGTGATTATGATGCCTAATGTGATTTCATGTTGATATGTCTCTAGATTGTGATGAGTAATCTTAGACGTCGAGTAACGCTCTGTATCCTGAGACTAGTGTGTGATGGCAACTTAGACGTTGAGTTGGGTTGTAACGACCTGGATCTCGAGGAAATGTGTAATTGAGAAATTTAAGGGAAAAGACGATTTTGCCCCTAAGTCAAATAATTGATTTTTTTGGGTCAAAGTCAAACACTGACTTTTTGGTTTGGACGGTTTTTGACGATTCTGAAAATGCCATTATAAGGGTCTCAATCTCCCGAGTATGTTGACAAGTGGCATGCCGAAAACAAGAGATTATTTGAGGTCGTTTCTAGTCAAGAGCCCTTAAGGGTTTTTTAGTAATTATGAACCAAGGGTATCTTGGTTATTTTACCTGGGGATCTTGATGCCAATTGTGATGCATAATCTCAGACGTCAAGCTGGGCTTCGTCATTCCCGAGACTTGTCTCAGACGTCGAGCCTAGGGCTCCGTCATTCCTAAGACTAGGACCTTAACTCAGACGTCAAGTCCGAAACTCTGTTAGTTCCTGAGCCGGTCCACACTCTGTTAGTTCCCAAGTGATATGAGCCTACCAGTAGTGCACATTTGAGATGATGATTCAGCTTGCAGACATCGAGGATGAGTAAGTTTATATGATTGATTGACTTGATATGTTGGTGGGTGCAGTGTGGTCGTTATGGTTGTGCTTTGGTATGATCGTGTTTGTGTTGATATTTGATCTAGTTTTATAGATACCTTGTTTTATGTTATTACTGAATTTCTTATTATTACACGTACTTTGAGCTTTCATGTTTTATCCTCTGTTTATTAGAATTAAGAGTTTCAATTAAGAGTTTCTCTTTATGCATGCATAGATTTCCAAATGGAGGGTAAATGGTATGTTTCGAATAATATGTTTTTAAAACCTTTATTTTTGTCCACTCACACATTTTGATTTGTTTTGAAACCCTTTATGACCGTTGTACGATAAATGATGTTTCTTTCAGAGTGGAGGCATAAGCTCACGAGTACACAAGTATTCCTTATCTGATAGGGTTTCGAGGGTACTTCTGGTATATTAGGCTACGTGTCAGACGGGAGCAGGGCCCAGATATGGGGTTTGACATGTTTTCAAGGTTGTCTTGTCATAGGCTTTGTATCCTGAGTCGTTTTTCACTCGGACGCCGAGCTGGGCTATGTATCCCGAGTGAGTGATGTGCCTGGCAATGTCTCATTGGTATTGATGATTGATGTTGTGCATGATGATGGATTGATTGTGTATAGATTTATGTGATGATGGACTTGGATTGTGCATATGTGGTTATGTTGTTTTAGCTGGATGTTTCCGGTTGGATTGGGTTGTTGCTATTAACTATATATTGGTTATTGGTACTTTTGACAGTTTAATGTGCTAAGGTTGCTAAGCGTATTTACACTTATTTCAAGATTATAAATGGTGTTTTGTTTTAATCAGAAGTTGATGGTTTTCATATGCATGTATGGTTTTGGAAAATGGAGGGAAAATTCCAGTTGTTTTCAAAGAATGTTTTAAACTATTTCTTTTTGTCCATTCACATGTTTTCTTGGTTTTGTAATGCTCCAAGGGCGACGTAATCGAGGCTCAAGAGATGGAGGCACGAACTAGCGAGACTTACATGTATCCCTTGTCTGAAAAGTTTAAGAGTAATGTTAGCACTTTGGGTTACTTATAGAAAATGAGCATGGCCCGGGTACGCCTTACAAGATGTTTTTTTGGGGTTGGGTCCTATCACTTTGCAACCTTACCCGTGATGTACTTGGTGAAATGAGCTTCCTAGATGAGGTTTTGCAAATACCTATCGAAGGTGTTGAACGTGCTAATGGGGTGATCATAAAGATTGTGTTAGCCATACCACCTTGTCTTGTTGGCCTTTTCTTGATCGCCTTTAATAGGTGTTAGCTCCTCGAACCAAGGCTCGTCCTTGATTTCGTTGTAAACGCAATGGACTAGATATAGAGAACTGCTCATTTGTAGCTGTGACTGCTTTACGTTCTGGACTTTCTTGGCATGCCATCGCTTGGTGACATTGACATCTTAGATGTTTCCTTATTTAGTCATGTGTGCTCCTTGGCTTGCATGGTATTTTTCTCATCCTCCCAGCATGCATGTCGCTCTTCCAGTGAAAGCATCTTAGTCAAATTGTGAGCATTGCTCTTGACAATGTCGCCATAAAGTTGGTTGTCTCGAACAAGTCCTTGGTTAAATGTCATCGATATGATGAGGTCACTACAACCAACAATGAGAGGTTATTTCGTGCAATATCTTCAAATGAACTGTTAGATGGCTTCGTCTGATCTACTTCAGATGGTAAAGATATGATCATCCTTTACTTTAGCAGCGTAGAGCTAGGAGTACTCATTCACAAAAACAAAAGCTAACTCTTCGAAGGATGCAATGGATCTCCAGGGGAGATGGTTGAACCCTGTCATTGTCTGACATTGCAAATATCCTTGTTGTCCTTAAGAGGTACCATGACTCCACGATAATATTCTACATACTTTATCAGGTCCAAGGTTCCCGTGAACCAGTTGAAGTTGAGTTATAAACCATTGAGGGAATGGTTCTTCCTCAATGGCTCTCACGAAAGGTGAAGTTGATGATGATTGGATCTAACGATGTAGATCATCTTTCAAGTCGCCATCATGTTGGATACCTTGGAGGCATTGATCCATCATTTTCTAGACATCTTTAGCCTGTAGAATGCTTTGGTGAGGTGAGAGTTATTATGAGCTAAGCATTGTTAACCTTCTTGAATCTTTGATTTCGTCTTCTTGGAGTGTGTCGACAGGTATGTCTCATCTCCTTCACTATGGTAGCTACCATGCCCTAAGTGGTTTTAAATTTTTCTCATGTGCTAATGGCCTTAGACGTTGTTGGTTTTTTTTTCTTGAATTTGCTGAAGAAGCTCTAACTATACCTGGACTTCTTTTCTTATTCTTTCCTCTTGTTGTGACAAATTTTCTGGAGGAGATGGCCACCGGGTTTTCCGCACATGATGTGTATCACGTCGGGATCCAAGCTTCATGCTTTGGCATCACTGATCCATGTCATGCCTTTCATGTGCTTGATTTTGTCCTGGTGTATCGTGAAGACATTCAAGAATCTTTGGAGATCTTCATTGGTAGGGGCTCGATTTGGGGTTTTCTTAGATGCTTCTTCCACAAATCATTCGTCAGTTAGCTAAAAGATTGTCGTTCCTACTCCTAATGTATTGGGATAAGAAAAGTTTTGAAACCAAAAGTTAGAATCGGTCCCTATGTCCCAATGGATGCCATGATAGCCATGCGAAGGGATTGGCTTTGATGTTCATTTGGAGTCACAGGTTGTGCTCCACTTCTTGTTTGAGCTGCAGAGGCTAAAACACCAACTTCAGATAATTGAAGGGATCGTCGTCTTCTAACCATGCCGAATCGTGAGGATTGAAAGGAAAATTTGATGAACGATGAAAAAAGTTCAAGAACTTTGAATAGAGTTGATGAACGACGAACGAGGTATGATGAACGATGGACAAAGTTGATGGACGATGAACAACATTGATGAATGAACTAGATAGCTCCTCTTGAGTATTTCTCAATTTGTCTCTTAATGAAAGCACCAATTGTTGAACCTGAATTTGTACACTCTAGAAAAGTCTCATTGATCCTTGGAAATAGCAAACAAAAAACTATCGTTTGTCTCGATTGAAGACTCGGGGGGTAGTTTGACCAAGAGCACTTCAATACTTAAGTTAATTTTGAGAGAGAAATCGCAAGAGTTTTAGAAGTAATGAATTGAATTACCTTTGAAAGTGAACTGAGCTTCACTATTTATAGAAAAATCTTGTGATTTTCAATGCATTCTGATTGGCTTATGGAATTTGTAATTAATAAATAATTTTGTTAACAAAAGATATTATTTAATAATTTAATACTAATATTAATTGTTTATTATTAATAATTATAATGACAATTAATTCTCAGGAAAAATATTAATATCATTGAGACTTTAATCCAATTAAATAATATATTTAGCTATTGAATATATTATTCAATCTGTAGGTGCCTATGAGCCGTAAATATCATTACCATGAGCAATTTGAATATTATGTAAATTGTGAATTACATGGTAACTCCACAATTTTTTGATCATTTATGATTCCACACTAAGTCAAAGAATAAAATAGGAAGAGACTTATAATATAAGGAGGTAGAGAAAAGGAGAGACGAGCAAATGAGTTTGTATGTAGCCATCACTAATGACTCAATTCATGCCATAATAACAAACAGCAGCAAGTAATGAAATTTGTAGCTGCTACCGTTTTGTGTTAGAGTGTTCAATAATAGGCTCAGGCTCAAGGATAAGCCCAATGCAGGGGCCAGGGTGTGCTTCAGCCCATCAAAAAATTTCAGTTCAATTTTAAATCAGCACATCAACCCAATAATTCAGCCCATCCAACATTTCAATCCGATTTTATTAGCCCATTGCACACATTAGTCCATATATTCTTACACATATCAACCAAACTATTATTTTTGTGATACATCAACCCACCTATTCATAAATTATTAAGGGAAATTATTTTTTGATGCATCAGCCCATTCACACAGTAGCCCACCTTTTTCTATGGTCAAATGCTTGTGTGTTTGGCTAGTTTGCAGCTAAACCTTTATTTATATTAGGGAAATTATTAATAAGTATTAATAAGATATGAAAATACCATATGAAATAAGATATTAATGGATTCGATTAAATACCATATGTATATTAAAATTTCCCTAAACCTTTATTCACACAGTAGCCCACCTTTTTCTATGGTCAAATGCTTGTGTGTTTGGCTAGTTTGCAGCTAAACCTTTATTTATATTAGGGAAATTATTAATAAATATTAATAAGATATGAAAATACCATATGAAATAAGATATTAATGGATTCGATTAAATACCATATGTATATTAAAATTTTCCTAAATTGCTATTATGAGATCAATTCATTTAAAATGACATGTAAAATAGAATACATATTACAAATTACAAACAAAAATTCTAAATATTACAATTGAATTTAGATATCTCCTCCACTAAATTAAATACTTAATGTAAAAAAATTTGTATTTGAAAATATTTAAATGTATCTCAATCATGTATCTACTCAAACAGTTGATAGGAAAGTCCTCATCTATCGTACATATGAACTTATTTCAATATTTTTCATTATTTTTTATACGCAACCAACTAGATAAATGTTAGTTTGTTCTGTTCTTATAATATACCTACAATGCAATGGATTTCGAAACAAAATATAGGATAGCTTTTTTTGGAGATTGTATAATTCTCAATTTAGAGAAGGAACTTATTGAATACATTGATATAGATTCGATAATTGATGAATATAGTGTCTTGAAGACTCTTAAGGTACAGTTTAAGTAGTTTTCTATTTATATTGCATTGAATATCTATTTTTGAGTTTTTTTTAAACTTTTTTTTTATAAATAATATGCATTTTGAGAAGTAAGAATCATTACGTCATATATTATTTTTTCCTTCTTATTAATGAATTTACTCATATCGTCGAGTTTTGCTAAAATTCAACAGTAAAACTTTAGCTCACATCGTGTACAAATCCTGGGTTCGTGCTAGAATAGGCCTGCCAATAATCTTGTATATTTTGAATTAATTTATTATTATTTATATAATGGGTTATATTTTATCCATGTCTGCATTTAATAGAAATTATAACAAATTAGTTAACAGAAAGACCATAATGTCACGTTTTGAACGGTTCATGGAGTAATAGCAACATTGAAAGTGCATATACGAATCTCAAGGGTAACCCAGATTTACCCGATCAAACTAGAGAGTTTTAGAAGCTGCCTAAGGGATCTTATAAACCCACACATGAAATCTACTCTTCCTATGTTCCAAAGAAGCCATGACATTTGCAAGGAAATTCACCTCATGTTTTTTTCATTACAAGGGAGGGGGAATTTTGGAAAATTTTCAAATAATATGTCATTGAGATTCAAACTTGTGACCAATTGTCTACTAGTCAACACTAGAACTAACTGAACTATACTCACTTGACATTTCACCTCAATTATGTGTCAAGTGTTGATAGAAATTAGAATCCATAAGTTCACAAAATCAGATAAATATTTTAATACACCTAAATTTATACATATATTTTAAAATGTCAATTTTTTTTTTCCAAAGCTTTTAAAATGTCAAATTTTTTTTCCAAAGCTTTTAAAATGTCAATTGAATGCATATAATTTTTTTTACAAATTACAAGACAATTTATTAAATTCAGTGATGAATTACATCTAAATTTCTACATAATGTTTAAAATCTTAATATATGGAATATGTATATATACCCTTATTTCAAATTCATTCTGAATTTTTTAAAATCTCATTTTGAATACGACTCTATTTGGATTGATGGATTTGGAGTTGAATTTCAAATTTACTAAAGGCGGTCTATTCAACTTGACAACTTTTAGCATCAGTTGATTATATAAACTGAAGTCTATATAGATTTTTTTTCGTTTCTTAATTTAGCACCAGTTGTTAAAAATTCAAATGATCGAAGTCTTTACTAAAAAGTTAATCTATCTAAAAACATTTCACACCTTTAAATTTAGTTTTCCTTCTTGGTTATGATTCATTCCCTTCAATTCTAGATTTTATTTTTCCCCCTCCTATTCTAAATACTAAAATTAAACATAATTTCCCCCTCCAATTTCTATAGAAATTTTGGTAAAAAAAATAAAAAATTCTATGGACATTCTTCCCTCCTTCAAACATCACCAATTAATACAAGAAATTATATATTTTCAGGCAAATTTTTAGGAAACAAAGCAAAAATTTGTCGTGAAAATCATCCTAAGGCGACAAAAGTTGAATTATAACAGTAAAATATTTCCTCGCGATTTTTATTTCTGTAAAATGGATTTTGGAATGATTTTTTTTTATTCAAAATGTTTGCTAGAAAAAAAAAAAAAAAGCGAGCTAAAGGCTCGCGAATTAGAAAATGAAATTTTGGAGATTTTGCCTGCATGGGTTCTCCGGTCACCCAAAAAATATTTATGTATGAATCTATTTCACACCATGGATTTTGGAGATTTTGCCTGCATGGGTTCTCCGGAGATTTTGAAGATTTTGCCTGCATGGATTTTGGAAATTTTGGAGATTTTGGCAAATTTCACACCATTGCACTTGGGAATTTATTTCTGTATGTCATATGATTTATGCATTATGAACACATGGGGCAGTGACAAGATTGTTGTTTTTCTTTTGTGTTAGAAATAATTATAAAAAATATTTCATTATCTGATTGTGTTATTTTTGTCGCAGGACAGAAAAATTCCTTTCCAAAAGGGCAGGTGCAGAAGCCAAGAAAGATCCAAAGAAGGACGATGATGGTAATGGTGAAGAAGATGGGGATGAGGATGAGGATGATTTGTTTGTTGAATGAATCCGCCTTGAAAAAATGGAACTAAGGTTGGCATTTTCTTTCAATACAACTTTAGTATTTAAGCCACTTCATTCCTATTTATGATATGGTCTATTGTTCTTCAGCCCTCAAAACTTGCTAACCAAAAACACTATACAAGAACCAACTTTTGATCGGATTATCGTTATTTACAGGTACTTTTTTTTCATTAATGTATTGCGTTGTTTTGCATAATATCTTTTGTGAAACATTAAGTTGATGCAACTTTTGATCTGTCGTCCAGGCGAGCAAGTACCGGAGATGATAAAGCAGATTGGGGAATATATGTTAAACATTTCAAACATATACCCATGGCCGATATGGTGATTGTCCTTGTGAGTCTCTCTCTTTTTTCTTTGAAGTATAAATATATATATACACCGTAAACATACATAGATATATACAAGTGATGAGCTGGTGTATCAGTAGCTATGAAATGAAAGCTATCGGCTTTTGCAGCCTAAGAAGAACCCTAGACTCCAATGGACTGGCTCACATTCATTGGCTCTGCGTCATTGGACTGGTCAGTTTATTCATATCAATCAAGATTATCTTGTGAAGATTTATGCATCTTACAATTTACTCCATACAGGTTGTTGTTGTTGCTGATAAGGCAAGACCTAATGATTTTCCCCACTCTCTACTTAATTTTGCATTCTTATGTCGATTTGGTTCCTCAATTATCTGCTTTTGTGCCCAATCGATTAGTTTTTCCTGAATTGGATTGTTTTTCTTGTTTGTTTGTTAACTTAGTGAAGATGTGCTTATCAATCTGATTTTATTTGTTATTTTCATTGCGTATGTGGTCCGGATCATGCTACTTTTAGAATTCTTTGTTATGAGTTTGATTGTTTTAATTCTATGTTTCATATGATTCATTGCTGAAGCATCTTTGCTTAATTGTTTTAGAATTGTTTGCTAAAACTTGTTGAATTTTGGTATAAAATTTTCGATTGTATTATTGGTGCTCTGCTTAATTGTCAAAGCAGTGTGTGTAGTGTTAAGCGCATGTGAGTTGCAGGTTGCAGTTGATGGGCATATATGGGATTCGATAAGTTAATGATTACTAAATAGATAAATCCTGCAACATCTCTCATTAATAAAAATAGGCTTTAAATTTTTTCAAATATACCCATGTGCTTATTCATCAATTTTTCTTTTTAATTATTGTTTTAGATCTGTAGATTTCAAAGGATTTGTATGTGTTTTTAACTCTTTATTATAATGATCACTTAATCAAGTAATGATATGGTGTTTCAGGCTAGTAGGGCTTGTGATAATTTCCCAGAGCCATTATTAGTAGAGGACACATTCAAACTAGCAACTGGAGAAATGAACTTATGGTTTCGTCATGTTGATTTGTTGATCATACTTGAAGCACAAATGAATGTTGGAGATGCGGTATTTTCGATCAAGAGTGAGTTCGGGATGCATCATACACATACTAAATCTAAGCCATGGACACATAAACATAGTATCACTTGGAATTGATGTATTAGATTTATAACTATTTCTAGTTTTTTGAAATTGTAAGCATATTTTTATTTAATTAATGACATGAATCAACATTTGTTTTTGTGAAGTAACATTGCATATTTATGTAATTATTGATGTCTTTTTAATTCTTTAAAGTTGGTGAATATTTAAAAAGGGATGCTTAATACACAAAAAGCCTACAAAAAAATTCTAAAGGACCGAAGTCATTAGTTTATAACGACATCAGTTTTTAAACAAAAGGCTGAAGTCTATATTATGAAATTACATCGGAATTTAATTTTAGATTGATGCTATTAAATACAAAATGCATCGGCTGTATGAAAGAGACTGATGTTATTGCTAATGTAAGGCATCAGAAGTTAACACTTTTAGTCTAATTTGAAGCATGATAGTCATAGATATTAGTGAAAATCGATATTGTATGTGGAATACACTTCAGTTAAAAACCGAAGTGTATTCCTATAGAAACGGCATCATGTTCCAATAGACTTTGGTTTTTCACCGAAGTCTATGACCAAATTTGGCGTAGTGAGTAGGTCTTTAATCAAAAGCTAATATTTTTAATTTTTTCTATATTAAAGTTACATATTAGCCCTCAAAACAAACTATTTTCTATAATAGCATAGCACTCCTCATGGGAATTCAAAGCCCCAGGTGTGCATATGTTAAATTTTTAGTTTCTCAATCACACCTATAATTAGGCTATTTTCAATCCAAAAGGTCTCATGTAGGATTCGTATGTATTAAGGATATGCAGTCTATAAATGTGGTTTCCATAGCATTTTTTGTTATTTATTAACAAAGTAACAAATTGTCATACATTTTAGTTAAATCAATACTAGAAAGACCACATTTTGTAAATCACACACTAATTAAAATGAATAGCATCTGCCTACCTTGTATGTGGTACTCTTACTCAAGGTTCAAAATGGCGCTAGGCGCTCATAGGGTGGTCGATAAGGGTTCGGCGCCTAGGCGGTTAGGCGAGGCCTAGACGGTTTTTTTAAGGACAAAATTCAACAAAATAATAATATAATCAATACTATCATCAAATAATTTTAAAACAAAAATTAATTATCTAGATAAATAAATTGAATTGGGAATTATAAATGTTGCAAATATAAGTTTTTTATTAATTTTATTATACAACATTATATATTTCTTAATTTATTATCTTTGTTTTAATTAATAATTATATTATTAATTAAGTATTTAATAAATAAAATAACTTATATAACTAAATCTCTATGTATAAGATCTTATATAACTAAATATATATAAAAATGTACACGTAAATTCACCTAAATGCTTAACAATTATACGAGTCGATTTCTCATATTTAAGCGCCTAAACGTCGCCTAGATAGATTAGGAGGCCACCATTTTAAAAAAATACTCTTACTAACATTCCTAAGATGACACGTAGGGGCCCACCCCTCAGAGACCTGTTGTCAGTTGAAGCCTGAAGATGCAATGATGCATATATATATATAGAGATGGATGCAAGAGCTAGGTAGCTAAGTAGGTGCGTGTTACTCATCTTGGCCTTGGTTGTGGTGCCGCTGTGTTTGGATTCTGCATGCCATAGCTCTGAATCTGAGGAAGCGCATTAATCAATCAATTTGAAAATAAAAATGGCGTTGGTTTTGTTGGGTTTATTCTTATTAATATTGTTATTATTATTAATATTATGTAGCAGTGAGAGCGAGCAGCTTATGGTGGGTTTCTATGGCGAAACATGCCCCCAAGCCGAGGCCATCGTGAGTAGCGTTGTAAGGGACGCTGTTCTCTCCGATGCCAATCTTGCTCCAGTCTTGCTCAGACTCCATTTTCACGATTGCTTCGTTCAGGTCACCTCCCTCTCCGGCCACGTACTTGCATTTCTTAGTTCTTTTAATTTCGATCGCACGCCTATATATATAGTATATTTATTTATTTATGTTGATTTGGGTATTAGACTATTAGTTAATTAATTAATTATGCAGGGGTGTGATGGTTCAATCCTGATTGAGGAGGGTGAAAGCGCAGAGCGGCATGCATTTGGTCACCAAGGCGTTGGGGGATTTGAAGTCATAGAGAAAGCCAAATCGCAGTTAGAGGCTGCATGCCAAGCCGTCGTGTCTTGTGCAGACATTGTCGCCCTCGCAGCTAGAGATGCTATAGCCTTGGTATTTGCATTTTAATTATATAATTCATTTTCAATTTATTCATTCTTTAAAATAAAAAAGCCTTGGTATTTTAATTATTTAATTCAGTTTGAAGATTTATTCACTTTTTTTTTATATTTAAAATACCACGAAGTTGTCCCTCCATTCAAAGAGTTGGCCTCATACCTGCTCGAGATGTAGTTTGCTTTTATTCACAAAATGCTCCGTGCGAGTTTCAAACTACTACTCGAACGGTAAGCCTAATCTCCGCTCTCGGAGTTCAAATTTCAAACTCCTGCCAGTTAGGCACAAAGAAATCCACTATTTGGCAGTGTCAATTTATCAAATTCAGAATACCTTGTAGTTTATTTATTTTTTAATAGAATGATTTTAGAGAATGATATTACATTATACACATTGATATCGACCACATTAGATTTCAATTAATTTCTTCATTTTGAATTCATTCGTTAATTCATTTTAAAATTCTTTCATTCAATTTTAAATAATTAATTCATTTTAAACTCCTTCATTCATTTTGTAATTATACTTTAATATTTTACTTTTAAATAATTTATTAATGAAGTAATTATATGTGATGATGAGGAGGTTGGTGGTCCGGCATACGAGGTGGCAACCGGTCGAAGAGATGGCTTGGTTTCAAACATGTCTCTGGCGGAGGACATGCCGGATGTTAGTGATTCAATCCAACAACTGAAGGCTAAGTTTATTGGGAAGGGCCTCACAGAAAAGGACCTCGTCCTTCTCACTGGTATACGATTTACTACTAATTACTATTCTCTCCTCTTTCTCTTGTATATCATGCAAATTGGGTGATGCCAAGGTTGGTGTAAAGTACCAAGTTTATGTCATAATAATCTCACAATGCATGCCATGAAATCAAGACCGAGTCTGCCTCTGTATATCAGCATATGCTAGCTCTTGATAGCTTGTCATTTTTTTAGAATTTTTATTAAGTAAAGGTATTTTGGTAAAAAAAAAAAATTCGATGAAACTTTTTAACCCTCATCATTCCATAATAATAGAGATTACTAGGCTCTCTTGTAGTCTTGCACATTACGCGTGAGTTTATTTTTTTTATTTTTTGAGAAATAAAGAGAAATGAAAAATAAATCCAAAAATAAATGAGGGGGACTAACCTGCTTATTCCACCAAAATGAAATTATCATGTTTTCAATTAAAAATATTTGATTTTTTTTAATTTTTCCTTTTGAAGAAACTTTCATCACTTAATTAAAGGGGTATCTTTATTCAAATTTTCTTTTTTGGAGCCTTGTAACATCCCACCCATTCTCTTAATTTTATAATAATATATATGTTTTAAATTTAAATAAATAAAATAACGTTTGTAGAAAGAAAAATTAGGATATTAATTAAGAAAGATGACGATATTGTGAAAAGAAATTAAGACATTGAAAAGAAAAGGAAAATAAAAAAATTTGACCTGGTGTATTAATTTGTTTCATTGCAGGTGCTCATACAATTGGAACCACAGCATGCTTCTTTTTGACGAAAAGGCTCTACAACTTTTTTCCAGGAGGGGGTTCGGATCCGAGCATCGATCCCAACCTTCTTGTGGAATTAAAACTCAAGTGCCCACAAAACGGCGACGTAAATGTACGCTTACCCATTGACCGAGGAAGCGAGCATGCATTTGACCTTCATATTTTGGAAAATATCAGAAATGGGTTTGCCGTGTTAGAATCAGACGCCAAGCTTAATGAAGATGCTATGACTCGCAAGATTGTGGACTCCTACTTTGGTTTGTTCAATCTCCCGTTTGGACCGTCCTTCGAGGCAGATTTTGTCCAATCAATTTCAAAGATGGGCCAACTTGGTGTCAAAACAGGATCCCAGGGCGCGGTTAGGCGAATTTGTGCTAGGTTTTAGTGTAGGTGGTGTTTTAATACCATCTAGAACTTATTTGGGTCTTTCAAAATATAATACTGTAGTTTTATCGTTAATTTTTTCAAAAGTAATTTTCACTCTCTTAATTTCTCTTTCTATACTCCTTCCCTAGTGTTTTGTCTCTTGAATCTAACTTGAACTTACTTAATTCTTGAATTTCTCGGAAACTCAGAGACGGCTCTGAAGATCTGACACAATCTCCATATCAAATACGCCCATTTATATTCTCTTTTACCCAAACCAGGTTAGGATAAACCCTCGTTGAAAATTTAGTAGAGTTTCCCCTTGAAAATGGTTAATACCGTTTAGTCATTTTGTATAACTTAAAATGGCAAAGTAGTAATTTTCTTATCACTTTATCTAGGCGGGAAAGTGATCCTAAATAATTATTTTGCCCATAAACTCAGTTGTGTTAGTACTCAAAATGTTATCGTAACGAAATCTGAGATTACCGTTCAGTGGTTGGCTTCCTAAGGAGCGGATACGTGATAGGACCCAACCCGAAAAATCTTATATACAACGTGCCTGAGTCCTGCTCCCGTCTAACAGGTAACTAAAAATACCAACAGTATCCTCGAAGCTCTGTTAGACAAGGGATGCTTGTATACTCGTGAACTTATGCCTCCGCTCTAGAAGCAGCCTTGATCCTCGTGTAACGACCCTAAAGGGTTTCAAAACCAAGAAAATCGTGTGAGCGGACGAAAATAAAGGTTTTTAAAATATAGTTTGAAAATATACTATTATCCCTCAATTTTATAAAGCTATGCATGCACTAACACTACAAATAAAACATCAATCCCAAAATACGTGCAGTAATTAGAAAACTAGTAACTTCAAACCTATTCAACATGAAACCATATCAAGATACCGCAAATACGACTAGACCAAAGTATAGACCCAAAAAATATAGAGAACTAGACATGTTAATATACCAACATAGACAATGATCACACCAATGCAAACATACCAGTCACACAGAATCAGCCATACGGAATACACCAACGCACTGAATCAATGAATCACATCAATTTACCCAACCTTGATGTCTGCAAGCTATATCATCATATCAATGTACTCTACCGGTAGGCGAATATCACTCGGGAACTAACGAAGTCCCAGACTCGAAGTCCGAGTGTGAACCGGCTCAGGAACTAACGGAGTCTCAGACTAGACGTCTGAGTCACGGTCCTAGTCTCAAGAATTACGGAGCCCCAGGCTTGACGTCTGAGATGAGTCTCGGAAATGATGGAGCCCAACTTGACGTCCCAGACTATGCATCACAATCGACATCTCGAGGAGGGTCATCGACCACATCACATCATATCACAGTCACACATATTCAGAATCCATAATCACACATCAACTTCATGGTCACATACTATAACATGTACTCATGCCATATCCAAAACCAAGATCAGAAATCTAAAACCAACTCGAAACTCGGGCCTAAGCCCACACCACAAATACGTTCAATGACCTCGTAAAATGAGCCATTAAAATGTTCATAAAATCGTGTAAAATCCCATTTCACCAAACACCATAAAAAACATATAAACCATGACATGTTGGGTATAAAACCAATTTCCAAAACTCAATAATAATTTAGAATACAAAATACCTAATTTCCTTGCAAAACGTGTCGAGTTACAGATTCTCGTATTATCACCAAAAATCCGTAAAAATTCCTATTAATATAATACCATAAAAAATCAGGTGAAAAATTCATTTCGAGTATAACACCAATTCTCAAGATTCAATATCAAATTGGATCACAATATGAAAAATTCATCGTAAAACGTGCAATATGTAATTAAAGTAAAATCACCACAAAATCCATAAAAATTGTACATAAATAATCATCAAGAAACTCACATAATAAATCATGTAAAATCATATAAAAATGCATGCATAAGGTTTAGGGAAAACAAAAGTCCACTCGCACATACCTTTTATGTGACTAAACTCAACTACACATTTTTCTATAAAATCTAAGGGCGTCACTTGCCACAAATCACCTCGAAGGGTCACTAACCACCCTAACTAACTAATACGAGATTACAATAAATTTTTGGGATTTTTAAATGAATTAAAACGAATCCTAAACATTCGGACAGTCAAAACTATCCCAAGACGATGTCTGATCGCCTCGAAAATTGTACCGTTAAACTCGTAACATTGAAAGGATGAACTTTCGTGTTGACCGAATTTCGTGGAGGACCACCACACGCCTAACATCTCATCTGCGCGTAAAATTCACGCCCTTACTTTTCATCCACCCCTAACCTCGCGACAGACCCAGTTTACTACAAACTGGGTCATCCAACTCGCGAGGCTAACCCGCTTAGAACTCAGCCATTTCTCGTCCAAAATCAACGTTCCAATAGTTTATTTTCATCTACTCGAGATAAGGAGTAGTTATATGGTGTTCAAGCAAAGAAATAACTTACCTATTGATGGTTTCTCGCTCCAAGGTTTCAGCATAAAACTTAACTTCGCTCCAGAGTCCTTTCCTTATGCAACCTCCCTATGTTTTGGGCTCATCTTGAACGCAAAGATCCCAAATAGGCATTAGAATCCCCAATATTAAGTTTCCAGGTCTCAAACACAAACTCAAAATAAGAACCCGGTGAAAGAGTTTTCAGGTTCACAAGTTTCCAGGGGTTTCCCATCCTTAAACCACCACCATGGTGCTCGTTTCTCCCTTGGGATTTCCTTCCCTCAAACTCTCACTCACTTCCATGCTTTTCTCCCTCACATATCCCTGTTTCTCTCCTTGTTCACCATTGTTTCATGGGTTCGGCCAATGGCCATCGAAACCCCCAACATAACACACATTGCACACACAACACACACAACCACACCCACAACATTATATGGTGTGGTGAGTCGGTGGGGAAATCCAAAATATCAGAACCTTCCAAACCTTGACACTTGTCACCAAAATATTGGTCCTGGTTTCAAAATGACCAAATTTCCCTTCAAACATAATTACCAAAATGCCTTTATGGGTTTTTGACCCTTAACAACCTCAAACGACCTTCGATTTTGACGTGTCGTCTGTCTATAAACTCAGCATCCTGAGACCTTCACAACAATCTTCCCGGAATTCTAAAAGGAGGTACATATAAAAAAGTCCATATTTTGACTTTTACAAGGGTAAAATCGTCATTTAACCCCAAATTTCCCAAATTTACGTTTCCTCGGGATCCAAGGCGTTACAAAATGCAAGTGTTTGTGTGAGGTGGATCTCTTCGTTGTAGTATGATGCAATGGTGTGTGGTGTAAGCTGCTAAGGCGAGTGGGGTGAAGGCTGAAAATCCTGTGCCATAGTGTTTCGGTCCTGCCTTAGATGGGCTGGTCCAACTGACTTAGCTTTCTAGCTGTCATCAAAGTAGGCGTGTCAATAGTAGAAGCTGCTACTAGACATGGTTAGAAATGAGTTCTGAATTGCGCCCATTAGTCATCATTAGTCATCATTACCTTTGGTCTGCTGCTTTTCTTTTTCAAAAATTAGTTTCTTCTTTTTTCCTTCTGTTTTCTCTAAATAACCAAAACACCAGAAAGGCGAGTAGAAAAGAGCTCAGCTCATCAACTTTAGGAACAACTACAGGATAGCAGGAAGAGAAAGTTTTTGATAGTTTCTAATTCTAGAAAAGCAACAACAAAAGGAAACGAGCAAATCACAAAGCTAAGAATTAGTTTTTCTAGTAAAGAAAATATACCAATGAGTCAAATATGCTATTCTGGAAAAGAATGAACTGAGTGCATAGGAGTGTAGGTTCAAAATTGTTCATCGTTACCTCGTACGTGCATTTAACTTAACGAAATATGTTCATGATCTCATGTGCTTCTTGCAAATGCATCTTAGATTCTTGAAAGTATAAACACAACACTTCTTCAATTTGATACATCTACCTAAAATTGCTGGCAACACTATTTTCCTTTATATTTTTCACTCATGTGTCATTATAATCTTTCAAATAAGTTTCCATTCTGGTCATACAGTTTCCTTATCCTTTAGACTCTCATATGAATGTTCACTGTAGTCAACATCCTTATCGTCAAAAATCATGTGAACTCCCGCTTCAGGCCAACAAAAGAATGAGTATCATCTTGGAATGCTTAGCAAATGCAAGTTCTTTCTGTCTACTGTATCTTAAATAATGGTTACCCTTTTTAATAATATTTTTTAAACACAACAGTAAACTAATATTCCGTCTTCAGGCCCAACAGAAAAAAAAATAATTAAAAACTTGTTTTCCATTTATTTTTGTAACTTCTAAGATGAAAAGTCATTTTTGGGAATGGTATGGTACCAAATGCCTCCTGAACAATTGATGTAGTATGATCTCTCAAAAAAAAAAAATAAATAAAAAATAAAGTGCCTAAAACAAGGGCTGAAAGTGGCCAAGAAACACAACTGCATAAATTGTTATTTCAAAATTTCAATTTGAAATGAAATCCTTATAGAATTGTTTTATTTCTCTGAACTGGATTCCCTATTAGGGCATAACTGCATAAATTCTAGTTAGCTTTATTAGAACAGAAATGTGTTCGTGTCTTTCTTTTTTAATTAGTTCTGGAATTTTAAGTATTTGAAACCCGTTGTCTCTATTGATCAGAAATTTTAACTGATTTATAAATTTCATAGCAAATGTCTCCTCTGTGGACTTTTCTGGTGTTAGTTTCTCTATATGCCACACAAAGTCTTCCCTGTGAGATATTATGACAACTTTACAACCTTTTTCAAAAACATGTCAGCTCATATTTTTAGCTGTGTGTATTAATTTGTTTTATTGGTGTTGCAGAACAGACAAGCCTGTTTGGAACTCTGTAAGTACCTGAAACCATATATAGTGTCTTATGATGGAAACTCTTGAGTTTTTGATCTATTTTAGCCTAAAATATTTACTAAGTGTCATCTGTGAAAGGATTTCTCATCACCTAGGTGATGTTTTTTTTTAATGCATTTGATTTGCATATCCAGTAATTGTGCCTCTGAGTGTTTTAATTTTTGGTTTTAGATTTGTTCATCTTTACTTTAATTCAGCCCTTTTGAACAACTCTGCATCAAAAATATACTTGAGGATGAAAAAAAATATCTTGCTATGAAGTATCATATACATATACCAGTCCCTATCTTATGTATTTATGTCTATGCACATTGTTCTCTCCAAGACTTTTCTATATTAAAATTTGTGGATTTTTGTTTTTCTCTTAATAATGTCCTAGTTCACTTTTGTATTCCATTTTTACCTAGGTGGGCTTATGATTGAGGAATGAAGTGTCGTTGCTGTTATCACAGTATAAAGTATTGAAGGGAAACATTATGTTTAGTGAATGGTGACCATCATTCTTCCTGTTGATTCTAAAATAGGAACAGTACTTCTTAGGCTCCTTGGGTGTTTTTAGCTCGTTTGTCTTTCTGTTTGTGGTTGTCTCTCTGTTCGAAAGTTATTATTATTTTGCCTCTTTTGTCTTGTTTTGCTGTGTCTCCTCTATTATAATTTTCAATCACTTTGCTAATCAGATAGTACTGGAACTTCGTAGTCTGTGAAGTCGTAGATAAACATCTCTCTGTCACTGTTTTTTATTATTTCTTCGTAAGAGCAATTGGGATGAAATAAAATCTTGGAACTTTTCCCTTGGATTTGCAGGAAAAGAAGCTTCTGTTAGAAAGAAATGGGCCCCATGTTGTGAGGATCTCCATTTTTGAGGTATGCAATATTTAGCTGACTTCTCCATTACTAGTGTCCTGGTAGAGGTATGTACTCCATTTTGAGGTTGGCAATCACTAGTTGATTTTTTATATAAATGGTCACAAGCTACATCCATAGAATTTTTTTATGAACTGAACTAATGCTGCCAACAAAGCATAAGTATGTATGGATATAAATATACGTGCATCAGAGAATTTTGCTTACCTGGTCTTAGCTCCCACAGAATGTAATGGTCTTCTATGGTTTATTTCCTTTTATATTTATAGATTTTCTGGTTATGATCATGCCTCCATTTTAGCTTTTTTTGTATGCTTTTATCCAAGTTATTTCTGTATGTCAAATGTTTCTTTCTTGAACTGTTGTACATTCAAATAGAAAATCATCTGAAAGTGTTCTTATGCTGTTATCATGATTTTATTTTGACTTATTCAAATTATCTTACAATGCAGACAAATAAAATGTCCAAAAACAATCTGATAGGATATTGTGAGATTGATCTGCTTGAGTTTCTAACCCAGGTGTGCAACTCTCTCTCTCTCTCTCTCCCCAACCTCCCCCCCCCCCCCCCCCCCCCCCCCCCCAAAAAAAAAAAATATCCTCTGACATCATGAAAAATATAGTTAAGGTTCAAACTAGGATTGACAACATTTTACCACCAGGACAAGAAAATTACAAAAAAAGAAACACAGCTCTCAATCACATGGAAATCAGAAAGATGACACCCTGATCTACTTTAAGAAATAGAAACAGCAGCTTACCCATATCCACCTAATAAAACACATACCCAATGAAGAAGAATGGCAGAAAGGTAATGTCTTTTAAAGTGTTTAAACAAAGAAGGCCAAGGAGAAGCTAAATGTAAATCCTAATCCAATGCGAAGCTTAGTAGCTAAAGGCCGTTATCAAAACCATTTGATTTTTGTTTTTGTTTTTTATTTTTTGGGCTTGAAATGAGGAGAAAAGAAGTGCGAAGAAGAGTACCACCAGTCATCTTCATCCTCCTTCCCACACCCACCCACCACAACACCCTGCCGCGGCCCCCAACACCCTCCCCCCCCCCCCCCCCCCGCCCCCCCTCTCCAAAATTGTCAGTTTAAAGGTAAAAAAAATGGAAATTAAAAATTAAATGGTCACCAAACGAAAAACGGTGCTAAATACCTATCACTTGAGTTGCTTATCTCTATGTTTTTTTTCTTGACTTTAATGAAAGAATTCTCATTAGATAACTAAAGTTTCACATGTAATCTCGACCCTCGAGCCACATGGGGAGCCAATTCAAAGAAATTTAAATTAGGAAAATAAAATTAGCTTTTAAAACCTAATAAACTCATTAGCATGGAAGTAACAACGTTGTAACATGCAATGGTCAAACAAATTTTTTATGAGAGCTAGGGCTTGCAATTGGATACACGGTTTAATTGGGAAGGGACTTATCAGAAGTGCTACCTTCTGCAGATGGATATAATTTTTTTTTCTTGGAAAGTGAGGTAAGGCAATTTTTCACCAAGTTGGTTCAGATGGTCAATTTGTTTCTTGGAGAGGAGGTAGGGGAATTTGTGCAATTTGGTTCAGATTTTCAAACTTGTGTGTTAGTTTCAGGCCATTGGATTAATATCGCCAAGAGTGCGGTAAATTGTATGTTAGACAGCCTTCATTTTTTTGGTTATTGGTTTCTTACTCTGTATGTTTTCCTATCTCAACTCTCTTAAATGTACATCCCAACGGCCCTATATATTTGGGAGTATGCTGCCCAAGGAGCGTGTTGTGAGAAAAGGAAATGGGTTGGGGGGGAGAGGGATGACCTTTAAATTATACGAGCCTTGCCTTCTGGGCATATTAGTGTGCGTTATACTTTTGGAATTTCGTTTTGGAAAGTGTGGATTTTGAATTGACTTGGGTTCCTTTGGCGGCAAAGTTCAGTTTTTCTACTACAATTTTCCATTCACATGAACCATGGCCCTTGGATCCCTTTTTTCAGCTAATAACATCTTGGAAGTTTCTCCATAACAGTTTGTGTTTCCAACTGATGTCCAAATCAACAGGTTTTGGAAAAAGGTGGCATTTATGAATCAGTAAACAAAAATATAGTCAGATGGAGATGCTGACATTGCATAGAGAGCTTCTCAAAAACGTTATATAGAATAGAAAGGCCATTTCCAAATTTATTTTGTTCATAAGGTTCTTTAACCTTGTTTCAGTCTGCATTCAATGTTTTTAATTAAGCATATTTTGGATATGGCACTAGTTAGCAGACTGTTTCATACGTAACAGACTTTTATGTTCATTTTTTTTACTAATCCAAAATGTTTGTTTCTTTGCTCTTTCTCTGAACAACGTTGTTATGGTTGCAGGATTCAGAGTCCACTTCTCATTCCGAGACATTGGATTTGTTAGATCCATCTTCAGCAGACAAAGTTGTTGGAAACATTTCTGTGTCATGCTATGTTGAGGTGTGCCATGTGCAAATCGTAATTTTTAATGTTAAATAAGTTTGTATTAAGGAGTTTTAACACTGTGTTGGTAACCATTGACAGGACCCAATTGAAACAGAAAAGAGTTTTGCAAGGCGCATCCTATCTATTGTGGTATGTTCAAATTCCGTCTGCACACATGAGAAAATAAATGTTCTTAAATGCCTTGTAGAACAGTGTACACATGCACCTAAGTTGGCACCCGTGTACGCCTGTCCTAGATTAGAATGACTAAACAGTTAAGGTAGTGATCTGTCCTAGATTGTGTTAACAATAGGACACCCGTCCTATTTTAGATAGAAATAGAAATTAGTTAAGGAGATAACTGTTTTGTCTTATCTCTTTAACCAAACTTGTATAAATAGGCCTATTGACATGAATACAAAACACACGGTTATAGAAATTCTACATGGTATCAGAGCCATTTGTCTGATCACCATAACCTGATCCTTCACCCTTTCTCCCATGGCTGCCGATTCCTGTTCTTCTCCATCAATTTCCCTTACTCATGTTTCTAATCTGGTTTCTATCAAACTAAACTGAAACCAATTACCTCTTGTGGGAAAGTCAAATGAAACCCTTCTTGATTGGCCATAACTATTGGCTATTCATTGATGGCACCCACCCTTCTCCTCTTCCTCCCACCATCTTACCTTCTTTGTCTCTTGAATCTTCTCCCTAGTCTGATCTTACTGCCTCTCCTCTCACTCCTTCTCCTGAACCCGTGCCTAACCCTGCATATCAACAATTGTTTCAAATTGACTAGACCTTGGTTAGTATGATTCGTGCAACCCTCACTGAACCTGTTCTGTCCCAGGTTGTGGGTACACTTCCCTTGCAATTTGGAACTGTTTGAGCCAAAATTTCTCCCCACAATCCCTTGCCAATGCCACCAACCTTCGCTTTTAGATCATATCCCTCACCAAAGGTTCCAAAACAATCTCTGACTATCTTAGTCAAGCCAAAGCCCTTGCTGATTCCTTTGCTGCCATTAATGAGCCTTTCTCACAAACAGACCTTGTCATTGCTGTCCTACTTGGTTTGGGACTCAAATACACTATGCTGGTAACAGCTATGCTGGATTTTCCACCCCTTTTTCCCTTCTCTGACCTGAGAGCCCGTCTACTATCCTTTGAGGCCTAGCAAACCTTGATTTCTTCTCCTACATCAGCACCCCATCCCACTGCCCTCTATGCCTCTCCTCAAGGCCCTACCGTGCCTCCTCCTACTCAAGTCTACTATGCTACTCGTGGTCGTCAAAATTTTCACCGTGGCTCCCACCCAAGCCGTGGCTCTAGATAGTTTTACCGTCGTCGTTCTGGCAGATCAAACATCCCCAACACAGCCCCTGGAGTACTTGGCTCTTATCTTGCCCCTCCACCCCGCTCTACTGGACCACAGTGTTGGTCTTGCAACCAGTTTGGTCACATTGCAGCCCACTGCCCATATCTCTCCAATTCACAAGATCATGATCTTTCCCAGGCGTTTGCTGGCCTTCATCTTGCCCAGGTTTCTGACCCCAATTGGTACCCGGACAGTGGTGCTACTCACCATGTTACCATGGCCTCTGCACCTCCCAGCCAACTTGCCACACCCCAAACTGATCAGGTCATGATTGGCAACGATACCACTTTACCTATCACTCATACTGGGCCAATGTGAAGGACGCCTGTATTCCATTCCACCAAGTCCCCAACTGTCCCCTCAAGCCCTGCTCACTACTGCACCTCCTGAAATATGGCACCAGCGACTTGGCCACCCTTCTACTCAAGTCCTGCGCAAGCTAGCCACTCAGACCAAGCTTTACTTTCCTGTTTCTTTAAATTCACTGTTTTGTAATCAATGTGCCTTAGGCAAATCCCACATATTATCTTTTTCCCCTGTTGAACTCAAAGTAATAAAACCGTTTGATCATATTCACTCTGATGTTTGGATGTCTCCTGTCCCTTTTATTTCTGGTGTTTGTCAGACCAAGTACATGACAATCAATCTAGTGTTTCATGCTCGCACAAAACACATTGCCTTGGACTATCATTTTCTTCTTGAACGAGTAGCTTCAGGAACGCACCAAGTATAGTTTGTTCCCTCTGCACGTCAACTTGCTGATCTGTTCACCAAAGGCCTCCCAGTGGCACGCCATTAGCAACTTTCATCCAACCTAGTCACCCAGAAGGTGCCTAGTTTGCGGGAGTATGTAGAACAGTGTACACATTCACCTAGGTTGGCACCCGTGTACATCTGTCCTAGATTAGAATGACTAAACAGTTAAGTTAGTGATCTGTCCTAGATTGTGTTAACAATAGGATACCTGTCCTATTTTAGATAGAAATAGAAATTAGTTAAGGAGATAACTATTTTGTCTTATCTCTTTAACCAAACTTGTATAAATAGGCCTATTGACATGAATACAAAACACACCGTTATAGAAATTCTACATGCTTTTTCTTTTGACATCATTTGATCTTCACATCGATATATCAAGTTGCTGCTTTCTCTATTTATATCTATATTAAAACAGAAGTGGGAAAATCATTGTAGATCTACAGTGATTTTCCACTTCTGTCGTTTTTTTCTTTTTCTTTTTCTATTATTTTATTTTTTTTCCTTTTCCTTTATACATATCAAAAATTTTTTTTCCTACCCCTTTTTTTTTCTTTTCCTTTTATATTTTTTTTCCTTTTCTTTTATATATTTTTTTTCCTTTTCCTTTATACATATCAATTTTTTTTCCTTTTCCTTTTTTTCTTTTCCTTTATTATTATTATTTTTATTTTTTTTCCTTTTCTGTTATACATATCAAAAAATCATAAAAAAAAATATAAATAAAACATTGTTCCCCTACAATGTTTTACCGGTTCTGTATTTTTTTTCCCTTTCCTTTATAGTGTTTGGATAAAGGAAAATAACAAGAGATTTGATAAAAAGTTAGAATTTTATAATTTCTTCGCAACAATTTCTTTGTTTGGATAATAAAAATTGGAATTTACAAATTTCAAAAAAATAGAAACAAGGAATTTGGATGTCTTAAATGATGAGTTGAAATGATGTCTCAAGAGACAGAATTTTCCAAATGATGAGTTGAAACAAGTGAAATTTTAATTTTCATGATCTTTAACATTGATATCTAAACGTTAGAATTTGCAAATCATGAAAACTGTAAATATGGAATTGCAAATTATGAAATTTTGTAAATTCTTATTAAACTAGAAATCATTCAGTCAAACACTCTTATAGATATAAAAAAATTGCTGCTCATTTATGGAAAATTAGTAATATTTAATTCAACAATCTCGCGTCAACGTGCAGGTCTAATTGCTAGTAGTTATCTAAATCTGCTATTTTCTACATTTGATGCTCAACATCTTTGTATGCGCTATGTAGCAAGATATGATTTGTACTGCACATCACCTACCAGCTGAATTTTACATATGCAGAAACTTCAGTGACATTGAAGCTGATTGAGTGATAAATTTTTTTTGCAAATATTAGGTTAAACATCTCATTCATGACCCATCTGCTCCTCTTAACTCCTTTAGGATGGCATGGAAATTTAATGGTCCTTCAAATATGTGGTACCCACTACCTAGGGTGATACCCCAAATCCTTCTTCGGGAGATCTATGCTATATAAGCAAGGCCTCGTATTCTAAAATCAACTAACAATTTTGGACGAGGCCTTGGGTTGTTACAAATGGTATGAGAGCCCAACCCAGCCCAAACATGTGAATCAATGATGTCATGAAACAGGGTGCACATTGTTGTAAATTCTGTCCCTTTACTGATCTTGTTTCATGATAGACTTAGGTGATTATGCAAGAAATATGATGATGCTAAGATAATGTGGAATATAGATGAACAATAAAATATCTTTCCTATCCATACCTTTTCTGCACCCTTAGAATTGAGAGCCCTTGATGGTGATCGATTAACCAAGTAGCAAGCATGGTTAACTGCTTCTGTCCATAACATATCTGGTAGTACAGCATGAAATCTCATGATTCCCTCTCTTTCCATGAGAGTTTTGTTCATCCTCTTGGCAGGGGAGTTTTCTTCACCGTGAAATATCTTGTAATGCCTTAGTCTTTGCAAAACTCTAGGAAGTTGTTGTCCTTATATTGACCTCTGTTGTCACACCTTAGGTATCTAATTTTTCGTCAAGTCTGATTTTCTACGGCAGCTTTCCGTTCCTTAAACATAATGAAAGTTTCAGATTTCTTGACAGGACCCATCCCAATCCCCCTGGGATTAGTGCGGGATGACCCTGCTCCCGTCTGACACGAAGTGTCAGACAAGGGATATTCTCGTCCTTTGCCCTCCCGGGCTATCAGAGTACGCCAGGATCCGGAGGAGGTATGTGATATCTCGGTCTCTGCTACAGTCCACATCCGATGTCAACCTGAAGGGCAGTCAAAACATTAAAAACTGTGAATGGACAAAACAAAAGTTTATAAAAACATTTCATAAGACATTTGTACCCTCCACTAAAAAGCATGCATGCATTGGAAAACCATTTAACCAAAGAAACCATACGTGGGAACTAAGCCCAAATTAGATATAAACCAAGGTCGAAAGGACCACAATAAAAACGACCATACGGGCCACTGCCCAAATCCATAAGGGACTCGGCCCCAAACCATAAAGAAACCAAGTAAACGAGCCACTGCTCAAATCCTGTGCACACCTGTGCACACCACATATCATATATATACATATAAGTCACACAACCAACCCTGTCACGGTATCCAAAGCTACGCGCGTGCTACCCGGGTCTCAATTCGAGTCATCTCAAAGTCAAGGTCAATGTCCGCAGACCACTGACCCTACCCGAGGTAATAGTAACCATAGCCTTCCTGAGAGTAAGGAACCCAACTGGGGGGTGACTCCACTCAGTCGGTGCTCCGTGACTACTCTGGGGTCCACCCAGGCCAACGACCCTCCCTGGAGGAGATAGTAGAACATGTAAAGGAAGGTAGATGAACATATATATACATAATATAAACATTCATGACCGGTTCCCCTGAACCGTCATGATCCATAATATCCATAATCAGGTAACATGCCGGTTCCCATAAACCGTCACGTACCGTAATAACATAACCGAGGTAATATGCCGGTTCCCATAAACCGTCATGTATCGTAATAACCAACAAGAGTTCATGCCGGTTCCCATAAACCGTCATGAACCACGATACCATAACGAGGGTTCATGCCGGTTCCCATAAACCGTCATGAACCTGGGAATCCATTTAAGGTTCCCTGACCTGAAATCAAAACCGTAAAGTGACTGGGTCTCGTACCCGAACAAAGGACATCAGTTGGGCACCGTGCCCGATATCTGAGGTCATATGCCCGAGACAAAACCAAATGGGTCTCATACCCGAGTTTATCATTTTGAAATCCAAATCCAGTTCATTAAATCAATACAGAAATACAGACCCTTATAAGCACCGTATAAGGCCAAAACCTCGAAATACGTGCTTATACGTAACCACATACAAATGCACCCATGGCATCATCAAACAAGTAATAAAACATATAATAAACATTTATGCATACACCAATTTAGAAAACAAGGTCCACTCACAAACCGTCCGAGCTGCCGCCTCGATTTGCGTGCCATACGGCTCCCCGAGCCGATCACCGTCATCGGGACTCCCAAACCTGTCCAAATCGTAATAGAAGGTCACTAACTACTTAATTAACCTCCTACCAAAGCCCCGTAATTTTCCCGTATTTTTAACTATTTTTAAAACCGAACCTAAACCTTCCGATGCCCCGAAACATATCGAGACGGTGTCCGATCGACACGAAACCAGTCCCAAAATGTTCGTTACATCGAATAGAAGATTTCGTATGTTGGAACCTTCCCCAGATTCCCTACCACGCGCCCTCACGCGCCTCCTGAAGTGGCTGCGCGTGGGCTTCACGCGCCTACTACAGTACCTGCTGACGTCATCGCTGACGTCAGCATGACGTCATCTGACAGCTGTCAGGTCTGACATGTCAGACTCTGACAGGTGCCACGTGTCAAGCTCCCATTGGTCCACGTCACTGTGCTGTCAGTGCCACGTGTCAGCCCCTGATTGGGCCACGTCACTGACATGTCAGTGCTGACTGTGCACTGACATGTGACACGTGTCGCACTCCTATTGGCCCATTTTCTGAGATGTCAGCTGACATTGTCAGATCTGACAATGCTGACGTCATCCCTGACATGATGACGTCAGCAGGATAACGTCACCTGTCATCCCTGCCCTCCCGTGGGTCGACCCGAACGTCTGCAACCGGGTCGCCGTGACCCGCGGCTTGACCCGGCCGGTTCTCCGCTGTCCGGCCACCAAAACCGTTCCCGTTTGTCCCATTTTCATCCTCTAATCCTAACCTAGGGTTCTATGACATTAAAATGGAAGGAAAACACCGAAAACCATACCTTCGAGCTTGACCATGGCGGCCGTGCATTCCTCCGTCGTTCACGGCTGTTCCAGGCCGCTCTAACCTTCAAAAACAATCCCATTTCTCTCCTAGGTCCCCCAGAAGCACAACCCAATCATTAGTTTCAATTAAAACCTAACAAAAACAAAACTTGGATTTTTAAATATTTTCACCTCACGGGTCGAGCTCCTCCGCCGTGTCCTCCGTCGTCCGTCGCCGTGACTCGTCATCCCAGCCTCTCTGTCCTCCCCTCCCGTCACTCACGGTCACACCCAAGCAATGAATGGTGATGGGTGTGTGTGTTTCGGTTTTTTGAAAGAAAATGGAGAAAATGGGGTTATGGGGTTTCGGGTGGTAAGGAAACAAAGAAGAAGGGGGATGGCTGATGAGAGAAGGAGATGTGATCAGATGAGAGAAAAGAGGATTGATGGTGAGGATTGATAGTTAGTTGGTAATGGATGGTTAGGATTAATGGTTGTTAGGTTTAATTATATAATAATTAAAATAATAATATTTAATTATTTAGATCCACAATTTGGGGGATCAAGTCAATGGGATGAGTGACACTTGTCACTCATCCATGGGGCCCACCAAAATATCCACCCAATCAGATTTCCCTGAAACGTCCCCGTCTCGAAGTTCGTGCATAGTGAAATCGAACTTCCGTGACCCATAACTCTCCCGTTTGAAGTCCGATTTCAGAGTGCCGCCTGTCTATGGATTCGTATCGTCCTTATCTACGTAACGGTCTTCGGCCCTCGGCCATCGGACCTCCCGGTCAAAAAGTCAACATTTGACCCCTTTTATCCAAAATTACCAAAATGCCCCTAAACTTCCGAACGTCATAACTTCCTCCCCGAACGTCGGAATTGAACGTGCCACCTGTCTATGAACTCGTGACGTCACGAACTACGTCACGGTCATCGGTCAAAGTCCATTTGACCGCCCGATTGAAAAGTCAATGTTTTGCCACCACTAGGGCAAAACGGTCATTTCGCATCGTTCGTCCGATTTCGCCCAACTAATCACGGATTAGCCTCACTAATCGTGATTAGTCACTAATCTAATCTTGAAATTTGGGACGGGTCGTTACATTTCTCCCTCATGAAATAGACCCAAACCTTCCTTGAAAATCATTTAAGAATGTGATAAAATACCTGGAACTTGCCTTGGATCTGGTTGGTGTCGGGCCCCGAACGTCTAACAGAATTTTGCTTCTTTCCTCACTATTTGTAAGCTTGAACGTCTTTGTTTGTTTCCCAAGGATACAATACTTGCAGAAATCTAGTTTGCAATAATTGACACCTAGTTTATTCTTCTTATGTAACTCTTGCAAACCGTTCTGACTCATGTGCTCTAGCCGAAAGTGCCAAAGCTCAGTCTTGTCGTCAGTATCACCCTCCGTAGATATTGCTGCTCCATATACTACTGTATTTCCTTGAAGCTTATATAGTTGATTAGGTTGGATTTCTCCCTTCATTACGACAAAGGATCCTTTGACAACCTTGAGTATCTCTCCTTCAGCCGAGTACCTTAGCTCTGCCTTGTCAAAGGTACCGAGAGATATAAGGTTCTTCAATTTTGGAATGTGTCTGACCTTGTCCAATGTCCTAACAACCCCGTCATGCATTTTGATTTTAATTGATTTGATACCTTGGATCGTAAGTTGTGAGTCATCTCCCTTTAACACTTCTCTGCTGCTGGTTTCCTCATATGTATCAAACCATTCTTTGATTAAACACATGTGGAATGAACATGCCGTATCCAAAATTTGAAAGCATTGGAGCTGGATGATGCTGCAAGGAGCTCTCCGTTGTAATCCTCAGAAGTTACAACACTAGATGCGTTTGAGTTCCCTGCCATCGCCTTTGCTTTTCTTTCTTTCCATATGTTGCAGGTCTTCTTCCAATGATCCGAAGCACCACATACCAAACAACCCTTTTTATTTTTTCCTTTGGATTTTGACCTACCCCTGTCGCCTTATTTATCTGGTCTATTTTCTGATTTGCTTCTTTGTGCCTTTAACAAAAAGGCCATGTGCTTGAGAGCTTTCAGCATTCTTGTCCATCTTGACATATGACTGAATAACTGCAGCAACCTCATCTAACTTCAGAATATCCTTACCGAACGTCAATGTGGTCCAAAGGTGCTTAAACGAAGGCTATAGAGATCTTAGCATTCAGAGTGCCTTGTCGTCGTCTTCATATTTTACATCCACCTTGGATAAATTCGCAACACAATTTTGAAACTTGCTTAGGTGATCTTGCAAGTCTCCCCTTTCTTCCATCCGAATGCTAAATAGTTCATATTTTAAGAAGAGTTTGTTGGATAAAGTTTTATCCTTGTAGAGCTTCTCCAACTTATCCCATGTTTCCTTAGAATTCATGTCCGCTAATAAGGATCCTAGCCGATCATTGGAGATTGAGGATCAATCTCCCTGATCTGCTGGGCTTAAAGTCAACAGAATCATCTCTGATTCTTTCCTGCTGTAAATCTGTATCTAGTTGATTCTTTCCTATTTTAGCTAGATGTACATACCTAGATTAGTTACTTGGAGTTTATTTAAAGGACTTATGTATACAATTCTAATTAACTGAATATAGTAGACATTTCCATACCTTACGTGGTATCAAATCCCTAAAGCTCCACCGAGCAAACTCTAATCCAATGGCCGCCCAAAACATCCCACCACCACCACCAATCGACATCACCTACTGTAACAACCCGTACCTTCGGGAAGGGTAAAAATGTAATTTTTGTGAAGTTTTGTAAAAAGGACGATTTTGCCCTTGTGAATAGTAGACGAAAAGTTGACTTTTTGTACTATCGATTGGATGAGTGTTAGCCCTTGACCGTGACGTAGTTTAGGACGTCACGAGTCCGTAGACAGGTGGCAGGTTCGATTCGGACAACCGGAGGAAAAGTTATGATGTACGGAAGGTTGGGGGCGTTACCGTAATTTTGAGTAAACGAGGGAAATGTTGACTTTTTGGAGGACTTGTGGTTTTCACGTAGACCGAGGACCGTTGGATAGGTCTCGACGTCCTGAGTTCAATGACAGGCGGCACGCTGTCATCGGACGTCGGACGAAGTATTTATGGGTCTAGAATGTTCGAGGGCAAAACGGTAATTAAGTATACAAGGGGTAGTTTGGTCTTTTTCATTCAGCCAATCAGAGATGGGCAAGTGGCAACAGATGGCTGGGATATTTTGTTTTGCACCAAGGGTTTGTGGACACGTGGTGAGAAGCCAGAGGCTTCTGGAGGTGTCTCAAGTGTGCACGGCCACACTTGGTTCATTTTTGAACCGTGCAATCCGTTGAACACCCAGAGAAACAGAGAGAAGAAAATTGAAGAAGATTAATCGATCTTGATGCTAGAGAGAGTGAAGAGTGAGTTGTGAGAAGGACGGTGAAGCAAGGCGGTGCTGGTGATCACAGTTTGGGGCTGCAACCGTGCACGGAGGCGACGTGGTGGACGGCTGGATATTTGGAAGAAACAGAGGAGGCAGTGGACGGTGGTGGCTGCTGTGCCGTGTGGTGGGTCGATTCAAGCCACTAGGAGACTCAGGAGGCTACGGGGAGTCCCACGAGCACCGTGGTAGGTGACGGTTCTCACGGCGGCGCCGGAATCGAAGGGTAACCGCTTTTGCTCTGTTTTCCCGTGGATTTTCATTTCAAAAGTCGTGGACTTAGAGCTAGAATCGAAGGGTTTGGTGAGTGAAGTGGGGTTTAGGGAGGTCCTAGGAGTCGTTTATGACGGTTGCCGTGACGGGGAAGTTCACGGTGGGAGGTGGTGCGACGGCGGGTACTCTGTACCCTGTTTGGCCGTGAATTTCAAACGGGAAATCGTGGAGTTAGAGAGTGAGTCGAGGGTTCCTGTGAGTTGTGTGTGGTTCAGTGAAGTCGTGGGAGGAGTCTAGAATGACCACCGTGAAGGGGGAAGTGCTGAGTGGCCGGGAAGGAAAACAGAGGGTTGTTGGTTTTTCTTTCGAGCTTCAGTTGTGAAGCTATGGGTCGAGTCGAACCAAGAGAGTGAGGGGGATGAATTCTTTGAGAGTGGACGAAACTTTAGGTGAAGATAGGAGGGGAAACGGTGGCCGGACGGTGGAGAACGGCTCTCGCCGGTCCGGGTTGCAGTCTGGTGCGAACCGGGTTCGAGCAAGGAAGACGGTGGCACTGTAGCAGGCGCGTGAGGCCCACGCGCAGCCACTTTGGGCGGCGCGTGGAGGCGCGTGGAGAGGAATCCGACCAAGCTTCCAACATGAGTTTAGTCCTAAATGTTCTAACGAATCCAATGGTATAGTTTTCGGGTCAATCGGACGGTGTTACGGGATGATTCGGGAATCCGTAAGGTTTAGGGTTAAGGATTAAAATATTATTAAATGCCCGAAAAATTGGGGAAAATAGGGAAGGTATCCTTGATGTAATTGTGACCCTATTTGGTATCTATTGACAGGACGGGAGACACCAGAGACGGTTGAGGAGCGCACGGGGCGCGAGTGACTTGTTCTGAACTGTGAGTGGACTCTTTCTTACTTCCGAGCATGCCTAACTGTTTTTATCAATGTTTTATGATTTTATGTGTGTTTTTATGTCCTGATGATGATTATATGTGATTGAGATGTTTACACGTTTTTCGAGACGTTTTCGGGATTTTGCACGTTTTTCGAGAAAAAGCGGGTTTTCAGATTTTGATGCTATAATTCAGAAATTTAACCTAAAAACGTTTTCTGATGATGGTAAATGGGTTGTGGAATATGATTTAGGATTTTCCTATGGTTTTGTTATGAACATGGATCTTTTTCCGGATTTGGGTTCAGAATGTCGGTTCTGAACGCCGAAAGGGCTTCGAACTAGGGATTCCGAATTCGAGTTTGGTGATGGGTTTCGGAACGGTTTTACACTGAAATGGATTGGATTTGCTGGATCTGGATATGGGTTTAAAGACCCGGATATTGATTGACGGGGGACGGGCCCGGATTGAGTTTAAAGACTCGGGAGTTTAAAGACTCGGATTTATATTTGAGGCCTGGTTGAGTTTAAAGACTCGGATAGGTCCAGCAGGTTTAATCGGAAATTATGCTTTGATGCTGAACCATGATTTCTGTATCCGTTTTATAGTGTATCTGTTTCTTATGATGTTTTATAGTGTTTCTGTTTCTTATGATGTTTCATATTATGATTTTTCTAATACTTCGTTGAGCATGCCTGGTTTTAAACCGGAGGGAACAAATGATTATATTTCCTTACTTTGATTTGATGGTAAACGGTTTTAAAAATTTTATTCCTTTCGGTCCACTCACACCTTCTGTTTTTTTTATTTCCCTCCAGGTCGTGGTGATAGCGCTGGGGTGAACGTTGAGGCAGATATCGAGGCATAGAGCTTCCGACGTTCTTCCGTTGCGGACTTAGACTTGTAGGACTTTTGGTGCCCATTTTTTAGTACTATGCCCTGGCTTACTGTTGTATATATTTACTCCTTCGTCTGATAGTTATGCTTATAGTTGTGTTAAGGTTATTTTTGGTACTGTAAGTGTGATTGTCAGACGGGAGCAGGGTTCATCCCGGGTATCGAGGTGATATTTGGGACGGGTCCTGACACCTACCCTAATCTCCTATTCCCTTATCAGCATCAACACTATTGCCCAACTCCCTGTCAAACCCACCTCCACCACTTTCTTCCCTTGGCGTGCCCAGTTCAATGCCCTTCTTCGTGGGTATGACCTCATGGGTTACGTGGATAGCACCCATCCATGCCCACCTACTGCAGAAACTACACTACGTTCCCTCTGAATCCGCCACGGCCAGCTTCTCCTCCATGCCATTCTGGCATTCGTGCCCCCTAGGTCATCACCCTTATCGCTGCTACACAAACAACAGCAGATGCTTGGACCCACCTCACCCGTCTCTACGCAAGCAAAGCTAGAGCTCGTGTACTGGGACTCAAGGAGTGTTTAACCCTCCTTCACCAGGACTCATGACCAATCTTTGATTACCTCCAAGAGGTACGTATCATTGCTCATGAACTCGCAGAAATTGACACACCCTTGTCCAATGACGATCTGCTTCTCCATGTCCTCAATGGCGTTGGCCCAGAATATCTGCTTCTCCCTTTGAGAACCTGCATAACATGCTGGTTCAGCACAAAATAGCAGTCAACCGAGCTGCAACCAACCCCCTCCTTCCACCATCACTATCAGTGTAACCCAAGCAGCTCGTGGCCCGTCCTACAACCGCCAAAATAGAGGCCCTTCAGACCAAAAATCCTCCAACCAGTCCTTTGACAGCCGTGGTGCTTCTTCCCAACGCTACAAACAACCCCACAACAACCATCGCAGGTCCAATAGCACCCAAGGCAGTGGGTACCATGGGTTTTGCCAATGGTGTGGCACTCAAGGCCACAGTGCTAAGCGATGTCCCCAGCTCCAGCACCCATCCTATCAGCCTCCCGTGGCTAATCCTACTGTCTAGAGCCACTTCTCTCCTTGGCTCCTTGACTCAGGCGCCTCCCATGACACGCCCCATCCCAACCCCCCCAGGATTACAAGGATGAGACATGCTCCCATCTAACCCACGTATGACACGAAGGCCAGACATCCATCTAACCTCCATGTAACACGTAAGCTAGACCAGGGATACCCAGGCTAACCGTCCAACCGGCTTCCAGAGTGCGCAGAAACAGTAGTGGAATGTGTGATGTCTCGGTCTCATCAGCAGCCCGCACCGTATCAACCTGAAGGACATTAAAAATAAAAAAAGACTGAGAGTAGACGAAAATAAGTAAGTTCATAAAACATTTTACAGAAAAAGACATTTTCGCCTTTCACGTAAAAACAATGCATGCATTCAAAAATCAATTCATTTCCTAAGTAAGAAAACCACATTTATAAAACCAAAAGCATTTTCTTTCTAAAATCACTGGGCCTTAGCCCAAAACCATAAATCAAAATCAAATCTGGGTGCTCAGCCCAAAAATCCGTAAATCCAAATCATCTCCAAACATTTTCCGTACATCCAAATCATCAGGGCCATTGCCCAAAACATCTGAAAATCCATTTGAAAACCATCATGATATCTCGTAAATCCAAAACACATATCAATCAATCGAACCTGCTGGATCACATTCGAGTCTTTAAACTCAATATATATCCAAGTCTTTAAACTCAACATGCCTTTTCGAGTCTTTAAACCCACGAGTCTTTAAATTCAATAATAGGCCTTAAGGGGAAATCAATAACCCAGTCTTTAAACTCACGAGTCTTTAAACTCAAATAACATATCCGGGCCCACCCCCGTCACAATCAATCACTGGGTCTTTAAACCCAAATCCGGATCCAGCAAATCCAATTCAAAACCATTTTATCAAATCAAAAACCATAAATCCATTTCCAAATCCGAATCCGAAATCATCATTTCGAAACCAGAATCCAAATCAGAAATCACATTAAAACCAGAGTCCGAAATTACATTTTCTCGAAATGGGTCTCATGCCTGAATTCACATTCAAATCCAAAACCATGCCATCAAATCATTATCAAAACACAGTACGTATAAACAGTACAAAATCATCCATCAAAGCATAGTAAAACCATATTCTCGAAATACATGCAAATACGTAAATCATAAGTACCATAATCATAAGCATAGAAAACACATAGAAAACATATAAAACAGTTATGCATGCATTATAATTTAGAAAGCAAAGTCCACTCACAGATCGTTCTAGTTGCCACCCCGACACGCGTGCCATATGCCCTTCCAGCTAATCCACCAACACCAGACCTCCCGGACTTGTCCAATTCACACCCGAAGGTCACTATCACATCCAATAACCTCATTAAATCCCCGTAATTTTCCGGGATTTTTAAACCTATTTAAATATAAACCTAAACCTTCAGACACTCAGAACTACCCTGAAAAGCTGTCCGTTCGACGCGAAACCAGTCCCAAAATGTTCGTTACATCGAAAGGATGAAAACACGTGTTGACCACATCTCCCAAATCTGCCCCACGCGCCCCCCAAAGGCGCTACGTGTGAAGCCCACGCGTCGGGAACTATTCATCTTCAACCTCGCGTCGACCGGTTCAGACCGGTTCTCTGCAAATCTGGTCCAACCGAACCGGTGAGACCGGTTCTCACCATTCCTAACCTGTTTTCAACCCTTTTTAATTCCTACACCTTCGTCCTTTCATTCCTAATCGATTCACGACTTCAAAACATAGAAACCAGGTCTAGAAAGTACCTTCCCAATCATCGATCAAACCTTCAAACTTTCCTCCTCTGTTCCTCACGATTTCGGCCACCTCCAGCCTTACTTTCGGTCCCAATCGACTTGTATGACCTCCATAAACGTTTTCCATCATTAGAATCCATCAATAACCACCAAACCACGAATTGCCATTTTTGAATTCGAACAAAACCTTCACGATTTCTTACCTCATCTTGCCATCGCGAGCTCCGCCGTGGCCACCACCACGGTCGTCACAACCTCATTTCCATCTTTCCTTCACAATTCAGAGGCAAAGGATGAGGTTTAAGGGTGTTTTCAAGGTTAAGCCTCACGATCCCATGTTTTTCTCTCTGCCATCACTTACCGAAACCCCCTTTTGCACGATTCCATCCCTATTTAAATGCCCTTTTACCAAATTACCAAAATGCCCATACATTTCCGAGCCTCATAACACTCTCCTCGGACGTCGGAATCGGACGTGCCGCATGTCTGCGGACTCGTGACGTCCCTACTAACGTCACAGTCATCGGTCAAAGTCCGTTTGACTGTCCGAGCCAAAAGTCAACGTTTTGCCCACTCTTAGGCGCAAAACGGTCATTTCGCATCGTCTGTCCGAAACCACGCTACTAATCACCGATTAGTCCCACTAATCCTCATTAGTTACTAATCTAATCTCTCAATCTGGGACGGGACGTTACATCCCATCATGCGACTCCTCACCCTTAACAGCACTCTGTGGCCACTCATTATTATGGTCTAGATGAGATACTTCTTGGCAATGGTAAGGTGTTGTAAATCACCCACACTTGTAATACGTGCCTACCTTCCCCCTCCCCCACTCCTTTCACCTTAGTAACGTCCTTTGTGTTCCTCATATGACTCGCAATCGGATTTCCATCTCCCAGTTCAACAAAACTAACCATACGTCCATTGAATTCTTTTCTGATTGTTTTTATGTGAAGGATCTCAGCACGGGGGCTATACAGCTTCAACTCCGGAGTAGGGATGGTGTGTAAGAGTGGTCTCCCCCTTCCCTTCAACAACCTCAAGCTCTGGCGGGTGTGGTGGTCTCTGGTCACCTATGGCACCGTCGTCTAGGCCCATCGTAGCCCAAAAATCCTTCAATCTGTTCTTAAATTATGCTCAATCAATGTAACCTCAAAAACTACTGATTATGTATGTCCTTCTTGCTTATGCAATAAAAGCCACATGCTCCCCTTTGAGGTCTCTTCTCTCACTAGCACATGCCCCTTCAATTACTGTTTTCTGATGTATGGGGTCCTGCCCCGTATCCTTCTCCTGATGAATTTTCCTACTACATGATTTTTGTAGACCATTATACCAAGTATACTTGGCTCTACCCTCTCAAACAAAAATATGATGTTTTTGCCACCTTTGTTGATTTTAAAAAGCTGGTTGAAACTACTTCACCACCACCACCACCATTGGTGGTGGGGAATTTGTGAAACTCAAAAGTTTCCTCACCTCTCATGGCATAAACCACCTTCTCACCCCTGCCCACACCCCCAACACGATGGCATCGCTGAACGGCGACACCGCCATGTTGTTGAAACCGGCCTCACCCTCCTTCACCAAGCCAATCCCCCCTTCACCTATTAGCCGTATGCTTTCAAGGCTGCGGTCTACCTCATAAAGAGGCTTCCCACCCCAATTCTCCAAAACACCACTCCCAACCAGCCACCCAACTACACTAAACTTCGTACCTTTAGATGTCTATGTTTCTCATGGCTTCGTCCTTATACCGCCAACAAAATGCAACCTCGATCCACTCCATGCATTTTCCTTGGCTACTCTCTTAATTAAAGTGCCTATCTGTTTTGATCCCTCCTCTCAAAAGCTTTTTGTCTCCTGCCATGTTCAACTTGATGAATACACTTTTTGAGGTCTTGAAACATCCTCCCATCTCCTTCACGTCACTTCTTCCAACTTTGATGCTTGGCTGTCCATTCTTCCTCCAGTGTCCTACCTTCCTCCCTTGGACACCACTGCACCTGCCAGCTCACCAGCAGCACTTGCCAGCTCACCAGCCACAACTACAGCCCCACTGGACCCCTCAGACACAGCACTCCCGCCCTCTTTTGAAGCAGCACCACTACCTGCTGGAGTTCAGTCACTGCCTCACACCACACCAGCCCTCGGCAGCCTTTCTCTCAGCCCACCAGCAGCTGCAGCCCCCCCACCACCTCCCCTTTGCACTTACACCAGGCGTGAGCCACATTCCAACCCCCCTACCGCACCACTAAATACCTCCCTTGCTCCCCCACCACACTAAGACACCTCCCCTCATCCTCTTTCACCACCCGCACCCACCCTATGCTAACCCGCAGCAAAACAGGCATTGTCCAGCCAGTCCCCAACTATGCCTTGACCACAGCCACCCAATCCATCCCCTCCTTGGTTGAGCCAACTTGTGTGTCTCAGGCTGCGAAGGATCCCCGCTGGCGCCAAGCCATGTTAGCAGAGATGAATGCCCTTATCTGGAATGGCACATAGGAATTAGTTCCCCCTTACCCAGCCCAAAACATTGTGGGTAACAAATGGGTGTTCAGGATCAAGAGAACCCCCACGGGTGCTGTGGACAGGTACAAAGCTCGTTTAGTCTCCAAGGGGTTTCACAAGCGGCCAGGAGTGGACTACTTAGCCACCTTTAGCCCTGTGGTCAAACCCACCACGATCCGTACTATCTTTCACGTTGCTGTCACTCAAGCCTAGCCCATATGCCAACTGGACATCAACAATGCCTTTTTTCAGGGCACCCTTCACGAGGACGTGCGCATGGCACAGCCCACGGGCTTTGTGGATTCTCAACACCCGTCCTATGTTTGCAAGCTTCACAAAGCCATTTGTGGCCTGAAGCAGGCCCCACGAGCCTAGTACCAGGAGCTGCATTCATTTTTGGTGTCCCAAGGCTTTGCCCTAGACCCATCTGATGCATCCCTATTCATACTCAGGCAAGCCTCTACTGTCCTCTACTTCCTTGTATATGTTGATGACTTAATTGTGACAGGAAACAACCCAGCACTAGTCTCAAGGTTCATCCAAACCTTGGCAGCCTGTTTTTCGGTCAAGGATATGGGCACCCTTCACTACTTTCTCGGAGTTGAGGTTCTGCCCATAGCCACTGGTCTTTTCCTATCCCAACACAAATACATTTAAGACTTGCTCACCATGGCATGCATGGATGGCGCCAAACATATCTCCACTCCCCTGGCTGTTTCCCCCATTCTCATGCTGCAGGATGGCTCCCCACCCACCGATGCCACCCCTTTTCGAAAGCTTGTGGGCAGCCTCCAGTACCTCAGTCTCACCCGACCTGATGTGTCCTTTGCTGTGAATATACTATCACAGTTCATGCATGCCCCCACTGAGCAGCATTGGCAGGCCCTAAAATGGGTACTTCGATACTTGAAGGGAACGTTGTACTTTGGACTTCTCCTGCACCACACCTCTACCAACCAACTGCATGCAGTCTCCTACTCCTACCACACTCTGCACACATACTCTGATGCGGATTGGGCTAGTGACCCTGAAGACCGCAAGTCCACCACTACCTACCTTGTTACTTGGGTGGAAATCTCATCTCCTAGAGCTCCTGCAAACAACGTGCTGTCTCTAGGTCCTCCACAGAGGTAGAGTACCGTGCTGTGGCCTCTATCACCGCAGAACTTCTCTGGGGTCAAGCCTTGCTACGCGACCTTGGCATCTCCACCACAGGGAAGCCGAATATCTCGTGCGACAACATAGGCACTACATTCTACTGCTCTAATCCCACACTCTACTCGCATGAAGCATGTCGAAATTAAGTACCACTTTGTTCGAGAACAAGTCAGCCGTGGCCTACTTCAAGTCTCCCACATCTCTACGGACGACCAGCTTGCTGACGCCTTCACCAAAGCTCAACCCTGACCACGCTTTCAGCTACTACGCTCCAAGATCCGCGTCGCCGGCACCACCACCGTCTTGCGGGGGCGTAATAATAATCCTAGCCAATCACAGGAGATTGAGGATCAATCTCCCTGATTTGCTGGGCCTAAGTCAACAGAATCATCTCCGATTCTTTCCTGCTGTAAATCTGTATCTAGTTGATTCTTTCCTATTTTAGCTAGATGTACATACCTAGCTTAGCTACCTAGAGTTTATTTAAAGGACTTCCGTATACAATTCTAATTAACTGAATATATCAGAAATATCCATACCTTACATCCTTGTTGATATGAAACAATATATTATCGGCAAGGTGTTGCTCTATAAAAATCTTCGCCTCCCTGTCCATCTTCTGCCATTACGCATCTGTTATGCCAGTTGGCCGTTTCTCTATATCGAGAAGAGCCTCATGCAGATCTGGTTGGATCAGGACGTTCTTCACCTTACTCTGCCATAACGTGAAGTTCTCTTTCCTGTCGAACGGCTTGATCACAGCCTTCACGTCATTGATTGTGTTTGCCTTGGCACCTGCCATCTCAAAACACTCTCCCCGAGAGCTCTGATACTAATTGTTGTAAATTTTGTCTCTTTACTGATCTTATTTCTTGATAGACTTAGGTGATTATGAAAACAATAGAATGATGCTAAGATAATGCGTAATATAGATGAACAATAAAGTAAATACACCACACACACGAACACAAGAATTTAATGAGGTTTGGCTAATCTTTGCCTACGTCCTCATGTGATCTTCTTGAGAGATCACTAGCACTTATGAAGATAACAAGATTACAAGAACTTATGTATAATCCTGACCTAATCCCCAAAGCCTAGCTCACGATCTCTCAAATCACTCTTTTGCTCTTATACCCGTGTATGACTTCTTTGTTTACTGCTATCTTATTTTCTGTGTTTGTAAGGACTCCTAAGAGGCCTATTTATATTGTATAGGACTTAGGTTACACTCCTAAACAAAGTAGGACTCCTTTTCCTAAACATAATATGAGAAAACATGGTAAGGTAATTGGAATCCTAGTCAAATTAGGATTCCTAGTCAATCCCTAATTTCTGGTATTTGCCGAGCCAATTCTTCAACACACATGTGGTCAAAAGCCTCACATGTGGACGGAGTTGCCTAATCTGATATCATGTTAAAGTTAGAGCATTCAACTTAAAATCAGCAATTGGTGGAGAGGCCTAGGATCTATGATAAGAAATAAAGGTTTGAATTTCCTGTTCTTTCTCTCTTTCTCCGAAACACGCATTTATTTCCCTATTACTAAACTCCCTTTTCCGCTTTATTGATAGAATGATATGTATAAAAAAAAACAAACAGAAACATCATCGAATGAGCCCATTTGTACAAATGTAATGGTGAGATGTTTTATCTGTGCTGCCCTTCTTGTGTTGTTTGGTTCATCCAGTTGACGACTTGTCCCTGGTTTTGTATTTTTTTAATAATAAAAGCATATTTTTATCACTTTGGAATTGCAATGTGTTAGATTTTGTAGATATCTCATATTTTTTTTCTTGTATTCTTATGGCTTAACATGGAAATTCTGAGGGTTTGCAATATAACAGGACTATAATGAAGACGGAAACCTTTCCTTCTCTGAATTTTCTGACTTGATTAGTGCTTTTGGGAATCGAGTGGCAGCAAGCAAGGTTTGAACTTAATTTTATTTTTGTTTACACTCTTTGTTTCTCTGTGTGTCCAAAATTTGTTCGACACATGTGAAGTTTGCATGGAAATTTTCCACTAAAAACACTCCCAGTGAATCATTTTTATATCCAATGTTGCATTATCAACCCAATGTAACCACACTTGACACATGTATTTTAATTTATTATTGTTTTTTTTTCCTCACATCCATTGGCTCGAATGAGCCTAACTCCAATAATCTAAATTGCTTTTGGTGTGTTCTTAAAAATTTGGTCCCAATACACACAAATTAAGCAATGAATCACAGAACTCACACCCACGACTATACCTTTGGTATGGGTTTGGGGTTTGGAATGTATAGAGTTACCGCCCTCCGAATACAGATGTCATTGTTACTATGTGATTCATTTTTTGGTTGGGTTGTTTTTTTCTTCATCTTTCCCCTTTTTGGTTCCATTGTCTCAGAGATATGTCTTCCTTCCTTTCTAGAAAGAGGAGCTGTTTAAAGCTGCTGATACGAACGGAGATGGTGTTGTTAGCATGGATGAGTTGGCTGCTCTTCTTGCCATTCAACAAGAAAAGTATTGATATGCTTATATATTAGAGAAAAGAATTTGAGCTGTGAATTACAGCTGTATATATTGCTATCTGATCTTTGTGCCTATAATCCGACCCCAACGAAAAGTAAAAATTCTTAAGTCCGTGCTGTATTTCAAATTCACATCTCTAGCATTTCAAGTTCTTATCCTGCTAGAAATGTGAATTTAATGCTTTCATTTTTGTTGTATATATCATTTTCTTGGGGTTATATTGTACTCATAGTTGCTGCATGTCCTTGCTCACCTCAAACTAAGAAGAGTCTATAGATTTAATGTAATAGTTAATACTTTGGAAAAGTTCTTTCAGAAAGATTTTTTTTGGGCTGTTTTGTAGGCCTAGAAAAATACTTCAGATTTGTTCACTACGTTTAAAAATCATTATGTTCACGCCTGTTAAGCTATTGCTTCAACGAAACAATATAGTAGGAAAGTTTCAAATATTATCTGAAGAAAACATAATCTCATATCTTGAAAAAGTTTTGGACATTGGATAATTCTTTCCAAGCAAATTTATAATGATTAAAGTTATTTGCACCATGAAAAATCTTCCTCGGAACTATTTTCTATCAAAATGAGCAGAGACTCCCAAATTACATTCTTGATTGTTTCTGATTTCAAGTATTAGTACATTTAGTACAACTGGAGATCATTGACCAGTATATTCTTTTGAAACACAGTTTTATCCAAAACCAGTTCAGCTGAATGAAACGTTCTGAAGCACAGTTTTATGATTTTGAGACCATTGAATTTTTTATCATTTTGACAACTCTTTTTTTTTTATTTTTTTTTTTTTTTAATGTATGCTATTTTGAATTTCAATTTTATTCTGCTTAACTGATTGTACCATAATTTTTCAGTTCCAGGTATTTGCATTGAATGTGGATTGTGTTTCCCTTTAGATACCATTCGTTGAATGAACGGTGTTCTTTTTCTTTTTCAGGGAGCCACTAATAAATTGCTGTCCTGTTTGTGGTGAGACTCTTGAAATTTCTGATAAGCTGAACCACATGATACATTTGACCCTGTGTTTCGATGAAGGAACTGGAAATCAGATCATGACTGGTGGATTTTTAACTGATAAACAGGCTTCTTATGGGTAAGAATTTTCTCATATCAACGGGCTTCTTATGTTGACGATTCATTTAAGTTCAGTGGTATTACTATTAATCTGTGGTTTCTTGGAATACTAAGATGAACTATTATCTGTAGGTGGCTGTTTAAACTCAATGAGTGGGCCCATGTTTCATCTTATGACATTGGCTTAAATTCTGGATCGCGTGCTTCACATATAGTGGTACACTGGGTTTATCTTTTTCTTTTTTAATTAGTTAAGGGGAGAATAAAATTTATGAGTTTTGCTCTTTCTGGGTTTTAATTCTCAACTTTCGTGGTTGCAACACCGTTTGCATTTCTCCTTAACATCATATCTTCCGCTCTGCCCCGGATTTTTCATGTTTATAGATAATGTTTTGAGTCATAATTATCAATTGAGAGCTCAAAATGATATGTACATGTTTTAATCTTATATTTTTAATGCGTTGAATGGACTCAAGTCTTGTTTACACTATTAGAAGATGTTTTCATGAGATCATTAGGATACCCCAAGAATTGGACATGCCAGTGTTCAGGTGTTAATGTTTGATACCATTTATGATGTCTAAATAATATGGGCCACCTCACGTGTTGGCAACTCTACCCAGTTTGAAAGAATTAGATAATCCAAGTAAAAACCAATTGGCTATTGGTGGGAGGCCTATAATATAAAAATCGTGTTGGCGACTCTACCCAGTTTGAAAGAATTAGATAATCCTAGTAAAAACCAATTGGCGATTGGTGGGGAGGCCTGTTATATAAAAATTGCTACTCAAGGCTTTTAAATTTCCTACTTAGGATTCCTCTCAACAGTTTGCATGATACAATAAGAGATTGATCATTAAAACAGGGGACCTAAGTGGTATTCATCACAGTATCTATATAACTTATTATCCTTTTTTTTTTTTTTTTCTCTCTACCTCTCATTGAAGTACTGTAGATGTTGATCAATATTCTTTGTATCCGAAATAAAGTTCTTGTCTGCTTATCTTTCCATTAACAGTTTATAGCTTCAGGTATTTGATCGGAGGACGAAGAGACTTGTGGAAGAACTAATAGATGGGAAGATTGTTTTGTCAATGAGAGCCATATACCAGTCAAAACTAGGGCTTGGCCTTTTGGATACAGGTCTGTTTTTTTAATGCATTTATGAATAGATGTTTTAAAGAAGTTGTAGAGGTTGTATTATGAAAACCTTCCTTCTTTCTCAATTGACATCGTGAATCACTCGATAAATTTATTGTGCATTATTGTTTCTTTATTTTTGTATTTTCTATCTTATTTAGATGGCCCATAAAAAATCATCATGCCCTTTCTCTTTGGTACCTTGTTTCATTTTGTATCTTTTAATCAGTCAGGAAAATATACGAGAAAAAACGAATGAGTTGTCCATTTAAGCTTAGTATACGAACTAGAAGAATTACGGTGAAAGCATTTAAATATTTCTTACCTCATGGCCAATCAAGATGAATTGAACTAATGGTTCCCTTAAAATGCTCATGGCCAATCAAGATGAATTAAACTAATGGTTCCCTTAAAATGCTTAGACTACTAGACCCGTGAAGATGCCAAAACTATGTTCCTCTCCCATAACTAGGGTAAGCACGCATTACTCCTGATACTTCCGGTAGTGTAATCCACATTTAGGAAGTGAATGGGGAATGGTCTATGCTCTAAGCAGCAGTTTTTCATTGGGAAGACCGATTTTGTGATGGGCAAGCATCTCTTATCTTTGGAATAAATATTCTGACCAAGCTAAAAAGTCCCATTCCCCGAAGTGAAAAACATGGTCTCATATGATAAACTTTAAATGAGAAATCTTTGTAGCCTTACTCCCCACCTTGCAACCATCAACTCATTCTTTTCCGTATCCCTTACACAAACACCTTACTTAGACAACCATTGACCTTGTTTGCCTTCAATCGTTTCTCCTAATAATTTTCTTTTTGATGAGAAGCACTTTTTTATTTTATTTTAAAGATCATAAAACATTGTGCAAGACTTAAGAAGTCCACCGTCAATATTATGCAGCCCTAAGAACAGACATTGTAAAACATCTCTAGAACTATCCTACTGCAGCACCCGTCTAACAGAAACACAGAAAATAAAGGGTTCCTAAAAGCTGGAGAAAGAGAAGCCAATAAGGATACCCGAAACCTGACCCTTTCCCATGAACTCTTCTGCTTCCCCACTAAAGTTTCAAAGATTCTCGTATTTCTCTCCAACCAGATTACAGTTCCACAAATTCTTGCTATCCTTCCACTGCTCAAGGCCACACACTTCGCCCTAAAACATCTTACGGTGATCAGGGAATAGCCCACTAATATTGCTTCCTTATTCTCTCATAATTAACATTTGTTTTGTAAAAGCTTGAATTCGAGTTCAAAAATCCAATATTAGTAAATATGGTTTCAGTTTGCTCTTGGTATTTTTTCATGGGGACAGGTTACATGTAACTTATTATATTTCAACACTAGTAAATCTGCCAATGCTATATCTCCTTTCACGGAGATGTCTTGGTTTTGAACCGACTGTTAATTGCCTATCCAAAATAATAATATAATTATTAAATGATTTTTGTAGTTCTTTTGCTGGCTAGTAGTTGTTTCTCTCTCTCTCTCTCTCTCTCTCTCTGAATTTTTTGGTTGATAATGGTTGCATAATGTGGTTTTGTTTATTTTGCTCACCATTTGAATGCAGGGGCAAAGGAGCTGTTACAGAGCATCTCTGAAAAGCAGGGGAGGAAAATGAACTCAGTGGAATCTGCTAAAGATATACCGAAATTTGTTGAATTTTTCAAGGCATGAGTCTTTACAGAATAACTTGTGATTATTCTGTTATGAACTTTCTTGCAATTATGCAGCATTTATTAAGGATACTCCAGGATCCTAGGAGATTGCGTATCAATCTTCTTGATCTGCTATTCTAGGAGATTGTATATCAATCTCCTTGATCTGCTGATTCAGAGTCAACGGAATCATCTTGATTCCTTGCCTATTTTATAGATTACGATTCTGTGATTACCTTCCTAGTTTAGGTAGATTAGTCTGACATGCTTAGTTAGTCTCTCGTAAAGACTTGTATAAATAGGACACTACTACTACTGTAAACATATCCAGAAAAATATATCAAAACAATATTCATACCTTTTTATGGTATCAGAGCTCTAAGCTCCACTGAGCACTCCGATTTCCCTGTTTTTTTTCCCCTACCTTTCAAAAGGCCGCTGAAACACCCATCCCTCCTCCACCCACCAATAACAGACTACCCGCCCTCATCACCACTAATTCTGCTGCCCAGCTGTCTGTGAAACTCACAGCCACCATAAAAATTTGGAGATAGGGAGGGATTTGATGTTGTGAAGGGTGAACAGATGCACACAAAATGGATACACTGATACATGTAACCTACAAATACTGAAATGGACATATGTACTGGTATAACTTAGTTTTCACCTTTAAAATCTCAAAACTTAGTTTTAAGAATATTGTTTTCCTATTTCCTAATCCTTAACCTCCTTCACTTACCTTATGTCACAAAGATTTCAATGAAATCCTAACGCTTAACTAAACAAGGAACGCCAGCTCTTGCTATCAGGCTTCTTTTTCTTCTAAATAAAACCAGGACTCATATAAGCCCAAATATTTGTAATTTGAGGCCCACAAATGTTAAATACGTATATAAATAACCGAAAAAAACTTTCAAGCATACAGCATATCACATTCACAATATACAACTTTGATATTAACAATGTATTAATTTTTATACCACATGAGAAAATAAGTATTGGTTATTACATATCTGTTGTCCAGGGAACATAGTGCAGTTGTGTTATCCTTCGCTTGCATTTGCACATAGGATTTGTTTTTCTTTGTATTAGCCGCCTATCAACTTTCTTTGTTCTTCTGCTTTCTAATTATCATCTTTGAATGAAATATGTGCCCTACTACAAACTAGATTTTGTGTAGATGTTATTCACAGTTTGGAAATGTTTTTATTGTACTACTTGAGAGTTTGAATAATGTACTGTACATTTACAGTAAGCTGTAGTTGCATCCATTTGATGAAGTTTAACCATGTTTTGTAGGATCAACTCAATTTGGATGATGTCAAATACCCTCTGGAACGTTTTAATGTAAGCTTGAATGTTTTAGATCAATGAAATTCATCTTGTTTGTCTACGTATTTAGAAATGTTTGCTTGTGTGTGGATGCTTCTATCATTTTTATTTAATATGTTTGACTAAAATTCTTAAGGGGTTCTTCATGGTGTAAACTTATAGCCTATGTATTACTTTGTGTTCAAGCTTGAGGGTACTAATGAGACTAGAATGGACATCCTGCTCCTACTTTTTCATCAAGAAAATCCGTCTTTGGTATCCAAAAAAAATAGAGGGAAAAAATTGCATTCCTTATAATTTGTTGATGCTTCTGTTCATGATTTAATTTCTTCACATTTCTTGCATGTTGGTACTACTTAAAGTTTCTTTTTGACTTCTGGTTGTATATTTCTTCTAATTTATGAACCTTTGGCGTGTAGCAATATCGTTACTTCTCAATGCGATACAAATTTCTAATGCCTGAATATGTGTATGTAGACATTCAATGAATTTTTTGTGAGAGAGTTGAAGCCTGGAGCAAGGCCAATTTCTTGTATGGAACGAGATGACATTGCCATATGTGCTGCAGATAGCCGTCTAATGGCATTCAGTTCTGTTGATGAAAGAACGAGATTTTGGATCAAGGTAATTTTTACCATTTGCAGTTGAATTCTTGTAGTAGCTTCATAGTTTTCCAAATATCTTTCAGTGCTTGTCTCTTTGTTCAGGCAACGAATTGCTGCTTATCTTATATTTGATTAATTTGAGAGTAAGAGAGATGTATGCCAAATGATATATATGAACTTTACTTTTCTTGAAGAGAACAACTAATCACCTTTCGGCCCTTCTTGACTACCTCTCATATACAAAATGATCAAATGGCGCTTGCCTACATGCATTCATGCGGAATGTTCTACAATGGTTTTAATGTTGATTGAAGTTTCACAATTCTATCTTCAGTGTTTTGGACCAGATTTCACTGGCCCTGCATCTGCAGAAATTTGTTGTGCTTGAGAAACTTCCTGTCTCTGTGTTTCTCAATAGAAGCTATTAGTTCAACTGGTTACTGGTTAAATGCCAGTTAAATAGAAGCTCTAAGTTAGCAATTTGTTCAATCACCATGTGCTCATGACTCATGTGATGTAGATAATTTCAATCATATTCTTCTGTGTTATTTGTGGGATGTATATGGCATGTTGCAAAGTACAAATAGTGAAATGGATAAAGGCCCCAGCTGTGTTACATTATTGGTTCAGATGGTTCATATTTCTTTTATATGCGGATGTCTTTACTCCACTTCTTATGCTTTTTAATCTTCTTGTTGCTGATTACACATTTAGTTCTTACTTTTAGGGTCGGAAGTTTTCAATCCAAGGGCTTTTGGGGAAAGATCAATGTTCAAGTGCTTTTATTAATGGAACATTGGTAATATTTCGTTTGGCGCCACAGGTATTTTTTTTATAAAATGAACTAGTTACCTTGGTCCATGAAGTTAAAACTTTACATATGCTGATTTGGATTTTGATATATATTTTCTGTTATGGTTTCAGGACTATCATCGTTTCCATTTGCCTGTTTCTGGAACTATTCAGCAGTTTGTAAATGTGGAACCCAAAATCACCGGAAAAATGTGGAGCTGCCACGTGGCACATAATTCTCAAAATGACCAAATTGCCCTTGGCAATAATACTTGTAAGCACAAGCACCGGACATGCCCAAACCAGAATGACATGTGGAAGCCTCTCCACCCTCGATTTGTATAACACGTGTTAGCATGCAAATTGATGAGCATTTGTCCCACATCGAAACTATGGAAATTGAACATCTCACTCACCCCTATATAAGAGGTAAATTGATGAGCATTTGTCCCACATCGAAACTATGGAAATTGAACATCTCACTCACCCCTATATAAGAGGTAAATTGATGAGCATTTGTCCCACATCGAAACTATGGAAATCGAACATTTCATTCACCCCTATAAATAGCAAGGCACATTTCATTTCCAAGTTAAGTTGATTCTTCGCTTCGAAGTATATTCTTTTCCTCTCTCAAAGCTAACTTAGGCATCGGAGTGTTCTTGGTCGAACAACCCCCCGGGTAAATCGATCGAGACAACGATAGCTAATTGTTTGCTGTTTGCAGGAATTGTGAGAACTTTTCGCGGCGGGTTCGATTTCTGCTTCAACAATTGGTGCTTTCATTGAGAGCTATTGAGTTATACTCAGAAGAAGCTCTCTCATTTGTTCATCGTTCATCTTTCTTTGTTCGTCGTTCATCGACATTGTTCGAAGATTTTGAACGTTGTTCATCACTCATCAGGAATTTGTTCATCGTTCATCTTTCTTCGTTCGTCGTTTATCGACATTGTTCGAAGATTTTGAACGTTGTTCATCACTCATCAGGAATTTGTTCATCGTTCATCTTTCTTCGTTCGTCGTTTATCGACATTGTTCGAAGATTTTGAACGTTGTTCATCACTCATCAAGAATTCGTTCATCGTTCATCTTTCTTCGTTCGTCGTTCATCGACATTGTTCGAAGATTTTGAACATTGTTCATCGTTCATCGACATTGTTCGAAGATTCTGAACGTTGTTCAAATTACCCATCAACAGCTTTCCAAATTCAAAATTCTTCGAATCGGCATGGCTAAGGCTCGTCGATCCGCTCAGTCAGCCGGAGAAGGTATTTCTGCCTCAACAGCTCAGACGAGGAATAAAGCTCACATAGAAACTCCGGAGAAGCGCTCAGCTCAACTCAGGCGCGTGTCTATGGAAGCGCCCCTTGAGACACTCGAAGGGAGGCTAACCTTCAGTTTTGGAGCATTCCCCTCTCCAGCTAACCAAGTACCCGCGCTAGGGGAAGGAACTTCGACTTTACAACAAGCGAATTAGAGGTTGATGGGAAATGCATCACGACATGATCGACCCATAACAAACATGGTCCTAAAGGACTTTCTGGACGGATGTCATGACATCTCAGGGAGAAGTCGTCACCAACCTCCCCAAGACAATTTGGCGCAGCAAGTTGAAGGGTTAAGCAAACAAATTCAACTTCAGTCAGAGCTCTTGCAGCAACTCCTAGCAGGGAGACCAATCCAGGAGCGGGACGGACGATCCACGTCACGTGGCCGACAAGAGAATGCCCAGGGACGACCTAGGAAAGAGCAGGCCCGCTGCCAAACAATGTCACAAGATACTTCGCTGGGAAACTCTGGAGAAGAAAGTCACGCTCATCAAGCAAAAATCCCACAATGCCTAAAGCCGTTAGTACGTGAACGGCTAGGAGGTAGGACTGGGGCAACTTCATGGGCAGAGCATTCACAGCACTCACGTGGGGGCAGGGGGCAACTTCGAGCTCAAAACAAAAACCCAAAACGATCTGCCCACGACAGTAAAAGGGAAGAAGCTCAAAGAGTTTCTCAACAATTAGCAAAAGAGGACTCATCGGCTCAGCAAGGAGCATTGCGGGCTAATGATGTTCAAAAAATGCTGGACATGCACCTTCGTGCTCAACAGGGTGGCGATCTAGAAGACGATCTACGTCGCCAAATACAGCTCTCTACACCCTTCATAAGGGATATTGAGGAGGAGCCATTCCCCCAGAGGTTCGCAACACCAAATTTCACTCCATTCAAAGGATCCTCCGACCCAGTAAAACACATAGATCATTTTCGAGGAGTCATGATCCCCCACAGGTCTAACGATGCACTCATGTGCAAAGTTTTTCGAGCTTCCCTTCAAGGCCAAGCCATGACTTGGTTCAATCATCTCCCCCCCCGAGGTCGATTTGAGTCCTTCGAAGAGTTGGCTTTGACATTTGTGAAGGAATACGCACAACTTCGGACAATCGAGGTGAAAGACGACCATCTTTTCTCTGTCCGAAAGAGAGCAAAAGACACTCTGCGACAATACATACGGAGATTTTGTGAGGAGAAGTCTCGCATTATCGGCTGTAATGACTTTGTTGCGGCAATGACATTCAAGCAAGGACTCCCTCGAGACAGCCAGCTTTACGGGGACATCGTCATGAGCAATGCGCGAAGTCTTTCCGAAATACTTTCGCTAGCAGAGCGACATGAAAGTTGGGAGGACGAGAAGCGCGCCGCTCATACTCATGGCCATGCTGGGACTAGCGAAAAGGCCTCCGATGAGGATGAACCCCATGGAAAGTCTGCAACTGGAAAGCTCAACAAGCGAAAGGCAGGGCAACACTCCCAAACGCCAGTTATGGGGAAGCCTAACTTGCAGCTATCTTTACCAGCCCATCAGATCCACAATGAAATTAAGAACAAGCCATGGTTTAAGAAGCCAGAGCCAGTCAAAGGCAATCAAGAGAATGCTGATAAAACCAAATGGTGCGCCTATCATGAATGTTATGGGCACAATATCAGCACATGTATATCTTTCGAAAGATATCTCCGAAATCTCCTGAGGGAGGGGCATTGTACAGACTACATCAAAAACAAGACTGTAAATCACATGGAGAACAAAGAGTCAAACGAGCCAGCGTCAAAGGTGATCCGCATCAACTAGACGCAAGTCAACATTAGAAAGACATAAAACTCTATGGAGCTTTTCAATTTTGCTTTTCAAGTTGCCTTCTGAATTCAAGTATCAATGAAATGAGATTAACAAATTGATTTGTTCACCATGTACAATTTTCAAAGCTTATTCTCTCTAGTGTAAAAAGCCTTCATGATCGAAGCATCCAAGCCTTCGTCATCGAAGCATCTGAGTTTTCGCCTTGCGAAGCATCTAAGCCTTCGCCATGCGAAGCATCCAAGCCTTCGTCATCGAAGCATTCAAGCCTTCGCCCTGCGAAGCATCTAAGCCTTCGCCATGCGAAGCACCTAAGCCTTCGTTATCGAAGCATCCAAGCCTTCGCCCTGCGAAGCATTCAAGCCTTCGCCATCGAAGCATCAAAGCCTTCCGAGTCCTGCAAATTTTTGTGCAGCAGGGAGAGCTCATCTCGAGTGGTATCTCGCTCATTTTCTATCAGCATCCTCTCTGCACGGCTCATCTCCAACTCGCCCATTTTGGCTTCCGATGTGAAATTGAGACCTCAAGTTATCTTAGTTATCGCAATCTCACATCAACAACATAACTTTCCATTTCTGCCTGCCCTTCGCATCAAGATGGCACATTCGTAGGGCCAGAACGGAAAGGTTAGGAAAGAAGTTGCTCGGTATGCTTATGGGTTAGGAAAGAAGTTGCTCGGCATGGTTTTTTCTCCCAAGAACCAGTAAGTCCTTGTTTATTGTCCTTCTTCTGAACAACGGTCTCCTTCAAGCACAGTGGAACGCACAACCACTCCTTGATCGGGATGTCTGAAAGCCTCGCGCCATTCATGGAGAAAGCAGCCGGCTCATGTCCCGGAACTCTGGAAGAACATCTGTCGCCAAGCTCCACGAGAACGTCGTTTGGAAAGGAATTTTGATTGCAAGCCTTCCACTCCATGAGGTCTTCAGGCTTCTCAAAATCCATATCTTTCCCTCGGAATGGACTTAGGCCACGAAAACCGCCACGCTCCCACATGACAAATTTGCTAGGTCTCTCGGCATCTTGACGCATGGCGAGCATGTATGTGGTACTAGCAAGAGTCACAGTAGGTGTGATCCTGCCTACCGATGCTCACTAGTCACGTCCGCAAGTGCACTCAGTCACCACCAAGTCCCCGTCGACTGTTCGGCCAAACTCCGTCCACGACGTGACATCGTGAGAGTATAAGGAACGATTTTACAAGATCAATTTGATAAATCCTTACCTCCAGCTAGTAGAACTCAAGCTCGATTTTTCGAGGATTTTGAAGCTTCTGTTCTTGCTCGATACGGCCTCAATCCTCCCCGTTTTTGATTTGGATCGGTTCGAATTAGTCCCAGGAGACTTAATCCAGTCTCAATTTTGATCCTCAAGACTCACGAATTCGAATTCGAATTTTTACCACAAATTTCCAAAATTTCGAAAATCTGCAAAACCAGCAACCCTCTGTCCTTTGTGTTTGTTTTGCTCCAATTCAGACTCTCTAATCTCTCATTCTCACAATCGAATTGCTGTGCTATTTAACAAAATCAAGGTTTGGACAAAATGATTGAGTTTTCCCTAATTAAGGGTTTAGGGTCCCTAAAATCCTTGATTTCCTCCATGTTGTCTAGACAAAGCAGCAAGAATCATTGGTAGGTAGCATGAGTCAGCGTCCACCGTTCACTTGTCTCAAAAAGACCGTTTTGCCCTTCGCTTCCAAAATTACGAAAATGCCCCTCGCCTTCGTAGACACATAACCTTCGCATCCGATCTCCGATTTCGGCATGCCACCTGTCTATGGATTCGTATCAACTCGACCTACGTAACGGTCTCTGGCCCTCGTCCTTTGGACCCCCCGGTTCAAAAGACAACATTTTGCCCATGCTTGGGGGTAAAATGGTCATTTTGCACATTATGTCCGATTCACACCACTAAACCCAGAATAGTCATTCTAAAACTAAAAATGGACTTTTTACCTTTATAACCAGGGGCAAAATCGTCAAATAAACACTGAATCGATTCTTGAACCCAACGGTAACTGGTAACCCGGTAATATAAGACTCCAAACAATGTACATCCCTCCGGATTCCCTGAATACCGAATCGATGTGGGGGCATTTGTGGAACCCAAAATCACCGGAAAAATGTGGAGCTGCCACGTGGCCCATAATTCTCAAAATGACCAAATTGCCCTTGGAAATAATACTTGTAAGCACAAGCACCGGACATGGCCCAAACCAGAATGACATGTGGAAGCCTCTCCACCCTCGATTTGTATAACACGTGTTAGCATGCAAATTGATGAGCATTTGTCCCACATCGAAACTATGGAAATTGAACATCTCACTCACCCCTATATAAGAGGTAAATTGATGAGCATTTGTCCCACATCGAAACTATGGAAATCGAACATTTCATTCACCCCTATAAATAGCAAGGCACATTTCATTTCCAAGTTAAGTTGATTCTTCGCTTCGAAGTATATCCTTTTCCTCTCTCAAAGCTAACTTAGGCATCGGAGTGTTCTTGGTCGAACAACCCCCCGGGTAAATCGATCGAGACAACGATAGTTAATTGTTTGCTGTTTGCAGGAATTGTGAGAACTTTTCGCGGCGGGTTCGATTTCTGCTTCAACAGTAAATATACCTGGAAGCTTATATACAGTATGTGATTGTTGATATCTCAATGTTGGAAATCCTAGAGTTGTTACTTGTTATCTATTTTCTAGCTTGTATACAAATTTGTTGACCTTTCCCTTTAATTTCTTCAGGTTAACCCTATAGCTGTCAATAGCAAGTACTGTAATGTATACACTGAGAATAAGCGAGTAGTATCAATTATATCAACTGCGGAATTTGGAAAGGTTTGTTAGTGCGATCTTTTACTTCAAACTTTATATAATTTCTATTTATATACAGACAAAAAATACCCCACTTTCCAGGACTTTCATAGTGATACATGCTCGATCTGTTCTGTTTATTTGCGTATTGCAATGTAAATTTGACCAGAACATTTAAAAATCTGTCCATGTTCAGTGTTTCAGTTGATATGGGTCCATCAAGTTTGTGGCTTTATGATGTTTATGCTATCTAATCAAAATGTAAACCAAAGTTGAAGTGTCAGCTTAAAACCCAATTGAACTATCAGCTTTTTTGAGAGTTTCAAGTTTATTTAATTTGATGTATATGTACTGGTGTTCCTTTAGCTATATTTGATTTTAAAATGGTTATATTAAATTGTTACTGAATCTTTTCCTCTGCAGGTGGCTTTTGTGGCAATTGGTGCGACTATGGTGGGCAGCATTACCTTCACAAAGAAGGAGGGTGACCATGTTAAAAAAGGAGAAGAGGTTCAGCTTATTTGATGCGTTTCATGTTTTTTTTTTGTTGTCATATTTTTTTTTTTATATATTTATACATTATATTGCATTCAGATAATACACACTTTGTTTTTGTTTAACGTTATCTCCGTTTGATTTACAGTTTGGCTACTTTTCATTTGGCGGAAGCACTGTAATTTGCGTTTTCGAACAGGTTGGTATTTTGATGAAAATACATGAATTATCTCATTACTATTTTTTTATCTTCCTCCTTTCATATTCGAAAAGGTTGGTATTTTGATGATTGGATGATTTCTATATAATATTTTGTAGTCTTTTAAATCCTACTTATTCTCAAACCACCAAAAAGGAAAAAGTGACGCAGGACAGAATAGAAAACTAGAAAAAAGAAAATGAGAGGAAGCAAACTTTAGGAAAACAAACATAAACCTTAAGATAGGTCTGGATTCACCCCAGGAGCTTCACACCGGAAATTGGCTTCACACCAAACTTGGTTTCGCACCAAAATAATCGTTACGTAGGAAAATATGCTCAAACTTTTATTCATAAAATCATCTATCCTCCATTGAATTACAATGGGGTATTTATATGGAATTAAAAAAAATAACTAAAAATCGTAATTAAAATTGGAATTGAAAGAACATCCTAAACCTAATACAACATGTGAACATGCCTACTCCTAATTAAAACAGGAAACAGAAAATAAACCAATCCTAATAGAACATGAAAACATGTCTACTCCTAATCAAAACAGAAAATAAATAAAGCTGTAAATTTGGAAAGTTCTAATTCAACCATAGAGATAAAAGGTATGAAGTTTTCTGTATATTCAGACTTGATTTACTATACAATAGAAGTGTCCTACGGATACTAGTTCTAGGAGAAACTAACTAGGAAATAAAATAACCTAAACTAGGAAGGAATCTATCCAAATACTTTGTACATATAGGTAAGGAATCAGAGGATTACGTTGACTATAGACAGGATAGAATCAAGGAGATTGAGATCAATCTCCTGTGATAGGGCTATCCTTATTACGCCCCCGTAAGACGGTGGAGCCATCAGCGACACTGATCTTAGAGTGGAGGTGCTGGAAGTGTGGGCGCATCAGCGGCTTGGTCAGGGCATCAGCGAGCTGGTCGTTGGTGGAAACGTGATGGACGTGCAGGAGGCCACGGATGACATGATCGCGAGCGAATTGGAAGTCGGTGCCCACATGTTTCATTCTGGAGTGTAGGGCTGGTTTTGCATAGTAGAAGGTGGTCCCAATGTCGCAAGAGATCGTGGGTTTTCCAGTGACTTGGATGCCAAGCTCTCGCATGAGAGACTAGACCTAGAGAAGCTCCATAGTTATGGAGGCAACAACGCGGTACTCTGCTTCAATGGAGGAGCAGAAGACGGACCTTTTCTTGCGAGAGCTCTAAGAAACAAGGTTGTTACCAAGGTAGATGGGATAGGCAGTGGTGGACATGCAGTCATCCTGATCACCAACCCAATCTACGTCAAAAAAGGCATTGAGGGTGGTGAAGGAGTGAGTAACAGCATGGAGATGGTTGCTGGACTTGTGGTGGAGATGGAGTTTAAAGAGGAGGGTGCCCTTGAGGTAGCTTGGGACACTCTTGAGAGTTTGCTAGTGAAGGTCGGTTGGCGCATGCATGAACTGGGAGAGTTTATTCACCACAAAGGAAACATCTGGGTGGGTGAGGTTGAGACATTGAAGGCTGCCTACGACGTGACAAAACAGAGTTGCATCAGCAGGTGGGGAGCCATCGTTGAGGACAAGCAATGTAGAGACAACCAAGGGGGTGGACACGGGCTTGGCGCCATCCATGCAAACCAGAGTGAGGAGATCATGTATGTACTGGTGCAGGGACAGAAACAGGCCCATGGTGGTGGGGATGACTTCCACACCATGGAAGTAGTGTAGGGCACCCAAGTCCTTGACCCAGAAGCGAGTGGTCAAGGTGTGGATGAACCATGAGATGAGAGAGGGATCATTGCTTGTGACAATGAGGTTGTCAACATAAACAAGAAAATAGACGATGTGAGAACCTTGCTTGAGAATTAAAAGGGAGGCATCCGAGAAGGCGTTGAAGAAGCCCTAAGTGAGGAGGAAGGAGTGAAGCTCCTTGTACTAGACTCGGAGGGCCTGTTTGAGACCATAGAGGGCTTTCTTGAGTTTGCAGATCTAAGTGGGGTTGGGGGGTCCACAAAGCCAGTGGACTGGGCAATGTAGACATTGTCATTGAGGGAACCATGTAGGATGGGCTAGCCATGGGTAACGGCAAGGTGCAGGATGATGCGGATCGTCGTGGGCTTGACCATTGGGCTAAAGGTGTCAGTGAGGTCCACACCTGGTCATTGGTGGTAGCCTTTTGCAAATAGGTGGGCCTTGAACTTGCAGATGAGGGCTTTGAGCTCATCGGACATGACTGTGCGCCATTGCGGGTGTTTGAAGAGGACGTTGACTTTGAAGGGAAGAGGTGAGAAAGGGCAGCCGATGGCTCTCATTGCATAAGCAAGATGGACACGATGACTCAGACAATTTAAAGGACAGGTTGATAGAGGAGAGACGGAGAACATTGTGGAGGATTTTGGAGTTGGGATGGCCAAGGCGATGATGGTAGAGATTGGGGGAAACCACTACACCCGTCATTGCTTGTGGCTGTTGAAGGGTTGTAGAAGACCACTCGTAGACGTCATCTTTGCTCGGGCTTTGAAGGGGAACTGCCCTTATGCTTAGGTCCTTCACATGGAAAAATCAGGGAAGACTTTAATGGATGTATTGTACTGTTTATTAAACTTGGAAATGGAAATAGTATTGCGAGTAATTGAAAGGGCACAAAGGACATTAGGGAGAGAAGATTTAGAAGAGGGAGATGGAAGAGGAGAGGAGCCAACATGGGTTATATCTAAGTTGGTACCATTACCAATTAGAATTTCATCAGGACCCTAGTATTCTGATGCAGCAGACAAGTGGTGAGGGGAGGAGGTGACATGGTGCGAGGCCCTGGAGTCAAGTAACCAAGGAGAGGAGGTGCTTTGGTTGGTAGAGTTGGCCACAGGTTGAGCAAAGGTGTGTTGTAGTTGGGGATAGTGCTTGGCACTGTGGCCTTAGGTGCCTCACAATTGGCAGAATCCATAATAGCCACTGCCGCGGGTGTTGTTGGACCTGCAGTTGGTGGTTAGGGGTTGGGATGAGCGTTATACAGTGGCGCTATGGTTGCTGTCTGTGGGGTTGGAGTAGGATCGTTGGTCAGAGAAGCCATGGTTAGAATGATTGGAAAAGCAGACACATGTGGCTTGAGCCATGTTAGCTGTGATGGTAGGTTGTGGAATGACAAGGGAATCACGGTTTGACGCTGCTTCATGCTGAACCAGCATGTCGTGGAGGTTCTCAAAAGAGACAGGAATGTCTTGAGACTGTACTGCAACAGTGATGTCCTTGAAGGTAGGGCCTACACCATTTAGAACATGGAGTAGTAGGTCATCATCTAACAGCGGGGCATTAATGGCAGCAAGTTCGTCAGAGAGAAAACGAACTTCCTGCAAGTAGTTAGAGACGAGACGATTATCACGACAGAGAGTTAGACGCTCCTTGAGGCCAGGAACATGAGCTCTGGTAGTGCTTGCATAGAGGTGTGTTATGCAGGCCAAGGCAGCTGCGGAGGTCTTGGCAGCAGCAATCAGGGTAATCACCTGAGGGGAAAAAGAGGCTAGGAAAGCATGAAGGATTAGCTGGTTCGGACGGATCCAGAAGGCGCGAAGCGTTGATTCGGTTTTGGGAGGGCAGAGGAGGGTGCCATCAACGTACCCGATGAGATCATTGCCGAGAAGGTGGGCATTGAATTGAGCTCTTCAGGGAAACAAGTTGGTGGTAGTTAGTTTAACTGGAAGCTGGGCAACAATGTTAATGGAGGTGAGGGAGGATGAGAGGAGGGTGGCATCGGTGGTAGGTAGGGTAGGGTTGATAGGGATATTGGGTTGGCTGGCCATTGAAGGTAGGGAAAGTAAGGAAAGGATCAAAGGTTGCTCGGTGGAGCCTTTGTGCTTTGATACCATAAATGGTATGAAGTTTTCTGTATATTCAGACTTGATTTACTGTACAGTAGAAATGTCCTACTTATACTAGTTCTAGGAGAGACTAACTAGGAAATACAATAACCTAAACTAGGAAGGAATCTATCCTGATACTTTGTACAATTAGGTAAGGAATAAGAGGATTCCGTTGACTATAGATAGGATAGAATCAAGTAGATTGAGATCAATCTCTTGTGATAGGGTTATCCTTATTAAGAGATACGGTTGAATTAGGAGGTCTATTCTTTCTTCTCTTCTATTGGTAAAGGGTTTGTCAACGATGTCCTCATCAAAATTGCCTAATTGTTCTCCACACTTTGGTTTTCCATCATAATAAATGAAATGTGATTAGTGAATCAAAAGGTAGTGTTAGGTTTTGGTTATTCTAGCCTCATGAGTTGTTTTGTTGAGTGAGGGACATGCCACAAAAACAGTTGGTGAAAGGAAGGTAGGACATGGGTCCTTTTGGATTAGGCCTCGAGTTGTGAGAAATTTAAAGATTTTAACATTTCAAGGTGGGCGTGTGGAGTGTATAGGTGAGGTCGGTATAATTAGGCCACATTAGGTGGCAATGGATTGTATTGAATAACTCATCAAATTCACAATAACTTGAATGTAAATTGAGTATTTTGCATTGTAAGGGGTTAGAGAGACTAATAGAAGCACCCTTAATCTCGAGCTTGATAATTTCTTCAGAACGTATGTCCTTTCAGATTTATACCGTATTCAACCTTGATTATTGTGTGGATTGTTGTTATGCAGGATGCTATTGAGATAGATGCGGACCTGCTAGCAAACAGTGCCAGGTCCCTGGAGACGTTGGTCTCCGTAGGGATGAAATTAGGCGTCTCCAAGAAAGAAGCCAACATTGGGTTGCCGAACTTAGAAAAATGTATGGTCAAAGATTGACAGATTGTTGTATGTTAATGTGCTGTATATACATTTCACGTTCGTCAGCCTACTACTGAGCACGTGCTGTATTCTTGTTGTGTGGATGGTTTTCTAGAATTAGTCTGAAATCGATTCGTCATATTCTTGCAATCTCACTAATTGGGTTAAAGAAACGAAAGAAATTTGGCTGCCCCGTTAACCATATTCTTCAACGAGAAGAGTAGGGAAGAGCCACCACAGTTTTAAGAGGCTATTTTCTATGAATGGTTGCGCCGGTAGATTCAGTCATGTCTTAAGTCCTCCCCTCTTGCACCACCAGGCAATGCCCTATCAAACTTGTGCATTAAAGTTGCCAAAGCAATCTCCATACCCATCGCCTCCAAATGGAATGGATTCAAAGTAGTGGCCTTTATGGTCCAATTGGCCTCTAGTCACCGTATTCAAGAACCTTTCAGGCTGATACTCTGGGTTTTTGTATGACTTGGGGATCTCGTCCAACACCCCATGCATTCACTCCAACACCCCTCTGCAGTCACTGTAACTTGAGTCCCAGCCTTAAGGTCGAAACCGTTTATTTTGACGTCTTGAGTTTATATTCTAGGCAAGAGCAGGGGAAGTTGTGGATGCAAACTGAGTCCCCTTGACAACCGCATTCGAGTAATGCGTTCGGCTAAATAATCCCGTCATGTCCAATTTGTTGCCGGCTATTCCCCTTACCCCAGTTTGCAATTTCTTCATCACCTTTGGATTCCTTTAACAGCTCAAACATCGTCCACTCTAGGGCTGTAGATGTGGTATCTATGCCAGCAACAAGTACATCCTGCACGCATTAGAATTAATGTTCTAAAATCCAAGGATAGACTACAAAAAAACCCCAAAACTATAGGGGTAATTTCAAATTCATACCTAAATTATGAAAATTTTCAATTGCAACACCCAAACTCAACGCATTACTTATCTTATGCTAGTTAATCCGTGAGTCAAGCTGTTAAATGCTTATGTGGCAAAGTAGATCCAAAATTTTACGTTTATAATAATCCACATGACCAAAAAATAATTAAATAAAAAATTCTCTTATAAAATTTAAATGAAACAAAATTAAAGGTTTAAACTAATGAATTCTCCATGAGACTGTTTTGGTGACCACCTCCGTCGCCTACCTCTTTGCAGTTTTTTTTTTTTAATACTTGGAATGTAAAAAATTAATAATATAATTGAGTACTTCCAAAAAATTCTAAAATAATGAATATTTCCAAATATGTCTAGAATTTCAATTACCTGATGAGTACTTCCAAATAATTTTAAAATAATGAGTAATTCCATATAATTCTAGAACAATGACTACTTTCCGAGAAAGAATTGTAGCTAGTGGGAAACATAACTGCAAAATCTCATATACAGAATCCGTAAACACACAATGGAAAAATGAGATGAAATTATCAAGAATTTAAGTGAAAGTTCACCTGAATTCTAATTTATCCAAAAACAAAATTGAAAATGTGAATAAAAATATATCCATCCTAACTGTCCGGTAAACTACTCACTAAGCATAATAACATCAAATTAAATTTCATTGAATTTAAAAATAGAAGAATAAACCCAATTATACTCTTAGAGGAAGACTTCAAGCACATCTCCAATAAATCCTCCAAGAACACAACTGAGTCCTCGTGAACATGCCTCATGTTAATAGCTCAAAACAATAAAACTAAGTTTGAATGGTGTGTAAAAGCTGGTATATCAAGCATGTCTAATATAATGCAAAAAGGCCCCATTTTATAGACAAGGAGAAAACCTTGTCCTACAATGATTAGAAGTACAAATCCTAGTCTAGAATGTTTTAGAGTGACCTTGGCACTCCTCCTAAGTATTATAAAGTCCGAAAACACTGAAAACTAATCAAAAGAATGATGGGCGCGCAAATGCAGGCTGGCAATATGAACATAAGCTGGCCGCCAGGCAGAAAAGTTGGAGCTCAGGCAGGTCCTCGGGCAAGATCCTGAAAACTTGGAACTTTATTCTGGGGATGTCCTTGTCATGCAATCGGGACCTGTACTAGGGCATGAATTAGGATGTCCTTACGTCTTGCCTAGAATATCAACGTCTTACCTAGAACATTAAGATGTCCTTACGTCTTGAGTTGATATTCATGCCCTAGAAAGGTAGTTTTTGAATATCGATCCCATGAAGGAATTGAACTTTAATGTAGACATACCTTAACTCTAAGCAAGAAATCCCATAAAATCAGCAAGGTCTTCATTTAAGGGTTGTAATGGGGTTAGGTTCAAGGGTGGTGAAGAAAAAGATTGGACTTCAAAAGTCTAGGCTGGGCAAGGCATGAAGTAGCATGACTTGGAACTTCATCTTTTTCTTGACTTGAACTCTTCATGGCTCTCGGCCGAACTTGACATATTAGGGCTTCCTCAATTGACAACCTGCTTCCTTGAATGGTGTTGAGTTGTATTTTTGACTTCTATTTTCATTAGCTCGATCACTTGGCTTAGATTAATACTATTTTTTTCTCTTTTATTTTTATTTTCCTTTTCAAACTAGCCAAGATCATGCAATGGCATACATTATGATTTCTTTTGTAAGTTAGGACTCTGTCACTTAGGAAATACGATATTCCCATATATTCTCCCACTTCGGCCCCTTTTTCATGAGTTGGCATTGAGGTGTTTCACGGCTCAACATTTGATGTTGAACTTGTCGTTCTTGTCCATGTCATGAACTCCTACCTTGCCACAACCTAGACTATCGGGTATGGTCAATCTTTAGGGCTTCCTATCTAGGGCTCATTTTTTACGTGGGTGATGAAAGAAAGGTTGAAGTGTTTGGTTTCAAAGTGGGTTAAAGAAGTATGCAAAAGGGACATGTATGACTTTTAGGGGCTTAAACATACATAGCCTTTATCAGTTCCTATGGTACATCAAAATAAAAATTAAGAACCTCTACATAAGATGTTAGTTCGTTAAAATTCAATGCAAGTGTAAGAATGAGATCAATCAAAATAAGAAGAATTGAATATAATTTTAAGTGGAACATAAATCTCTAAAAAAGAAAGGTATTGGGCTCAAATTCTCACATAGGGTAGTCTCCACTAAATTTCTAGGATCATTTAAACAAAAAGTCTTTTAGCTTGATTTCTTTAAGTTAGGCATTATGTGTAAAGATATGGCACAATCTTAAGCAAGGCATGGATTTAGTAAGACACTGAATAATTCACTATATAATTTATAAGCAAGTAAGGTATTAAGTTCCTAGTTGTGTACCCACAAACCTAAAAGTTGCAAAATTTTGAGCTACACCCATAAACCTAAGCTAAATATTGTCCTCAATGTTTAAAAAGTTAAAATAGTAAGATCAAAATATGCAAAGATATGAAAAAGGCATTTTTAAGGCAGAACATAAAGGAAAGGAAGGATTCACAAACCAGGGCTAGTTACCTCCTAGAAGTGCTTGAATTAACATCTAGGCGAGATGTTGCTTGCAAGTTAAGCAAGGGAAGGCACAACCAAGTTAGTGCTTCCAATGTCATGGCTCTAAAGTGGTTCATGGTAAGGCTTTAATTAGGCGGTGTCCATTGACCTTGAATGTGTCTTCCTTAGCATTGTTGAGTTCAATTGCACCATGGGGCATGGCTTTAGTCACCATGGGGCATGGCCTTAGTGACCACGAAGGGAACATACCACCTAGACTTGAGTTTTCTTGGGTGGACCCTAAGCCGTTAATTGAAAAGAAAGACCTTTTGTCCAACTTGGAAAACCTTCCATATCAAGTGGTTATCATGATATGCTTATGAATTCTCCTTGTAGATCGTTGAGCTTTCATAGGCTTCATTCCTTATTTCCTCAAGCTCTTGCATCTGAAAGCTTACAATAATGTGCTGCCTCATCCATGCCCATGTTTTCACGTTTGATGACCCAAAAGGCCTTGTGCTCTAGCTTCACGGGTAGATGTAAAATTTTTCCAAAGAAATACTAAACATGGACATGCGAATTGGTGCCTTATAGGTAGTGCTATAGGCCCATAGGGCATCGTTGAGCCTATTGGACAAATGATTCCTTGATCATCCATGGTTTTCTCAAGGATGCCCTTGACTTCTCTATTTGGGATCTCATTTTTCCACTAGTTTGAGGATGATATGGAGTTGAGATTCTATGTGTGACTCAATATTTTTTCACGAGGGCGTCAAAGGTCCTACTGAAAAAGTGGGAGCCACCATCACAGATGATGGCCCATGGTTGCCAAATTTTGCTAAGATGTGAGATTGAATAAAATTGCACATTAATTCGGAATCATTAATCTTGGTTGGAATTGCTTCCTCCCATTTAGAAATATAATCAATAACAAGTAGAATTTAAAGGAATCCAAATGATTTCGGGGAAAGGTCCCATGAAATCACTGCTCCAAACATCAAAGATCTCTACAACTAGAATGGGTTTAAGAGGCATTTGATCTTTATGGCCAATATTACATTGTCTTTGGCACTTATCACAAGTGAGGATGTGCTCATGAGCATCTTTGAAAATAATGGGCCAATATAATCCACATTGAAGGGCCTTAAGAGCTGTCTTTTCTGCACCAAAGTTTACTCTGCATGCCTTGTTGTGGCAGAAGTCTACAATAGATTTGACCTCAATTTCGAGGATAAATCTCTTATAAGTTGATCACCGCAATGCTTCCATAGATAAGGCTCATCCAAATGTAACATTTGGCTTGCTTGACAAAATTATCCTTTTGAAACCTAGAAAGAAGAGAAGGAATAAAGTAAGTAGCAAGATAATTGATATGGTCAGCATACCAGGGGTCAAAATATTTAAGATGCAAGAGTTGCTCATCGGAGAAGCTTTCTTGCAGAGGTAGTTGGTCCACTTCCTCATTGGACCCATGGATAAGTCTACTTAAGCGGGCAGCTACCACATTCTTAATTTCTATTTTGTCCTTGATCGCAAGATCAAATTCTTAGAGCAATAACACCCACCTAATGAGACTAGGCTTGGCATCTTTATTTTTAATAAAGTACTTGAGAGTTGTATGGTTAGTATTAATGATAGCCTTTGCTTGAAGAAAATATGACCTAAACTTCTCTAAATCAAATATCATAGTCAATAGTTCTTTCTCAGTAGTAGAATAGTCAAGTTGAGCATCATTTAAAGTCCTACCTGCATAGTAAATAACATGTGGCAACTTATCTATTCTTTGGCCCAAAATTGCCCCAATGGCATAATTTGAGGCATCACATATAAGTCCAAAGGGTAGGTCCCATCTTACTGGCATGATGATAGGGGCAACGATGAGCTTGTCCTTGAGGATATCAAAGGGCTCATGTCACTCTTCTGTGAAGTCGAAGGCAACATCCTTGGCCAGTAGGTTAGACAAGGGTTTTGTGATTTTGGAGAAGTCCTTGACAAAATTCCTATAGAATCTAGCATGTCCTATGATGGGTCTGACCTCCTTTCCTGAAGTGGGATAAGGTAGGCCACTAATGACATTTATTTTGGCCTTGTCAACCTCTATGCCATCGTTTGAGATGATATGGCCAAGCACAATGCCTTACTTGACAATGAAGTGACACTTTTGCCAATTTAGAAGTAAATTGGACCCGCTGCATCTCTCTAATACTCTAGACAAGTTTTTTAGCAAAAATATCAAAAGAGTTACCAAAAACTGAAAAACATCCATGAATACCTCAATGAAGCCCTCCACCATATCTAAAAATATACTCATCATGCATCTTTGAAAGGTGGCAGGTGCATTGCAAAGGCCAAAGAGCATGCGATTATAAGAAAAAGTGCCATAGAGACATGTGAACGTCGTATTCTCTTGGTTTTCAGGTGCTATGGCAATCCGATTGTACCCTGAATAGCCATCTAAGAAACAAGTGAGTGACCTGCAAGTCTTTCAAGCATTTGATTAATAAAAGATATTGAATAGTGACATTTGCAAGTAATAGAACTAAGTTTCCTATAATCTATGAAACATCTCCATCCGTTTTGGACCTTTTGAGGAACCAGCTCTGTTCATTCTTGATGACTATGATGCCACTTTTCTTAGGCACAACCTGACAAGACCCATTAAAAAACGTCTAAAGAACCATGCTTGGTCATGTTCCTGTCTGGAAATTAAACCAAATTTTCCAAAAATACTCTTAACACGTGTCAGATAAAGGATAACCTCTCAAATTCCACTCAAAGGAACTGTGCTAACTAATGGTTAGAACTACTAGTGGACAACCAAAGAAACTAGAATAACTATAAAACAAGGGTACGAACCCTATTTCATAGTTTCCAACAAGCGCAGTCGTAAATAAATGCCTCACCGCAAGAGTAGCTCCGACAGAGTCAATAGCTTGAAGGGATTTCAAAACCAGTAAAAGTGTAAGTGAAACAAATAAACATTTGAAACACAATTTCTATGCAAAAGAATAATTTACCATCCAATTATAAAACATGCATGCATATAAAGTAAACATCCAGATTCAAAATAGTAAGACACCTGAATTTCATATATAAATTCAAATCATAAACCGTGGACCAACAAAATATGAAACATAAAATGTTTATAAAAATATTTGTGATCCATATTTCCCTAAAATCCCTGTTTATAAAACCATCTGGAAAACCTGGATACAAATATCAGTAATAAAAAGAAAAAAACCAATCCTCAACGTCCAGGCCTCGACCAGCAGAATACCCTATAAAACGCATAGACAAACTTAGGAACAATAGATCCAAGCTACAGTGATGTCCGAGTTGACTCGGGAGCAACAGAGTTGAGCTCTAGCGACGTCCGGGTCATAGCTCCGACATTAGCGATGTCTGGGAGGCCATCCCAGGAACTGGTAATACTGCTCGGAAAATGTCCAAATAAAATCTCCATACTCAAGAACAATGGAGCTGAGCTCCCAGGACGTTTGAGAGTTGGTCAATACTCTCGAGGATGGTCAACCATGGAAATAATTTAAATAGTAAAGCCAAAATCGTACTTTTACATAAATCTTTAACTGAAAATTCAAGTCAAAACATTAAAACCAGGGCTTGAGCCTAAAACATTGTTTTCACAAAAAATTCGTAAAATATGTGTCCAGAAAACTGTATTTCGAATAATTATCCTAGACTGTAAATCAGAAAATAACATCCACCAACATGTAGAATAATTATGCAAACCATTTCAAATCATATCATACCATAAACCGTTTAAAACAGCTAAAGATGCATGCATCATGCATTATAAAACAAATGTCCACTAACATACTGTCCAATTGAGCTCAGTCCTGAGCTGTGCACGCCTACAAGTTCCAAGGAGTGATAAATCCTATCAAAAGCAATAACCGGAGGTCATTAATGTTAAAAATAAACCTATACTCGAACCCCTAAGACCATTGGTCACCAAATACGTCCTAAACCTAAGCATCGTTTTTTCCGGACTCTCAAAACCCCTCGAAATGACGTCCGATCGCTCGAAACCTGCACAATCAGATTTAGGATATTGAGAACTATCGAACACGCATTGCTGTGCACCAAGAAACCACCGTACACGTTGCCGCCTCACACGCCTAGATGCGCCCCCCACGGGAAGGTGCACGTGCTGCATAGTCATCTTGACAAGCTACAGACATGGAAGACACGTGGCGATACATGGTTTCTAGATGGCATCCAAGTGGCTACCATGTTAGCGCTATATCATTGTCACATCAACACCACGTTAGCACTACCACGTCAGCTTATCCCCCACATCTTGATGGGTCGATCCATGGGTTTCGACCCCAATTCATGACCAGGTTCTTATTTCATGTAAGCTACGTCCATACTCGAAATGAATTCCACTATACTACTATAAACCAATCAAGGAACACAATTATAACATTAGAAGTATTAAAACTCACCTCAATTTCAAGGAAAATCGTTGAAATTTCAAGCCAAGTTTGAGCTCGTTTCGGGGTTCATCTCGTGTCCAAACTCTTCGAATTTTGACTTGATTCTGGTCGCAAGGGCTCAGGGAATATGATTCTGGCATTGGTTTGAAGCTTCAACTCTTGAGATTGAAAATCAATTTTAAAGGTCCACAAATTTTCTTGGGTTTTGACTTCTGGGTCCGCTCTCTTACTCCCTTTGCTCTTCTTACTCATTCCCCCAGTCTATCACGTTCTTTCTCTCTCTCTGGTTTCCTCATTTGTAGATAAAAGGATGAGGAAGATAAAAAATGGTGGTTGTGTTTGTTTTGGGTCGTAGACCAAAGAAAGGAAAACAAAGATGATAAGGACCAATTGTTGGGATGGTGAAACTTGTCACTCATCCCTGCTATTTTGAGAGATATTTTGTACCACAAATAAATAAATGAATAACGGCACCGTAGGTAACAATATCATGTAACCGAATGTAATCTGAGGACCATTTTGACTCGTAAGTCCACTATATGGAATTCAATTTCTACGTGCCGCCTGTCAACGTAAATAAAATCTCAAGATCTACGCAACGATCTAGGTAAACGTACAATAAGTTTCTCGATATAAAATTCCAAGTCGTGCACTAAAATAAAGACAAGGGTAAAATGGTCATTTTATTTAAATAATTTCAGAAGCTAAATTCCAAGTTGTTACAATTTACCCCCTTAAAGAATTTCATCCTTAAAATTGAAACTTGTCCCTCGAATAGCTATGGAAACTATACCCGCAACTGTGCCATGAGCTCCCACGTGACCTCATCTACATCATGGTTTCTCCACAAAACAAATACTAGGGGGCATAGTTATCCGACGTAGTACCTTGTCTGTCTAGACCAAGATTTATACATGCTGCTCACCAAAACTCAAAATCCTCTGTGAGTTTAATTGGTTGCTCCCCTGACATGTGAGACTTATCAAATAAATACTTTCAGAGCAAGGAAACCTAAAACACCACAAAAACTATAGAGAGCTCCGGAGACAAACCAACATTTGCCACACCATACCTATTTTCTTTGTAATCTCATAAGGCCCAATATATCGAGTACTCAACTTCCACGTTTGCCACACCATACAATATCTTCCCAAGGGGATAGATTCAAGAAAACCCAATCCATAACATGAAACTTAAAGTCTCTAATCCGGTGGTCAAGATAACTTTTCTGAAGATATTGAGCTTCCTTTAACAATTCTCGGATGATCTTGATCTTTTCCTTTGTTACATCCACAAACCTCAAGTGTCAGTAATCTCCTTTCGCCTACCTCAGTCCAACAAATCAGTATCATGCACTACCACCCACTACAGTGCCTCAAATGAATGGCCCCTCCCCCTCGATACTAGACTTAAAACTGTTGATGTAGGCGAATTCCACCAATGCCAAGTGAAAATCCTGATCACCCTTTAACTGTAGTACAAAAACTCTAACACATCATCTAGAACCTGAATGAGCAGTGTGTATTCCAAGGAAATCTAGATACTAAGGATCTTTGATTATCTATTCCAAGCACAACTATGGTAGCCCAGAGTTAATGAGTAGTGTGTATATGGCCTACAAAGCTGCAAGATTTCCTACTCAATACATCCACAACTATACTAGTTTTCCCTAGTAAGTACTCAAAAGCGACGTCATAATCCTTAACCAGCTCTAACCACCGCATCCGTCTCAGATTCAAATCCTTAAGAGTAAACAAATACCTCAACCTTCGTGGTCGATGAAAATCCTACACATCACCCTGTAGGGATAGCGTCTCTAAATCGTCAAGGTAAAAACCATTTTTACTAACTCCAAGTCACATGCGAAATAGTTCAACTTCTGGGTTTCCAAATGCCTGGATGCGTAGGCTACAACCTAGCCATGTAGTATTTATAGATGCCCAATACATGCAAGAATGTACCACTAAAACCTCGAACTCCTTTTAAGTTTCTGGAAGCCCGGCTTACAACCGTCATCCCACTTAAACTTGATTCCCTTCCTGGTCAAATGATTCAAAGGAACATCCATCGTAGAAAAGCCATCCACGAATCATTTGTAGTGCCATGCTAAGCCCAAGAAACTTCGAATCTCAAATATTGTCCTTGCTTCTCCCTAGTTGTCATTGTCTAAATCTCCTATAGCTCAACACAGTCCCCTCAGCAGATACCATAAGCCAGAAAAATCCTAACTGGTGAACCAAAATCTACACTCGTAGGGAGTACTATCTGGTTCCTTGAAACAAGAGCTCTGGTAAATTCAGACTTTGGAAGATGGATTTCTTTTTGAACTCGTGCATCAATCTCTAGGATCACATCAAAATTCGTGCATCAATCCAAAAGTAGAAAGTACGCCTATTGATAGGACTCGTTTCAAAAACGCTTTGATAATCCTGCTCGATTCTGATCCCATCTGACAAACGATCTGAAGTACTAAAACTACCCTTAACACTTGCAAGATAAGGGATGCTTGCACTGATTTACCGATCATGCCCCTGCCTCTCGATTAGCCCCCATTTACGTGCAACGGCTTGAAGGGTCATTGAAACCATTAAAAGCATGAGTAGATAAAAATAAGCATTTGAAAATACATTTTGAAAACATACTTTACCCTCAAATTATAAAACATGCACGCATATAATAAAATATAAACAACTATATTTCAAATCAAATCAAAGCACGAGCCATAGTATCCACAAATAATAAATGCATCAAAATCATGTGGCCTACATTTCCTGAAATCCATCTTTTTCAAATCACATAACAAAACTTGGACACCAACATCCATAACCAATAAAAATCAATTATCGACTCCCCTATGCATCAGCCATCTAGGAAGCATCTAAGCTTTGGCTGCTTGGGAATAGTCATAATAACCATAACAACAACTCCGAGCATCAACCGTCTGGGAACACCCTTAGTTTCTGCTGCCTAAAAAATAATCACCCTTAGCATCAACCATCTAAGAAATAACCCTAGCTTCGGCTGCTTGGGAACACAACGACCCTAAGCTTCTGTCGTCTGGGAAATACCCTGAGTTTCAATCGCCTCAGAACTCATTACAACAATAGTGAAAACCATCTAGGGATTAAATCCGAAACCTTTCTTTTAACACAAATCCTTGACTCATACTCCAAGTCAAAATACCATTTTCAAACTGAGCTTGAGCACAAAACACAGTTTCCGCAGCGCCGTAAATATCCGTCTCTAGAACCAGTTAAAATGTCAACATAATCATCCCATAATCAATTCGAATGATTACAATTCAAATCATGCAATAAAATATTTAAAACAACTAACTATGCATGCATCAAAGTTTATTAAACAAATGTCCACTTACAGACTGTCTAAACAGCTCAATTTCGTACTGTACGCTCCTTAGAAATTCCAGGAGTAATCTATCATGTCAAAAACCACCAATAAAGTTCACTAACGTCACAAATAATCTCACATTAAAATCCCCTAAATTTTTGGTATACAATACGTATAAAAATGTAAACATAACACTTCAGACTCACAAAGCTACCCCAAGATGATTTCCAATCGACTCAAAACTGTGCCAAAATTCCTGAAACATCGAAAACATCAAAACACTTGTTGATCCGAAACCAAGATGATGTGGCATGCTCCCCTGTGCACCATCTTCCCTCTCTGCGTGTGGGCCTCACACACTTGTTTCAATGCCACCGTCAAGCTCCCATCGAGTCGACCTGCGGGTCTGCAATTCCAACCCGACTCAAGCGACTCAACCTAGTCCAACATGCCCATTTTCAGTCCAATTTTCACGTTTAAGGCCACGAATCTATTCTAAGAATACCGAGAAACATATATATATATATATATATATATACCCAAAATCCTTAAAACTCACCTCAAACAAGAATCACAAGATCCAATTTTTAATTAAAGTTCAACCTCGATTCTAGCTTCTTCGCAGGTCTATCTCCTTCATTTCCTACTTGATTTCGATCGTACATATCCAAGTATGTGAAATATAATGTTATTTTGGCGTTTGAACCTGAGTTTTCCATGGTTCGATTTTTGTGGGGCACAGGTTGGTGGTTTTGGTTTTCGGGTTGGGGTGTTTTTCCTCTCCTCTCAATTCCTTCCTATCCTCCCTCTTTCATCCTCTTTATTTATGCTTCTTTTCCTCTCAATCTGCCTGGTTCCCTTTTGATTCCTTTCTTTCCATTTGAAAATGGTTGCACGACTCGATTTTGGTTGCAACAACGCAACACACACACCCCTAAACGTACACGACATTTGCCACCCAACAGCATAGGATGGTGACACTTGTCACCATCTAAAGGGGAAACAATAATTAAAAAGCCAACTCATCACTTAACCCAAAAAGAAAAATAACCAAATTGCCTCTTGATCAATTTAGACCTGTAACGAACTCATCCAATCTCCAATTTTGACGTGCCGCTTGTCTACAAACTCAGAACTCTGAGACCTACATAATGTTCCTCACGAAATGTCCAAAGAGTATCCTAAGAAAAAAATCAACTTTTGACCCATTGCCACCTTTGGTACAGCTCAAGCCACCAACTGAGTAAATACAAACATATGGGCCTCTAGGCTGGAGGAACGTCCACATCATTTGTATCTTCCATCAGCCCGGTTGACCCTACTCCCAGAAATCTAACTCCCTCCTACCATACTAAATATCAATGATGTCCTCTGTCCTTGACTTGCAGCATCCCGCGCTGTACTACTATTGTAGTCGATACGGGTAGTTCCCCCAAAAGCTCTATAAGAAAACAAGTGGCCTTTCCAAACCATGCAAATTAGAAACCTGCCCACCGGTCGAATGAATAGAACCCTACTACACTATACTATTATCTATGGCCAGAAACCTCCTCGATCAACTCTATACTAGTATCCATAGCTAAAGTTATCATTCTTTGGGGTTCCTAGACCTGAAGGCCCAAAAGATATATACTTCTAGTGTCGACAAAAACCTCCAGATTGTTCTCTAACCGGTGACCTCGGCTCAACTCTAGTGGCAATATAAAACACATCTCTGAGAGAAGCATAAGACCACACTATTACTCATACTCTGATCTCATCTCTTAGGCCCCGTGCAAAGCATCATCACTTGTCAAACTCATTTGCTACCAAAGCTGATGCGAACTGGAAAAAATCTTGGAATCACTACTCATGGTAGAGATGAGGACAAAATTGCCACAGGAACACTCCTGGAAAATCTTCCACGAAACTACACGGACTTTCTAGCTTGTTATCCTCAGTCTGTGCCACCACTGATATGAGAAACTGCCTAACTAGAACGTGGCTAAATAATCTCGATCCTCGAGAAGGGCTACATCTCACCACATCGAATACTTGCTCCAGCTGAGAAATCCACTAATCTGTCTAGTTCAGGTTTCCCTCGCCAGGTAAAACCATGGCTCTCATCCCTTAAAAGTGCCCATTCTCTAGAGCGCAGTATCCAATGCTTGATTATGTAGTCCGGGTCAGTTTCATTTTCGAATCTAATCCAGTTTCACATATACCACGAGTATCTGTCTCACTCATTCTCCCAGGCTATCGAAGATGCTCGTGTCTCAGAGGAATTCATCCTATACAATACCAAAATACTAGGCACAATGAGTGTACATTTTATAGGAAGTTGACCTAGTGCTCTGATACCAAATTGACAGGACCCATCCTTAAAACACCTAAAAACCATGCTTGAAACTACTCCCATCTAACAATTAAACCAAAGTTTCCAAAAATATTCTTAACACGTGTCAGATAAAGGATAACCTCTCAAGTTTCACTAAAAGAAACTACGCTAACTAACAGTAACAATTACTAGTGGACAACAAGGGCAACTAGAATAACAATAAGACAAGGGTACAAACCGTATTCCTTAATTTCCACAAGCACACAGTCATAAGTAAATGCCTCTGCCCCAAGAGTAGCCCTGACAGTAATCAACAACCTGGAGGGATTTCAAAACCCATCAAAAGTGTGGGTGGACATAAAAAAACATTTGAATCACAATTTTCGTGGAAAACAATCATTTACCCTCTAATTATAAAACATGCATGCATATAAAGTAAACATCCAGATTCAAAATAGTAAGACACCCAAATTTAATATATAAATTCTAATCATATACCGTGGACCCACATGTGAAACATAAAATGTTTATCAAATATCCGTGGCCTAAATTTCCACGAAATCCCCATTTATAAAACCATCTGGAAAACCTGGACAAAAATATCAGTAATAAAAAATAACCAATCCTTAATGCCATGGCTTCGACCAGTAGAATACCATGTGCTACATATAGATAGACTCGAGAAAAATAGAGTAGAGCTCCAATGACGTCCTAGTAGACTGGGTAACAATTGAGCTAACCTCCAATGACGTCCGAGTTACATCTTCAGAATCAGTGACGTCTGGGAGGCCACCTCAGGGACTGGCTATACCGTCCAGAAGATGTCCAAGTAAAGTCTCCAGTCTCAGGAACAACGGAGCCGAGCCCCCACGACGTTTGAGAGCTGGTCAAAACACCCGAGGATGGTCAACCGTGGAAAAAGTTTAAATAGTAAAACCAAAACCTTATTTTTAAATAAATCCTTGACTCAAAATGTTAAAACCATGGCTTGTGCCCAAAGTGTTGTTGCCACAAAAATCCGTAAAACATGTGTCTTAAAAACTAATTTCCGAATAATTATTCTAAATCGTAAATCAGCTAATAATAGCTAACAATATGTAGAAAAATTATTCAACCAATTTCAAGTCATATCATACCATAAAGCATTTAAAATAGTTAAATATGCATGCATCATGGGTTATAAAATAAATGACCACTCACAGACTATTCAATCAAGCTCACTCCAAAGCTGTGCACACCTCTAATGTCCCGGGAGTGGTAACTCCAACAAAAGCATTAACTAGAGGTCATTAACGGTAAAAATAAACCTGTATTCGAACCCCAAAAATCCAAGGTTACAAAATACATCCTAAACCTAAGTATCATCATTCCGGACGCTGAAAGTACCTCAAAATAATATCCGATCATCTCGAAACCAATAGTATAGGATTCAGGATGTTGAGTACTATCAAACACGCACCTCCGTGCATTGAAAAACCAACGCACGCACTGCCACATGAGGTCACGCGCCAAAATGCACCTCATATGTGCATGCACATGCTACGCAGTTAGCTTGATAGGGTGCTGACGTGGATGACACATGGCTGACACCTGGATACCACATCAGGGCCATGTTACTGCCATGTCACTACTACGTCACCTCCATGTCAATACTTCCACGTCAACTCATCCCCTACCTCTCGGCGGGTTGACCCATAAGTCTGCAATCGAGTTTCGACCCAAATTCACGATTTGATTCATATTTCATAGCCCTAGGCATGGTTCTGTACGGTTCGACATGAATGTGTTACCAAAGCCGTACCAAGTAATTTTAACGGGTTCAATACGGTATGGTATTCCAAAATATGAAATTGATACTATACCGTACCATACAAATTATGTTGGGTATGATTTTGATTTTAAGCCCAAATTCATAATTCCATTTCTGGATTAATTGATTTAATTTCTTAAAGCAACCTTTTGATGAAGTTATGAAAATGGGCATCTTGCTGGGTAACTTATTGCTCAAAACATATAGAAATTCATAAGACAACCAATCAATATTAGTACATCAACTAAAATTAACTTCATCAACTGAAAAATCCCAACGTACAATTAAATCTATCAATTAAAATTAACATACAATTAAATCCATCAACTAAAATTAAGTAACTCTTCTTTTGATATTTTGTGCTGAAATGAGGTACTGAAGAATTGGACTGAAGTCCTTTTAATCAAACTAACAAGAAAGTGTGATGATTTGAATAAAAAAGACGAGAGAAATCTGAAAGATAGAGAGTATGAGAGGCGATGGAGAAACCCACTTGAACCGAGCTCGAGATGACTAATGGAGCTCTCCATGGCTGTCAACAACAGGAGACATTAAAAAAAATTAAAAAGAAGGGCATGATTTATTCTCTTAATACTCCCAAACGTATTGTATTCAATATCCTTCTTATTTCAAAAGGGACAATCAATATGATTGCTAAGGCATGAACAAAAATTCAAGTAAAAAAAAAATGACACGCCTTGGAATCTTGCAAGGGCTTATGCTACCAACCTTGGACGATAAGGAAGCCAACCCTTTAAAATTCTCAATTACCAGACCATTTGCACCTTCATATGAAACTTCAACACCACCAATACAAAAAATGGGCTAGGCTCAGATTTCCCAAATGAGGCCCATCATCTTCAACTTATCGTTGTCATGGTAGCTCCAAGGATAGCAGAAAATGCCACACAAATAAATCATTTGGAAAAAATTTAGATATTCTTATAGATTGAAGAGCTAGATTATCATCGTCCTGAAAGGGCAGTGTTTGGAATGCACTGCAAAAACTCGGCCCTTGCAGCAGAGTCTGTTGAAAATTGACCCAATACAGCAATTGTAGCTATACTACTTCCAAACCTTTCAATCCCTCTAAAGATCATACAAGTGTGATTAGCCATTAGCATGTTAGGGATTAGACTATTAGGGTTTTTTTTATTTAATTTAATTTTTAATTAATTAAAAAAATTAAAACCGGTTCGATTTCAGTACAAGACGATATTCCCTAATATCAAAACTGATTCCCTTTTGCAAGGTCTATTTATTAACACTCAAATAATGCATTGCTCAATCTAAAACCCTTTTTATGTAGATGTAGCATTGGTAAATAGAGATTGTTCTGGATCGGGGAATTGAGGGACATTGAAAACGGTTAGTAAAAAGAATAAAGATAAGGGGAGTTTAAAAGTGTGTAACCGAAGTTATGTTGAACAACTAAAAATTCAAATTCAAATACTCATGCTAATTCGTACCTGCAAACCATAAATTTGTTTCATAGACAAACCCGACACTTTTACGTAACCAAATCCAAATCAACAATCACATTATTTACTCTACTCCTAACTAACATATATACATGTGACACCATCATCCACTTACCATGTATACACACCCAAAACCTGCACATACTTAACCAATCACGAAATCTTACCTTCATTACCTTGATTACCGTCATAAATATTTCACACTATCAATGCTCCAAATACTCGAAAAAAACACTCATAATATGATTCACCTTTTAGTTATTGACTTAATGCTCTGAATACGCGAACAATACACTAAGTCTCCTCAACTTAAATCCAAATGCTACGAATACGCGGAAAAAATACTTAGCGTTAATTTAAAGATTAAACACAAGAATATATGATGCAATTAAAATTCAGAAAGTAAAACACATGGAGATTGAATTAAACGTTACAAACATTGGAAGATATAAACCATCACAAGTATTGAATTATAAACACAACTAAGATTAAATTCAAGAACCTAGGGGAAAAGGAAATAACTACACTTTTGGAATCTCTGGATTGCAAAAGGATGCCAAAGTGGGTGAATGGGTGAATTTTTATTCACTAAACTCTCTGAATCGCAAAAAGGGCTTAGTGAAGATAGATGAACACCAAAGAATGCCTCAATAAGAGCTTGTATTTAATTTAGAATAGTGCTTGGTTTAAATCTTGAAAATGAAAAAAATTGAATAATGGGTGTCTAAAATAAAAGGGAGAAAAAGATCCCTTTATATAGGCTTACAAAATCCTAAAAACCTAAGAAATAAAGTCCTAATTAAAAAGGTTTCCTTGAGGAAAAGGAAAAAAAAAAACAATCTTGATTTGGACAAGTTTTCCACCATGGAGAAGGAAATAAGTTGCTGGAATTGTACATGCGAATAATTCGGTAGACGCGTGCTGAAAAGGAGGAATAATTTTGGTGGTCAACGGAGGTCAAAGGCGCGAAGGAAGGCTAGGATGGGGCTTCGGTGCACATGCACTAAATGGGGCTTCTGATTCTGAAGGCGCGCGCCGAAATTGACAAGGGCAACTCAACAAGCGCGCGTCGAATTGTATTTGGGCTGAATGAATCTATTTGTTAGCCTCCAATCGAAATCCATTGCACTTGTTGGTGGCCATCTTTGTTTTAATCTTAACTTCTTCAATATAGCTCTGATGGAGATGGTTCTTTCTCTCAATTTCTCATAACTCCAAGCTCTATTTTATTATGCACATATCTCACAAAAAAAAATTATTTTCTCCTATTGTATGGCATTTTAAAATTAAAATATAAGCGTAAATGGTATAAAATGATGCTCAATTCAAGGCTTATCAAATACCCCCACACTTAGGCTTTGTTAGTCCCTAACAAATACTAAAATAAACTATGAATTCAAACAACTAAGGCCTTTAAAAAAAAATTTCTCAAAATTTCATCAATATAATATTGGCATTAAATATTTACACTTAGAAAGCATTTACTTATGGAACTCAAAGGTCAATGGAAAGTGACAAAATTAATGCTTCAACAAGTAAGACAATGAGTAAACTTTGGTGAATGGATCTTAGCATAAATAAAACAAGTATGAATCAACTCACAAGGATATGCACTCATAATTTCCACTCAATATGTAAAGGGTTTGTGTTTGCACTCAAAGCATGTGAGAAAGATGCTTACATAATAGAAATGAAGTAATTCGTGGCATCTCAAACATAAACCATAAGAAAGTAACATACTTTCACAAATGAACCAAAACCATAAGCTTACTCCAGTGGTTGACTGAACCAATCAAAATTTACTCATCTCAAGGATCATAAGGTCTTTATTGAAGGTTGTAATAGGGCTAGCTGTAGAGGCATGGGATTTTTAGGATAATGGTGCTTAAAGTAGTTCCAAAACTCAATTAAAGGCTCCATCACAAAGGCATCGGTATTTTCCATTATCATAGGCCAAGTGTTATCATGTTGGGCCTTGTTCTTCATTTTACGCGTCCTTGAGCTTGCAATTAGGACAAATGCTGAGATCTTCAATGTAGACCTTCAATTCTTTAATGTTTCCACATTACAAGTATAGGGGACTTCACTTAACTCAAAACTCATTACCTCATAGAACTTTGTTCTCTCTTTTTTCTTCCTTTTTGTTCTCAAACTGTTTTTTCTTTCTATTTTTCTTTCGTTTCATTTGATTTTTAGAGATAATGCAATGGATTAACAACATATTTTGTGAAAGTCCTTTCCCATACTTACGATTGAGCTTTCAATCATCCAGTCACTTTCTTGTGTTGCATGCCATCTTCATGTCTTTAACCAAATCCGTGGAACAAGGGTAAACGATATCTATACTAGGTTCACGTGAATAGATCTTGTAGGGTGATGAAAGAAATTCTCAGTGTAGACTCAAAGGGGTTAAAAATAATAGGATCACACTTGTGCGATCAAATATGGAACATGATATTTGGATATGTGGTATTAACCCTATTGCCTTACTCATGTCCAAATTCATAGAGTTTATTGACTTAAAATCTTTGAAAATCACATAAAAGTAAGTTCTAACACTCTAGAGTTCGTTAAAAGATATGGTAAGCAGTTAAGAGGCATATGCATATCAATTTAAATGTAGAACTCCTATGAATCACTCAACAAAGATATATATGGTTCTAAAGCTCACATAGGGTTCATATGATTCACACTTATCTTAACATGCTCATTTTTGTACCAGTTTATCATGCATCATCCAATACAAGTCATAAACAATCAAGCACAATGTATTAACAAATGATTTCAAGTTGTAGTGATCATATTTTCGCCATGTTGTATTCGTTTATCCTTCATTCGTATCATTGACAGGTTAAAGGGCATACTAAGACTCGTAAAAACGCTAAGTTAAAAAAAATGACTCAAAGATGCAAAAAAAAAACTATAAAAAAAAAATTGTTTTGTGATTTTCTGAAACAAATAAAAGTGTAAACCCTTCCCCCGCGTTTAAATTCTACATTTTCCTCAATGTAAGCAAGCACAAAGTAAATGAACATAGAATCTTAGTAAGGAAAGAGGTTTCAAAAAAATAAAGCAAGAAAACATAAAGTAAACGAAATGAAAGAGAGTGAAGGGTTTGAGAAAGAAAATCTTCGTTGGTAGTCCTTCACAACTCGACATATTGGGTTGCCTCCCAATAAGTGCTTGTAGTTAACGTCCATCCAGCCTAGACCAAGTGCTTCAATTTATTTAATAAGTGGCTTTTTCACTTTCTACCCTTGCATTAGGGTTTGGTGTTGGTTGAAGCGGAAGCACCCCACTCGCTTGAATTTGGCCCACAAAATCTACTACCTTGCCCAATTGGTCCTTGAGATCTATAATGTCCTTTTGCTGGTTCTATTGACCTGTCACCAGAGCCTGAATAGTATCCATTAGATGTTGCTGCCCTTGGGAAAGAGCAGCCAACATTTTATCATAATCAGGGTTCTAAGATGAAGAGATATTCTTAGGTGCATGATTATGAGAAAAGTTAGAAAATGGAATCGGGGGCCTTGGTTGCCATGTTTGTCGTGGATATTGGTCCTAGGCCGGATTTGGGCCCGTGGACATGTGCTAAGGGTTCAGGACATTGTTTGCATCTCACCAACTAAAACCTTGGTTCCTTGGTCCTCAATGGTGTGTATATGAGGATGTAAAGAAGTGCATCTGATATGTACCTACTAATAGCATTTGCCGATCGGAGCACACTTCCCTAAAGAAGTAATATAGTGTGTCTGATTGATAGCTATTGATAGCATTTTCCGGTTGGAGCATGCTTCCTTGAGGAAGCGAAATAGTGCGTCCGATTGGTAGCTACTGATATCCTTTGCCGATCGGACCACGCTTCTATGAAAAAAGTGATGTAGTGTGTCCGATTGGTAGCTACTGATAGTGTTTGCCGATCAGAGCATGCTTCCATGAGGAAGTAATGTAGTACATCCGATCAGTAACTACTGATAGCGTTTTTCTAATCGGAGCACACTTCCCTGAGGAAGTAAAGTATTGCCTCCGATTGGTAGTTACTGATAGCATTTTTCGATCGGAGTATGCCTCATTGAGGAATTAAAATAATACGTCTGATCGGTAGCTACTGATAGCATTTTCCGATTAGAGCACACTTCCTAGAGGAAGTAAAGCAGTGCATCTGACTGGTAGCTATTAGCGTTTTGCCAATAGAAGCATGCTTCTTCAAGGAAGTAAAGTAGTGCATCTGATTGGTAGCTACTGATAGCAATTTCCAATCGAAGCAAGCTTCCCTGTGGAAGTAAAGTAGTGCGCGTGATCGGTAGCTACTAATAGTGTTTTCCAATCAAAGAACATTTCCATGAGGAAGTAGTAGTTCATTTGATCGGAGCTACTAATAATTTTTGCTAATCAGAGTACCCTTCCTTGAGAAAGTAATATAGTGCATCTATTTGGTAGCTACCAGTAGCATTTTCCGATCAGAGCACGCTTCCCTGATGAAGTAAAGTAGTGTGTATGATCGATAGCTACTGATATTGTTTACTAATCAGAGCATGCTTCCATGAGGAAGTATTGTAAGTTAGAGCACATGAATGAGTGCTTGAGCGTGCTCATAAGACAATGAAATTATGGTGCATGATGATGCAGATGTGTTGCAAGTCAATGTTGCTCGTGTGCTATGAGCAATGATGTGAGCATAATGATGCATGGTGTTTTGTGATATGATTCAGGGATTAAAAAGTGTTACCGATCTAGTCGAGTCTCTTCATGAGTTATGAGGTGCGACTCCGCATGAATTGAATGGTTGTCGTGGAGTACGAGATAGTGAGCTCATGTCAAAGAAAAAATTTGTTGAGGAGGATAAATGGTGGAAAGCAGCGGTGTGCTAAGTAGTCAGCCCTGGGGTTGCTAAGTTGGATGTCGATTTTTTCCTTGATAGAATGGAGGTGGTACCGACCCAAGATGGTTGTGGCTAATTGGTAGAGTCTTTGAAGGGAGAATTAGAGTCCCCTAGTCCCCCATTGATGAATATTGGTACTGCACTGATCGGGAGGTCTCATGGTGATAGGACCTGCCTCGAAAATACCTCGTAAATCATGCCTGGGCCCTTCTCCCGTCTGACAACCTCTGCCATACAAGGGATTACCTTACTTTTGTTCTTGTATTTATTTAATTTATTACCAAACTAAATCTGCCTTTTTCGGGGTACCACCCACGTCCAACACACTTACCTCGACAAGTGGGCAAATTTCCCATTTTGACTATATGCAGATTTACTTCCGTTAGTACACCCACCACAAGTTCAAGATTATATATATATATATATACATATCTATGATGGAAATATTAACTAGCTAAACACATAACTACTCGGACATTCTCTAGGTTAGTAATAATTCTACATTATAATCATATACGTATTAGGATAACAACTTTTATATAATTTTGTACCTAAGTCCCTAGCTAGACCCTGTTTATGATTTATTAGGATAATTTCCTTTAGCCCCCACAAGCGATCATTCAAACGCATCACTATCACTATGAGCTTTACCCTTAATTCTCTTGGATAAACCACATAAATGATTCTTGTACCAAACTATAATTACTTGTTGCCAAGCTATGAAACAATTCTTTTATAATCCTTACTTACTCCTACTCTTCCTTCATACCGCTGATCACAATCGAATACTTAAACTTCTAAGAGAATTCCTAATGTATCCATAATAAGATAACCACCTAATTACAAACATTCCTATACTCCAAATAATGATATATTCACTTACATGTTCCAATAGTATTTTAGGTGACATCCCTTTGCTAACAAATTACGTAGTGACAACCATATACTCAGGTTTTTAGTTTACTAGGCTATATATTAAGGTATAGATGATAAGCCCTTTAATTCCTTAAGGTTCCATTCATGCTTAAACTATACATATAACATATCATCGTCCAAAACCATAGTAAAAATACATCTAATTAACTTAGATAATATACCAATAAGCTCAGAATAAAATAACCAACAACTTTCATGTTGGTCGGACCACCCAGAACGACCGTACGCACACTCACGCGCCACCAAAAGGTTTATGCGTGTGGACCTCACGTGAGGACTGTTACCAGCTACCTCGATTTGGGTCTGCAACTCTAGTCGCTCGACCCAGTGACTAGGCCCAGTCGTATTTCCTCAAAACTCAACCGTTTTCTTCCATTTTCCATCCAATCTATTCTAGATTATCCCAAGAGGAGATCCATCATCTCAAAACTAAGAAAAAAGGACTAAAAATCAAGGACTCTTACCTTGTTGGTTTGACCAATTTTCCCAGCTTCGATCAAAGATGTTCCATGTGTCCAAACTCCTGCTTCCTCACTCCAAAATGGTCCTAGGAACTTGCTTAACCTTCTACGACCTCCAAACTAACACCACAATGCTTCAGATCAAAATGACAACCAACGACCATTTATGAGGTTCTCGACCATGGAGGTTCTCCTCCTTCTCAGTCCTCCTCTTCTATAGCCAACATGTTCTCTCTTTTATTCTACCTCCCTTACCTTTACTCTGAATCTCATCTCTTATTCGAGTACCCTGGTTTCACCTCCTCACCATCATTTGTCGTTTTCTTATTTTTCTATCTTTTTTGGCTCACTCCTCCCGAACTCCCTATCTCTCCCCAAAATCTATTTTTAACCCTTAACTAGGTCGGCGGGAGAGGGTAGGGGAGAGAATTCATGAATTCTCTAGCCTTTTCTAGAATTCTCTACCAAAATTACCAAAATGCCCTTATGGGAAAAATTACCAAAATGCCTTTGTCCTTCCTTGACCCATAAGTTATTTGTTCAAACTCCTTTTTCCACATGCCCACCTATCTATGTACTCGGGAAGTCGAGACCTTCATAATGGTCCTTTTGGAGTTCTTAAAAGATGTCCCAGTTAAAAATCAAGTCAACTCTTTGACTTTTATAGGAACAAAATTGTATTTTTCACTCAATTTTCCAAATTTTCCTTTTCTCGAATATCTGGGATGCTACACATGGCTTGGGTGTGATGAGGTTGGTATTGTCATCATGGTAGGCTCTTCGTGGGAAGAGGGCTTGTTTTCTATCACGTTGTTGATCGACATGAGTGCCACATGGCAGGAGATAGCCCATGATTTCCTCATGTTCTCCTCTTTTATTTGTCACTAATTAAAAGAGATTTAATTTCATGGAAGTACTATTATAGGTCTAATAGTAATTGTTGCCATAGTGAAATTGGGTTTATAGGCTGAAAATGACCCAAAATAAAAGTGTATAGGCTTATTGTGCGTCCATATCTAGAATAATAAGTGTGACTTAAAAAGATGGGATGAATTAATGGGAATAAGCCATGACTAATGGGTTGGAGAGGACCCAAAGGTAATGAGTTTGTTTGCTTGTCCAATTGGTTGGATTCCACAAAAATGTGGGCTTATTATAGTGAGTAGAAAAAATGCCCTAAAGTGATGAGTAGGTTATTGATTTAAGTAAGGCCCACATATGTTTTGCTAAGCGCTACTGCCCAATCTTATGTGATTGAGTTGCTCAACCCAATTAGCGACTTATGAATTAAGAAGTGAAGGTGGACTTATCTTCTTTATTGTCTCCATCGATAGGGAATGTGGTAAAAACACCTATAAGTTGTGGCCCCAAACCATAAAAAGCGTGATGCCCCACCATCAAATGACCTTTCCTCGAGGCCTCATCAGCCCAAACACCGATTGTTTTCCCCTGTCCCTGCTTAGAAAGTGTGACCAATTAGGGTAGGGTCAACCCATGTGGGATTTAGGCGACTGATCGGAGTAAGGGCGATGTCCTTGAGTCGGCTCGAGGAATGTTCAATGCTTTGAACTAGTCAGAGATTGATGTGCTGCGATTTCCTTGAGCTAGGATTGAAGGGCTTGCCTAGGTCGGTAGCAAATCCTCTCGGTACCCCAGGGTGGTGTGGGCTGTTCCGATGAGGAGTGTGATGAGAATAACGAGCTGTTCTAACTCGGTAGGCTCGAATTCGCACCCTGAGGTTTTCGGTAGGTCGATGTGAGTTCCTCAACTGGTTGAGGGAGTGCTAAGTCGCACCGGGTTGGTGGAGATAAATTCGATGATGGATCAAGCCGGGTCCAACCCAGTTGGATCTCCAAGCTGGCTCGGTTGGTACAACCTGGTCCCTTGGTGCTGGGCGTCACTGCTGGTCAAAGTTGTAGACCAAGTGATTCACTCCAGCTCTGCCCTTCATCTCCACTGAATCAATTTTTAGTCTCCCATTTTCTTTCTTTTTGCAGATTATGTCTATGATGATAGGTTGAGAATTTCGTTATTCTCCTTCTTCTAAATTTTATCTCTATTAGTCTTGTTGATGCAAGAAATGGATCAACTTAGTCTTGCCTCACCGAGCTTCTTTGCTGCTCCTCTCAGGGATGGATACCTGCACAGGGAGAGGGTGAGAGCAAAGGGACACCGGTGTGAGGCCAGCCTAATAGTCTCCGATGTTTAAGTCAGTTTTAAGTGGGAGGGACACTGTAGTAATTTAGGCATCGTGATGGCAAGATTGTCATTACCTTTTGGAGGGGGATGCCCCTATATTTATAGTAACATTGAATGTGTTTATTGGTTTTTGTCAATGTGGGATAAATGTTGTAGCCTTTAGAAGCTGACAGGTATCCTATAGTGGTCCTGGGCAACATTTATGACTTGTCAGTGGGCCCTACCAACCAGATGTCCTCGCCCTTGAAAGATTCGGTATGTGGTGGCTTGCAAGGAGACCGACTAGTAGTCAGGCCAATCTACGAGATGGCCAATCATATATGATCTTCCTGGGTCGTCTTGACCTTGTTAGCATGATATGGGGTTGCATGGGTGCTTGTCAGGACCCACCCCGGTTTCACCCCAAAAACCGAGGTAAATCCTGCTCCCGTCTGACACCCCGACACAACACCAAAGTAAACCACTAAACTACACAGTCAGACGCAGGAGGAAATTTAAACATCTCGAAGTCAAAGTTTTACAGAGCATAGTACCAAATACAAAGGAAAGAAACCGATAAACAATGTACACGCACAACGGAAAAACTAAACACTCCGGGGTCACTCTCGGAAAATTCTATGCCTCTGACGCTGCCTCGACGTCACAACCCCGCGCTAGCTCCACGACCTGGAGGGCAGTTTGAAAACAGAAGGTAAAGTGGACCATAAATAATAACATATTTTCCGAAAACCATTTCATAGTAAAACCAGGGTTTTAGCCCTCCGTTTTGAAAACACATGCATAACCAATTGTTGAAAACAGTTATAAATCACGTAATTATCACCATTAAAACAGTTATAGAATCATTGTAAAAACAGTTATGGAGATCATATCATAAGCTTCATAAAACTGTATCATAAAACATAAGTCTCAACCAATCATTATCCGATCAAACCTGCTGGACCTATCCGAGTCTTTAAACTCCCGAGTCTTTAAACTCAATCCAGGCCTCATAATATCCGAGTCTTTAAACTCCTGAGCCTTTAAACTCAATAGGCCTACGGGGGAAATATCAATATATCCGAGTCTTTAAACTCCCGAGTCTTTAAACTCAATCCGGGCCCGTCCCCCGTCAATCATAATCCGGGTCTTTAAACCCAAAATCCAGATCCATTAAATCCAATCCAAAACCATTTGAAAAACAGTCCTAAGTCCACATCAAAACCTGAATCCGAAATCACCGGTCTGATGCCCTTCCGGCGTCCAGAGCCGTCATTCCGAACCCAAATCCGGAAATCCACTTTTCAACTTTAAAACCAAATCTCGCTTACCGAAATTCGATTCTAAAACTGAAAGCCCTTGATTACCAAATCACGTCTCAAAATCCATTTATAATCATTAAAAATCACTTATCGTTTAAAAACCCCAAATCATGGCATCGAAATCAGAATCCCACTTTTTCTCGTAAAACGTGCCAAATACGTAATTTTCTCGAAAAACGTGCAATTATGTAAAACCAACATAGCATATTCAATAATCATGAAATCACATATAGAACCATAAAACAATTAATTTAAAAGAAGTTATGCATGCTCGAGTTTAGAGAAGGGGTCCACTCACAGTTACCGGCCCTCAATCGCGTCCTGAACGTCCTGTACGTTCCTCAGCTTCCTCGGGAAATCCCTAACCTGTCAACCATCACCCAAGAACGTTACTAACACATCTACGAAGGTCCACCTCATTTTTCCCAAAAATCCCCGGGTCCTAACGTAACGAACCGGAACCCTAAACCTTCAACCTCGCGGAACTACTTCGAATCGACGTCCGATTAACCCGAAACCTATCCTAATGGATCCGTTATAACATTTCGAACAAAAATGTAGTTGGGCTCTTCGCCGGAAACCACCGCATGCACCCCCACGCGCCGACCAAAGTGGCTGCGCGTGGCCCTCACGCGCCTGCACACAGAGGTACTGTTCACCGTCGTCTACCTCGAGTGAACCGGTCTGAACCAGCGCACCCGATTCGCCACCATCCCGTCTCCTTTTTCCTCCCTTTCTTCACCAGCTTCATCGTCCAGTCCTAAGCTACCCATTCCCCTCACTCAGACATCTCGACTCAGCCTACAACCCGTCGACTCAAGCTCGAACAAAAACCCGAACCAGTCCCCTGTTTCACGATCCAGTCAACCAGTTCACCCCCCGTCACGGTGTCGACCTTAAACCCTTCCTAGAACCTCATTGAGTCATACCCAACTCACCAAAATCGTCGACTCACTCCCAAAAGCCACGACTTTTGGTTTGAAATTCACGGCCAAAACAGAGCAATTGAAAAAGGATGAGGAATTACCTGTGCTCCGGCCGCCGCCGTGAGCTCCACCGTGGAAACACAACTCCTCTAAGTCTCCTTCGTTCTCTGGACACCTCCACTAGCTTCGATTAATCGAACACGGCAGCACCACCACCCAAAACTCCTCACCTCTTCTCTGTTTTCTGTTCTTAAATGCACGGTTAACCCCCAATTATTTGCACCCGTGAACCCGTCTAGAAGCCACTAGGTCCCTGCCACATGTCACAATCCTAAAACCCCTCTCACAAGTGTCCCAAATCACAGCCATCCACTTGTCCCCATCTGTTGCACAAATACCAAGGTGCAAAAGACGAAAATGCCCTTCTTTGAACCCAAAATTACAATTTTGCCACTACCTTCCTAGACCCGTATCTCACTCATCCTAACTCCGATGAACACGTGCCACCTGTCGTTAAACTCAGGATGATAAGAGCTATCTAACGGTCCCAGGTCAATGTGTCAAAACCCGGTCGTACGAAAAGTCAACTTTTCCCTCTATTTTAACCAAATTACGATAATGCTCCCAACCTTCCTAACATCATAACTTCCTCATCGGATGTCGGAATCGGACGTACTGCCTGTCTACGACTTCGTAACGTCCCGAACTATGTCACAGTCATCGATCAAAGTGCATTTGACTGCCCAAACTCAAAGTCAACATTTTGCCTAACCTAAGGCAAAATCGTCATTCTACGCTAACGACCCTATCAAGACCAACTAATCACCGATTAAGATCACTAATCCTTCACTAATCATCGTCTTAACCCTAATTCCCGGGACGGGTCGTTACAGTGCTGGCTGATCAAACATGGTTGGTTAGCTGTGAGCAAGGCAAGTCAATTTGGTCTTTAGTCAGGCCTACTAGTTTAGGTATGAACAATGAGGTGGCCGATCGGCCTAGGAGATGTCCTCAGACCGATCAAGAGTCACTTGAGTGCCAGGGTGAGTGGATGTCACCTTGGTCGGTAAGCTGGCGCAGACCCTCACAAGATGAGGTGGTTGATCGACCTAGCAGATGACCTAAGGCCGATCAAGTGCCACTTGGGTGCCATGGTGAGTGGATGTCACCTTCGTCGGTCAACTGGCACGGACCCTCGCACAATGAGGTGACCGATCAGCCTAGAGGATGTCCTAAGGTCGATTAAGTGTTACTTGTGTGCCATGGTCAGTGAATGTCACCTTGGCCGGTTAGCTGGCGAAGACCCTCGCACGATAAGGTGGCAGATTGACCTAGGAGATATCCTCAGGCCGATCAAGAGCCACTTGGGTGCCATGGTGAGTGGATGTCACCTTGGTCGGTCAACTGGCACTAACCCTCGCACGATGAGGTGGCCGATTGGCCTAGGGGATGTCCTAAGGCCGATCAAGTGCCACTTGGGTGCCATGGTGAGTGGATGTCACCTTGGTCTGTCAACTGGCGGTGAGCCTCACACAATGAGGTGACCAATTAGCCTAGGAGATGTCCTCAGGACGATCAAGAGCCACTTGAGTGCCAAGGTGAGTGAATGTCACCTTGGTCGGTCACCTGGCACGGAACCTCTCACAATGAGGTGGCCGATCAGCCTAGGGAGGATTTCCATGGTGAGTGTATGTCACCTTGCTCGGTTAACTAGCGCAGACCTTTGCACGATGAGGTGGCCGATCCACCTAGGAGATGTTCTCAGACTGGTCAAGTGCCACTTAAGTGCCATGGTGAGTGGATGTCACCTTGGTCAGTCAGCTGGCGCAGACCCTCACATGATAAGGTGTATAACGGCCTATCAAGTTCCACTTGATAGTCGCCAGGTAGTGCGCTTTTAATGCGCACTGTAATCGACGTGGCATTTCTGCTCCCCGAGATAGTGCTCCACTCTTCGACTAACCGATGATGGTATATAACGACTAGTTTTAACCCTGGTTACTTTTCTGAAGGTATGAAAGGAGTTGTGAAAATTCACCTTTCACTTTTGCATCTGAGTGATTTTGAGAGTGATTGAGAGAGAAATCAGGCAATTTCTAGCAAGCATCAGAGCGATGTCTGACCAAGGCATATGGTGGTTGCGACGGTGAACTTCTGAGAAAATAAGGTATGTTACCGTTTTTGTACCTTTATTCGATTTAGTATGTGTTTTAGTAAGAACTTGGTTTGAACATGTTTGAATGTTCATGCCTTGGATATCTTGATTGTCTTGGTCGGTTAGGGAGTTGAGTCTTACATGTTTCCCTTCTTAGGGGCTTCTATTTTGTATTTGTAAATGTCGTCTGAAGATTCTATAGGCATGGACAATCGGTCTGTGAATGCCTTTGAGGATGAATCAAAGGCTAGCTCGGTCACTTTGGACACCCGATTACGAACGAGTGAGTTGGCGTCTACTTCAGGAACATCTCGACCAGAGTTGAATCTAAGGTCACAGACCAAGGAAGAAAGGGATATGGAGGAAGAACTTGAAAAAGCTTTTGCTCAGATACCAGATGAGGCTGTCTCGCTCAGTGGTGAGGCCGAGCATATATTGGTAGATGTAGAGTCGGTCGATCAGAATGTCATTTTTTAGGGAATACTAGCTGTATCAGGCCAAGGGAGAGGAAAGTAAATTGCTGGGGCAAGTGATGAGGGATGGTCATAGAGATCGATGTGGATTTGGACATGCGGGAAGTGACCGTTGCGAAGTCAGTTTACCACATCGATCGTCAATGGAGTACACTCAAGTGGGACGACATACAGGCCTACATGGAGGCATTTCATATGCCCGATTCAGTGGTGATGAGGCTGGTCGGGGAGAAAGACATGTCGAGTGACCTTCCAGAACCTTGGACAACATTTCATCCGGATGTGTTCACGCATGGTGTCATCCTTCCATTGCACCCTTGGATCTAGAAAATGGTGGCATAGCTGGGACTAGTCATCGGCCAAAATCAATCCAAACACTTGGATTGCTCTCACTGTTGTATACACGACCTTCAGGTTGGCCGACAAAGGTGAGCTGACATGGGGTCACTTGAACTTTTTATATCAGTTCCAAAGATAAGACTGGATGGATCTACTTGGAGGCCAAGGATTGGAAGACACGAGGTCCATTTATTTGGGATATTCCAACTTCTCAAATGGCATGGAAACAACGGTTTGTCCTTATATGTGGAGTGTGGGAGGGTATCCACTTGACTGAGGCCCAGCGTAGGATACCGAGGACTTATCAGTCCAAAGGTGTGGTCGTAGGCCTTGTTGTGTTTGTTTTGTTTTTTTTGTCTAGTCTTGTAGGCCTTCGAATTTTTTGATAAGCCGTTGCTGACGTACTTATGTTTTTTTTGCAGATTCAAGTGTCCCAGTCTGACCGAGGAAGAGAAGGTCAACTGTCTTGAGCTCTTCGAGAGATTAGACCGACTAGAGAGGAGTCGTGATTTTCTTCGGCTTCCCAATAACCTGTTAAAGGTTGGCCTTATATCGGACCTACATAAGTATAACATGGTGCTAGACCCCTTTTGTTGTTTTTTTTGTCTCATTTCATTGAAGGTCAACCTAACATTGTTTCATTTTTTTGCCCGCCTCTCCGGACTACATAGTCGCAGCAGCCAATCAGTGTGCAAACAGAATGACTAAGATCCAGGAGATCATGAAGCAGGCCGAGGCGGCGAAGGTTCAGGCATAGAAAACGGGGGCCTCGTCCAAAGTTGACTTCTGTCAACCTCTAAAGGCTAAAGCCACCGCGAAAGTGAAGCCAAGGTTCATGATATCCAGGCCAACGAGTCAGGCTGAGGGGCCTATTATCTCAGCTGATGTGGACCCGACGACGGGGGACCCAATTCAACCCCAGTTCTCAACTCCCCCCGCATCGGTCAGTACAAAGCAGGTGGGCAAGGCTGTCACCGCCGTTGCAGAAGGTTCACTGCAGGTTATCGAAATTGATGACACAGCTGAGGAACAGAGGAGACTTGTAGCCGAGGCCAGGCTGCGGAAGAAGAGGAAATTAGCCGAGAGGAGGGAGGCCAAAAAGGTCGAGGAACCAGAGCAAAGGACACATAAGATGAAACACGCCAAGGTTGAAACGTTGGAGCTCATGAGGAGTATTATTATGCCCTCTGAGACCTTACTGTTGGCCGGCAGAAAGGTGTTGAATAAGCTAAAGAGGCCAACGCTGGATTCCTCCATCAAATCCTTCTTTGTTAATGCCAAAGGGGAACTAGACTTGGTCAAGACCCATGAGGTGGATGGCAGTCAGCAATGGCCTTCCACCCTTCTCAACTGGACTTCATGAACACCATTGTTCGCGGGTACCAATATGAGCAGGGTGAGATTACTGACCTCCAACCGAAGGATTTTTCCGACCTATGCGATAAGAAAATGCTCCTCAGTTCTCATGTAAGTTGCTTGTCGGTCTGTGTTGATACCTTTGGTTTTTTTTTTGGAATCTGACTCTGCCTGTTTGTTGTACAGTTTCTTAGCGAAGTCTTCTCCACTCTCCGTCATGCGAGCAATGTACGCCAACAAGCCGTTGACATGAAGAGGGACTTGGAACGCGGCGAGCTGGCCTTGACCAACAATCAACACCTGTTTAATCAAGCCCTCGAGGCGAAGGCTGAGCTTGAGCTTAAGGCGAAGTCGATCGAGTTGGTGTCAGCTGCTCTGGCTGTGAGAACGAGTTTTGGTCTTTGTGGCCAGGTTAGTGTTTTCATGTGATTTGGCTGGAAAGCTGGTGATGCTTATTCATATGTTTTACCCTATGCATGCATGGTTTGATAAACTGGAGGGGAAAATGGTCTATTTAAAATGTATTTTCAAAGGATATTATTTTTGTCCACTCACACCTTTTATGTTTTTATGACCCTCTTCGTTGTGGCACGACGTTTGGGGATGATTGAGAGGCGAAAGCATGAGCGGAAATCAGTGTAGTTATCCCTTGTCTGACAGTTGTTGAGGGGTATTTTCGGGACTTCAGTTGACCTGTCAGACAAGAGCAGCACCGGGCACGGTTATCAAAGTCCAGTTGGGACGGGTCCTGTCAAATTAGTATTAGAGCATTGGGTTACTTATTTTTCATGCCTCCGAGACGCGAGCCCCGTGCACGGCCTGGTGATGAACTTGAGGGTCCAGATGTTGAGAGAGCCCAACGTCTGGGAGCCACTAGATTTACCGACCAGATAGACCCAGAAGAAGCCTACAAGTGGCTTATTTGTTTTGAGCGGATCTTTGAGGTTATGCGATGTCCGCCAGGGTATATGGTTCTGTTAGCCACATTTATGTTGAGTGGAAATGCCTACCGGTGGTGGCGAGGGTTACAGATGACTGGTTTGAATGCCCACACTTTGACTTGGGAGGCTTTCCGAGAGCGCTTCCTAGATCAGTTTTACCCTCACTCATTTCGCCATGCTAAAGAGGTTGAGTTCCTGGAACTGCAGCAGGGGAACATGTCAGTGGCTGAATATGAACAGAAATTTCTGAACTTATCTAGTTTTGCTCCATTTTATGCGGCAAATGAGGAGGATAAGTGTCACAGATTTGAGTATGGGCTGAAGAATGAGATACGGTCCGTTGTGACAGTCGGATATTATTCTACACTTTGAGAGCTATCAGATGTTGCTGCTCATGTGGAGGTTAGCTTGCCTACACGAGAGCACTCTGGACGACGCTGAGAGGGTCAAGGTACCAGATTGATGTGTCATGGAACACCAAAGAGAGGTAGTGGTAGCCTTGGCTCTTCTGGGGGATCTCGATCAGTCAGGAAGATGATGGAAATGAGCAAGGGAGTATTTAGGGTTCTGTTCAATCACCTGGAGTTCCTAAACAGCAGTATAGGGCGCGAGGTGGTAGACCTGAACGACTTAGCACAGTTGGTTGTTATATCTGTGGGGAAGCTAGGCATATTAAGAGGAATTGTCCGTACCGACCAAATGGTGGTGGTGCAAATGGTGGCACCACAGAGCAGGGTTCGAAGGTGGCCTCAACTTCTAGGACCAAAAGTGATAGAGGAGGTGACAGGACAAGGGGCGAATCCCGAGGACGAAGTCAAGCTTCAGGTCCACATGCTCGAGTATTTGCCCTTACCCCACAGGAAACCTACAAGGCACCCGAGGGTGGTTCAGAGCGATGATAATCTTATCTAGTTTCTTGAGAGTTGTAAATGGTATGTATGATACACTTTCTTGTTGATTGTTTTTATGTTTAAGAATGTTCGAATTTCGAGGACGAAATTCCTTAAGGGCGGGTAGGTTGTGACGCCCCAGAAATTCGAGAAATGTAAATTCGAAAGTTTGAATGTAAAATGACGATGTTTCCCTTGGTTATGGGGGCAAAAGTTGACTTTTTATTCGGGATGTCTTTTGGACTTTTGGTCATGACTATTGGGTAGGTCTCGAGACGCTGAGTCAGTAGACAGGCGGCATGCGTCGATCGGAGTATGAACGGGAAAGTTAGGGGTCTGTGAAGTCTAGGGGCATTTTGGTAATTATGCAAGCAAGGGTATTTTGGTCATGTGTATCTTAAGGGGCAATTTCGTCCATTTGCTAGTTTTGATGAATCACCAAAATTGTGATTCAGCCATTTCTGTAAGTGACACATGTCACTTGAAACAATAAGCTTAGTGTTGTGTGTGAGTCGTGTAACCGATTGAAGAAAAGAAACAAAATTGAAGGCGGCAGAGGAATGATTCAAATTTTTCTGTGCCGCATGAATTAGAGAACAACTTCGAGAGAGAATTAGAGAGATAGATAAGAAAGAAAAACAAGGAAACAACAAGAGAGAAAAAGGGAGAAATATCGAACCCATACCCGAAAATTTAAATAACAAGGTGACTTTTCGAATTCAAAGTTGGGAGCCTTGAGGATCAAAATTGAGGCTTGGTTTAGCTTCTTGAAGCTCCAAGGAAATCAACATCATTTTGATCAAGTTTGATCAAGACCCGAAGCTCCAAGTTCTTCGAAAAATCGAGTTTGAGTTCTAACGATTGGAGGTAAGAAATTGGGAAATTAATTATATATTAATGTTAATTATAACCTCACGATGCTTCCCGTATCAATTAATTAGAAAAACATAGATGAATTGGGTGAGATTAGAATTGAAACCCGTTCGAAGACCCCTTGGTGAATTGATGGATTTTGGCTATGATTGATAAACTTAAACATACAGAATTTCAATTAAGATAGATTAGATGGAATCAGGTGAAGAAATGGACGGAATTAAGGTCGAATTGAGGGAGAATTGAACGGGTCGAGACGCGGGTTACAGGATCCGTTTTGCAGGATTCGGGCGATTGTAGCTGGCGCGTGAGGGCGCGTGGTCCACTTCCTCGAGATGTGGTCAACATGTCTTTTAATCTACTCAGTGTAATGAACATTTTAGCATTGGTTTCGAGTCGATCGGACACCGTCTCGATATTGTTTCGAGAGTCCGAAGGATTATGTTACGTTTTAATTTGTATTTAATTCCCGGAAAATTGGGGGAGTTTAATATGCTATTATTGGATCCATTAGTGACCCATAATAATGTTGTTGACGGGATTCAAGATTTCCAAAAATTACGGAAAGGCGTACAGCTCGGAATTGAGCGATTTGGACGATGTGTGAGTGGACGTTTCTTTTATAAACTGTTATGCATGCATAGTTAAATGTTTTACATGATTTATTGCATGATTTGGTTTGCAATGATGTCATGGTGATTTGACATGATTAATTGTTATTAATGATTATTTAAATCGGTCTTTCGGACACGTTTTACGAGGAATGTGCAAATGATGTTTTGGGATAGGTCCGAAGTAAAAAAGGTTTCAAAAAGGATATTTTGACTTAGTTGGTGACTCAAGGATGATTTTTGGATTATTTTAATGTTTTCAAATGAGATATTACAGATTTACGTGTAAATGACATTTTGGGCTTGAGACCTTGTCGGGAATGATTTTGACTTGGTTTGAAGTCAAGGATTTGATTGAAATGTTTTGGGATGTCTTCTCGGGATAGTTTTCATTATGATTGTGAGTTCCCAGATGGTCGAAGCTAGGGGTATTTCCCAGATGACCGGAGCTTGGGGGATATGATTGTGATTGTTCCCAGGCAGCCGATACTAGAGGGTATTCCAATGCGGCTGGCACTCGGGGCCCAGACAGTCAGAGCTCGGGGTGATTCCCAGACGACTGATGCTCGGGAATATGTGTGCCTGGACAGTTGAAGCTAAGGGTGGCTTCCCAGATGACTGAGGCACGAGATATTGCCTACGCTTAGTGCGGATGTGATTGTGTGATTGATTTGGCACTTGAGTCGTGCGATTTGATGTTGATTGTGATTTCTTTTCATACTGGTAATGAGTATGGGTTTTGGTCTTTATGGCTAGGTTAGTGTTTTCATGTGATTTGGCTGGAAAGCCGGTGGTGGTTATTCATATGTTTTACCCTATGCATACATGGTTTGATAAACTGGAGGGGAAATGGTCTATTTAAAATGTATTTTCAAAGGATATTATTTTTGTTCACTCACACCTTTTATGTTTTTATGCCCCTCCAGGTCGTGGCACGACGTTCGGGGATGATTGAGAGGCGGAGGCATGAGCGGAAATCGGTGCAATTATCCCTTATTTGACAAGTACTGAGGGGTAGTTTCGGGACTTCAGTTGACTTGTCAGACGGGAGTAGGACCGGACACAGTTATCAAAGTCCAGTTGGGACGGGTCCTATCACTGGTCGAGGAGTCCAAGGCCCGTTTGGCGAAGATGAAGTTGGCCAAAGCCAAGCTGGCGGAACAACTAGTCTCGGCCAAGAAAGTTGGAATTGATGAGTTCAAGGCCTCAAAGAATTATGAGAGAACCTTTACAAAGTTCGGGGCCGCTCTAGAAGATGGTTTCTACAAGAAGCTGCTGCTATCGAACCCGGGTGTACAAATCGAGTTCCCATGGCTGAAGTCTCCTTCGAGGGTGGAGGGTTACCTGGACGAGAATGGTAATCCTCTGCCTGATGAAGCCGAAAAACTAGACTCTGAAGTGGTGGCCGAGGATCTTGATGTCGACCAGGAAGAGGGCCCGTCGGCCGAGCATGAAGGGCCAATGGAATAGGTGGCCGAAGAGTAGGAAGATGAGGATGAGGGGGGTTAGTAGATTGGGTGGTAGAATGTCCCAAATATGTAATTCGGCCGTGAGCTTTCTGCATTAATAAAATAAGTGTTTTGGCAACTAATGTGTAACGGTATGAATCTTAATGTGGATGGATGAAAATGACCAGGTGTAGTTTTCCAATGACAGGTGTCTATGTATCGGCTTGTTCAGTCGGTAAGTTAATTGATAGCTAATAAAACCAACATAGGCTATAAGCAGGAGTCATCCCAAGGTACTATGACATGAGAAGAGTTGTTTAGGTTGTAGAGGGGTTAATGTAGGCCGATCATATAGAAGATTGGCAGGATGATTCTCATTTGATCGATGTGATCGAGTATCCTATTGTTGTTGGGTTTTTTTTTTGTATAGACTGAGTGCCCGACCCTTGGAACAAAAGTAGGGAAAATGCAATATGCAAGAAAAGGTGAAAATTTCATTCTTTGATAATACTTGGGGTGCCAGAAAATGAGTACAAAGGTTTGGCCATGGGCCTTGCACCCTGCGGTGTTCTACAATGTGTTTATCTATAATAGTACTTGAGGTGGACCACATTCCATGGGTGTGGGAGTGTCTTTCCAGCTGAGGTTTGAAGTTCGTATGTGCCCTCTCGACAGACCCTTGAAACTATGTATGGGCCTTCCCAATTTGGAGCGAAGGTCCCAGCTGATTTGTCCATGGTGCCAAGGTTGACCTTACGAAGGACCAAGTCCCCCACTCTGAAACTTCGATGACAAACCCTGGAGTCGCAGTATCTGGCTACCCTTTGTTTATAGGCCATGTTCTTCAGGTTCGCTTGCTCCCGTCGTTCATCCAAGATGTCGAGGTTGAGTACCATATGCTGATTGTTGGCGTCATGGTCATATGAGATGACATAGTAAGCGGTTTCCCCAACTTCCACAAGGACGATGGTCTCAGTGCCAAATGCCAGAGCTAAGGGTGTCTCATTCGTGGCTATCTTATATGAGATACGGTGAGACCAGAGAACATCACTGATGATGTCTGCCCATTTTCCCTTGTCTTCACTGAGGCACTTTTTCAGGTTTTACTTGATGTTCTTATTGGCGACATCGACCTGTCCATTGGATTGAGAGTGGACTGGAGACGCAAATAGTAATTTGATGTCATAGGTGTGGCAGAATTCCTTGAAGCGATTGTAGTCGAATTGTTTTCCATTGTCGATGACGATAGTGTGCAAAATTCCAAACAAGTAGATGATGTTTTGGTACACAAAGGTTTCTATCTGAGATGTTATTATGGATACGAGGGGCTTCGCCTCGGCCCATTTGGTAAAGTAGTCCACAGCCACCATGGCAAAGTTTACCTTCCCCCTGCCCGTAGGCATATGTCCTATCAGGTTGAGTCCCTATTGTGAAAAGGGTCAAGGGCTCATCATGAAGGTGAGGTGTTTGGCTAGAAAGTGAGGAATCTGGGCATGCTGCTGAAACTTGTCACACTTATGGGTAAGTATAGTGGCATCAGCAAGCACTGTTGGCCAAAAGTAGTGGACCCGAGGTGTCGAGTTTCTAGAGGACTTGGCGGAGATGTTTTTTGCTGACCACCTTGACTTTGTGTGCCTGAAAGTATGGGCGCAGTCGTCTTACGGTGACTACTAGGGCTAGAGCCAGCTTCTCAAGGTCGGGGAACTGGGTTTCGGCATCTTGGAAAACCTTGCTAACATAGTAGATGGGGTGTTCAGCCCCTGACCTTCGGGTGATGAGGACGGAGCTGATAGAAAAAGTGGATACTGAGAGGTAGACGAAGAGGTGCTCTCCCATCTCTGGTCTGGTTAGGAATGGTGCACTGCTCATGTACCATTTGAGCTCCACGAATGCCTTGTTGCATTCCTCCGTCCAGTTGATCTTTTTACCCTTGCCCTTCAATGTTTTGAAGAAAGGGGTGCATTTGTCCATTTTCCATTGCCTTAGAGATGAAGCGAGTGAGGGCCACCACCCGTCCCGTTAGGCACTGGATGTTCTTGTGTGTTTGAGGGGATTATATGTCCAAGATGGTCTTGATTTTCTCTCGGTTGGCCTCGATCCCTCGCTAGCTGATCATGTACCCTAGGGGATGTGTTTGTCTGCTGTTTTGCTTTTGGAAAGCATGTCGTCCACGTAAACTTCAATTTTTTTGCCAATCTAGTCGGCAAACATGAAGTTTACGAGGCACTGGTAGGTTTCTCTCGCGTTCTTAAGGCCAAAGCGCATGGCATTATAGCAGTAGATGCCCGGGTTGTTCCTGAAGCTAGTGTGGATCTGATCTTCCGGATTCATGAGGATCTAGTTGTATCCAGAGTAGGAATCCATGAAGCTGGGCAGTTAGTGACCTGTGGTGGCGTCTACAAGCATGTCGATCTTGGCGAGAGGGAAACTGTCCTTCGGGCAAGCCTTGTTGAGATCCGTGAAGTCGATGCACATGCGCCAGAGGCCTGTGGGTTTCTTGAAAAGTACCAAATTGGTGACCCAGGCAACGTAGATTACCTTCCGAATGAAGTGGATGGTGCTGAGCTTGGTGCCTACATGGCTAGTTGTCTCTCTGCATCATAGCTCCGTTGTTTCTGTGTGATTGGTTTGAAGGAAGGGTCGATGGTGAGTCTATGGCAGATTACATCAATGGAAATGCTTGGCATGTCCGCGTAGGACCACGCGAATACTTTTGCATTGTCTTGGAGGAACTTGATGAGGGCAAAGCGGATGTTGAGCTTCAGTCTGGACCCTATTCGAACCTGGCGGTCCTTGTGTGTATTAGAAAAAGGGATCGTCTTTGTCTCCTCCAAGGGTTCTAGCTAGGGCATATGTGGCAGGTCTCGACATCGGGTTGGCTGTCCCTGTGTTCGTGCATGTATTTGGGGTCCACAGGGTCGTTGCCAATCGCGGTTTCTATGACAGAGAGTGTCTCCATTGCCTTCGGGAGTTGCTGGCTTGTTTTGGTGAAGACGGTGACGTAACATGTCCTTGCGGAAAGCTGGTCTCCATGTACCTGGGCCGTTCCAGCAGGTGTTGGTAATTTCATCAGCAGCAGATGTATTGATACGATGGCTTGCATCTAGTTGAGTAGGCCTAGCCCGAGGATCGTATTGTAGGCTGTCGGGAAATCGACCACGAGGAAAGTAGTGAGTGTGGAAGCAATCTGAGGGTCGGTACCCATGAAGGGACGTGACCTTGCTGTCTAGCTCCTTCTCGTGTAAGCCCATTCGCTGGAAGGCTTCCCAAAAAAGAACGTTAACTGAGTTTCCGGTGTCGACGAGGATGCGGCCGACATCGCAGTTGGATGGGAGTGCTTGGACGATGAGGGGGTCGTCGTGTGGAAACACGATACCTATTTCTTCTTCTTCGAAAAAGGTGATCTCCTGCCATCCAAACTTTTCTAACTTTCTGGGTCGGCTTGCGCCGATGCTAAGTACTTGCTGGCTTGAATGTGAAGCTCTACGGAAGTCTTTCCTTGCGTGGTTGGATGTGATGGGGGAAGATAAGGTTGGCCCTCCGCTGATGGTGTTGATTTGGAGGCAAGCAGGGGCAGCCTGCGTGCGTGGCAAGAACTGGTTGAGTCTGCCTTTGCAAAACATTTACTCAACGATGCCCTTGAAGGCAATGCATTCCTCAATTATATGACCATTGTACTTGTGGTACTAGCAGAAGGCCTCCTTGTTGACGATAGGGCAATAGTTGGGGTTCCTGGGCTTGGCCTTCGAAATCATCTTTTTCATGTTCAACAAGACATTGTCGAGGGTGGTATTCAGGACTATATAAGTCTCAAAAAGATGTTCGGGACATAAACTATCCCCTACCAACCCTCGGCCCTCGTGGGCGTTGCTCCCACACCGATAATCTCCGTCATTACAACCAGCCTGCCCTTTTTTGTCATGGTGTTGGGATTCGAAGTTGAGCTTCTTCTTACCCATTTCAGGGCGGTTTTTACCTTGGTTGTGGTTGGGGATTTGGTGATTTCTCCCTAGGCTGGTCGATGGGGGCGTATGGTGCATGCCCCTGCTCTCCCTAGGATGGGTATGGAAGAATTCAGCCTTGGCATTGATGCTGGCCCTGTGCATAAGCTCAGCGTAGCTGTCCCAATCCTTGGTATGGGCTGCATACTTGAAGGGGGATTCCTTGAGACCACTCCTGAAGGCGTTGAAAGCAGCCATGTCGTTCATGTCTTGGCAGCGAGAATATTCAAGGCTGAACCTTGCAGCGTATCTCTAGAGTGTTTTATTCTCCTTCTGAATGATAGAGAAGAGGTACTCTGTGGAGACTAGCCTGACGGTTTGGATCATGTGGCTCAATAAATTGGAGTGCAAGTCTTCCAATGAATCGATTATGCTTGGTGGTAGGCGATAGAACCAGTTCAAGGTTGCATCCGTGAGGGTGGAGTTGAAGATGAGACATTATTCGTCCTCAGAGGCATCCCGGTATGCAGAGCAGAGGTGTAATTGTTCCAGTGGGTGTTGGGGTCTCCCTTCCCCTTGTACAGGGCGATCTTTAAGGGTTTTACTCCAGTCCCGTGTCAAGATCGAAGGATCCTATAAGAGAAAGGACTAGGGTTGTCTTTCCATAAGGCTGGCGCCTTATTCTTATCTTCCTTTGCTTCTAGGGCACGTATTCTTCTCAAGAGGGCTTCGATATCCTCGCTCTGATAGGTGGGCTGGCTAGCGTGGTGTTCAGTTGGTCTCCTGCTTCGGTCCTAGCGGACTTTCGCTTCTTGACCCTAGGAATAGTTGAATGCCATTGAGTTTGTCTCGTCCGTGTAACGGTTCTCCCGCGGGTGAGCTTCGCCTTTTTGGGTTGCCTAGCAACCCCTGCAGTTCACCACTCAACTTGAGTTTCCAATAATGACCTGGCAGTCGTTTGAATTGGACTGGCGTGGTTCTGAAGTTCTATGGTCAGATGTTTCATAGGTGAGCCAAGCCGGAATGACTTGGCGTTCCTCCAGCAACTGCCAAGCATCCCTGTAGATCTTGGTTCTTGAGGGCCCAATGTTAGATGGCTAGATGAGGAGTCGTCCGGAAGAGGTGGGATTCGCCCTGGGTTGTTGCTTCTTTGGTTGGTCCGATGAGGACCTTTCGACTGTAGCGTGGGCGGCACGTGGCCAATCGGCCTGGTGGTTCTCGGCCTGACATTGGTAGGCTAGTCTTTTCCCTCGTTGACCTTCGCGCTAGGACATCCTCGCAATGGCAAGGGTACCCGCATATTGTTCGGCCAGAAGTTGGTTCTTGGCGTCAATTTTTTCATTATGGGCCTTCAGCGCAGCTACTTTGCACATTAGGCCATCCAATGTTTGCCGGTAGGCATCGGGAACATTTTCTGTTGGGTTCCCTTGAAGAAAGGGGGTGTGGTTAAGCTCTCATTCGTCTCGTTCATCCGACATGGTGCTGGGCACGATCTGGGATGGCTGATCTTGTGGATGAGAGTGTGGGGTGTTGTTTCCTCTTCCCACAGGCATTACCAAACTGTTGATGCAAGAAATGGATCAAATTAGTCTTGCCTCGCTGAGCTTCTTTGCTGCCTCTCGGGGATGGATACCTGCATAGGGAAATGGTGAGAGCAAAGGGACACCGGTGTGGGGCCAGCCTAAGAGTCTCCGATACTTAAGTCAGTTTTTAAGTGGGAGGGACACTGTAGTAATTTAGGCAGCTTGAGGGTGTGATTGTTATTACCTTTTGGAGGGGGTGCCCCTATATTTATAGTAGCATTGAATGTGTTTGTTGGTGTTTGTTAATGTGGGATAAATGTTGTAGTCTTTAGGAGCTGACAAGTGTCTTGTAGTGGTCCTAGGCAACATTTATGACTTGTCAGTGGGCCCGGCCGACCAAATTTCCTCGGCCTAGAAAGATTGGGTTTGCAGTTGGCTTGCAAGGAGACCGACTGGTAGTCAGGCCAAACTGCGGGATGGCCAGTTAGATATGATCTTCCTGGGTCGTTCTAACCTTGTTGGCATGATATGGGGTTGCCTGGGGGCTAGCTGATCAGACATGGTTGGTTAGTCTTGAGCGAGGCAAGTCAATTTGGTCTGTAGTCAGGCCGACTAGTTTAGGTATGAACAAGTCTGCTGCTTGATTTTGAGTTTGACCAATAGATTTTTTTAAGATGATTTTTTGTTTTTGAAAATTACTTCATATGGCCTCCTTGGAAAGATGTCGTATGGTCCTTCTGATCGGTCATAACGATCATTTACTTGATCGACTATCTGCCAAACGATGATGCCAGCGGCTTAGAACTGGATGTTGGCTCAGTCGCATCATGCGAGGCTTGTGGTGTTAGTTTCAGAGCCTGAATTTTTGTTTTGTACGCACTTGCAAAGCTTCATGGATGGATAAAGGCATAAATGAATAGTGATTGATGAATCCGACCCATCGAAGTAGTATCCATAGCTCTTGGAAATTTGAGTCGGTTGGACCTATCTACACTTGTTTTGTATTTCTGGCGAGGGTGCTTCCCTAAAGGGACAACGGATCATGTTTCCGTTCGACACCTCGTGGATTCAAGTGCAAATTCATGAGGGTGGAGATTTTAAATGTATAACTTTAATTTGCTAGAATTGGTGTCGGCCGATCGGGAAGCTTTCCTCGGAAAGAAGATGAAAGTTCCCTCCAAATTAATCAATGGAATGACATTAGCTTATTTTTTATATTTTGTATTAATTTATTTTTCAAAGAGATTAGGCTTGAGCCCAAATTTTGAACTCTTTGTCAATTTATCCTTTTGTGCCCCGCTCAAATAGAAGCCCTAATATGTTGTTGATTGATAAATAGACCAAGATGTGTATGTGCTTCCTTCAGGAAGGTACTAGATGGTTCGATTGATCAGTCGTGTTATCTAGCCCTTCGAGTAGAATTTGGGTTCCTTGCTTAGTGGTCATGTTGAAATCTGGGTTCCTTGCTTAGTGGTCCTGCTGACTAGGAGTGTCCCTATCGACTAGGAAGGATCTGCTGTCCAAGAGTGGTCATGTCGACTTGGAAAGGTTATGCTGACTATGTCACGACCTGACTCCCCTTGTATGATATTGTTTGCTTTGGGCCCACGCCCCCACGTCTTTGTTTCTAGTAACTAACGCACAACTTCCTAATAGGTCACCTATTTTGGGATTGCTCGAGTCCAACCTCGCTTAACTTTGGCATTCCAAAGGAATCTAAAGCTAGTGAGCTCCTAAAAGGCCTCATGCTAGGAAGAAACGTGTCCACATATATAAGTTACTTCACATTTCCCTACCCGAACGATGTGGGATTGTTCACCCTTTTCACCAGCTTCTTGGGATACGGGCCTTACAATCCACCTGTCAGGGCCCACCCCTAATCCCCCAGGATTAGGGACTAACCCTGCTCACGTTGGACTTACGTATGACACTAGGGCCAAACAGATGTCCAACCTTCATGTGACACGTAAGTCGGACAAGGGATTTCCGAACCAAACGTGTCACTATCTTCCAAACTTCCCAGAGCGCGCAGAGTCTACTGTGGATTGGACGTGTGATGTCTCCATCTCTCTCGACCAACTGCCTGCGTCGCAACAACCTGGAGGGTATCGAAAACACGAAAAGACTGTGAGTGGACAAAAATAAAGTATAAGTTTAAAAACATTTATCAGAAAACACATACATTTATACCCTCCGTTTAAAAACCAATGCATGCATATCAATTTCATATCATAACCCATGTACGAAAACAAACACATTTTTCCTTTTCTCAAATCCCGGGCCTCCGCCCAAAAACATCAAAAACCATTTCATCCGGGCCACTGCCTAAAACCTCAGAAAACCATTATCATCAATTCTCAGTGAACTCCAAAACACATTTGAAACCACACTCTCATCCATCGAACAAGCTGGATCTATCTGAGTCTTTAAACTCTCGAGTCTTTAAACTCAATATCCAGGCCTCAATAATCCGAGTCTTTAAACTCAATAGGCCTACGGGGGAAAATCAATATATCCGAGTCTTTAAACTCCCGAGTCTTTAAACTCAATCCGGGTCTTTAAACCCAATCCGGCCTCGTCCCCCGTTAATCATAATATCCGGGTCTTTAAACCCAATAACCAGATCCAGCAAATCCAATCAAAACCGTTTGAAAACCATTTTCCATCCAGATCCAAACCCGAATCCGAAACCACTGGCCTGATGCCATTCTGGCATCCAGAACCGTCATTCCGAATCCAAATCCAGAACTCATACCCATTTCCTTTCTAGATCCGAGTCCGCAACCATTATTCCGTAAGCTAGCATCTGGAATAACCATTTCGAACCCAAACCTGAAATTCCACTTCAAGTCCCGAATCGAATCCCGAATCGTCACCCGGAATTCCGATTCCAAAACCCGAAATCACCTTTCCGAAAACTACTTTGAACTGGGCCTTAAGCCCGAAAAGACTTTCCAAAATCCTTTTACTTTCCTTGAAATCCAACCGTATTTCACATCCCGAAATCAATTTATTAAACCAAGTTCAAATCACGATAGTTATCAAAACCTCGTAAAACGTGAAAACTGTCATTTCCTGGAAAAACGTGTAAAAACCATAAACCATCACAAGCCATAATCAAATCATAGAATCACATATGAAAATGTATAAAAGCATATATGCATGCATCAAGAGTTAGAAAGCAAAGTCCACTCACAGACCATTCTGACGTCGCCTCGATACGCGTGCACTTACGCCATTCCTGGCCATCCCGCTACTCTCGGCTTCCCGAACCTGTCCAAAGTCCATAACAAGGTTACTAACTACTTCACAAAAATCCTACTCAAACCCCATAACTTTCCTGAGCTTCTAAGCGTACTTTAAACGAGACCCTAGATCTTCGTTCCCGCAGAACTAACCCGAAACAACGTCTGAATAACCCGAAACCTATTTCATTGGATTCGTTATGACATTTAGAACAAAAACTCAGTTGGAATCTTCACCGGAAACCGCCGCACGTGCCCCCACGCGCCTCCCAAAGTGGCTGCTCGTGGGCCTCACGCGCCTGCACCCAGACACTGTTCATCATCGTCTTCCTTGGGTGAAACAGTCTGAACCGGCGCACCCGGTTCTCTGTCATTCCTCTATCATTTTCAACCATTCCAATCCCAAAAGCTTCGTCCAATCCTCCTTAATCTATTCCCCACCTGAAAACTCAACATTGAAGCCCCTAGCTCGTCGACTTCAAGTTCGAAGAAATTTACCCGAAACCCCTGTTTCGGTTCCCAGCTAATCAGACACTCCCCCGTCACGGCATCACGCTTATTCGACTCCTAGGGACCTCCTGAGTCTCATAGCACCCACCAAAAGCCTCGACTCGTACTCAAAACCCACGACTTTTGGATTAAGTAAAACTGGAAAACAGAGCACTTAGAGAAAATCAAAGGGCTTACCTGCTAAGCGACAGCCACCGTGCTTACCACCGCGTCATGCGGCGTTCACAGAGTCACCCTAGCCTCCTTCTCCGCCTTGCTTGAATCAAAACACCGCAAAACCACCACCAGCTACCTCGACACCTCTTTGTTTCCCAGAGAAATCGAACCTCTCACCCACAACAATACTTGCCCAATTTTCACTCTCAACCCAATCACCAGCTCCCTTTTTCTCTTTGTCACTCTCACCACTCACAAAAACCTCACACACTCACTGAATCGATCAAAATCCTCACCGCCTCACCTCTCTGTTTCCTGTGCTTCAAAGCCAAATTGCACGATTTAAAATCATGCAACATGTACCCGTGTCCATTGTAACCACCTAGAAACCTCTAGGTTCCTTCCACGTGTCACAATCCCCTCAACCCTCTCACAAATATGTCAATATCATCAGTACACTTGTCCCAATCCTGTTGCACAATTCCCAATGTGCAAAAGACCAAATACCCCTTTTTGACTCCAAAATTACAATTTTGCCCTTACCGTTTTAGACCCGTAACTTACACACCCTAACTCCGAGGAACACGTGCCGCCTGTCGTTGAATTCAGGACGACGAGATCTACCTAACGATCCTAGGTCAACGTGCCAAAACCCGATCGTACGAAAAGTCAACTTTTCCCCCTATTTTAGCCAATTTACGGTAATGCCCTCAACCTTCCGAACATCATAACTTCCTCCTCGGATGTCGGAATCGGGCGTACCACCTTTCTACGGACTTGTGACGTCCCAAACTACGTCACGGTCATCGGTCAATATCCAATTGACCCCCTTATCTCAAAGTCAACATTTTGCCCAAACTAGGGGCAAAATCGTCATTCTACGCTAAAGTACCCAACTAAACACTACTTAAGCTCACTAATCCTTCACTAATCACCGTCTTAACCCTAATTTCCGGGACGGGTCGTTACACCACCCTTTTGGGGGGCTAGCGTCCTCACTGGCATACTTTCGATTGAGGTCAAGTTCAGATACCAAATTTTCATGACCTGACTCCCTTAGTATGATATTGTTCGCTTTGGGCCCATGCCCTCACGACTTTGTTTCTGGGAACTCACATGCAATTTTCTAGTATGTAACCTATCCTGAGATTGATTCAGCCCATCCTTTCTTAGTGGTCCTATCGACCAGGAGTGTCCCTATCGACTAGAAAGGATCTTGCTAACAAGAAGTGGTCCTGCCGACTATGAAAGGTCATACTGACCATGTCACGACTTACAGGACCCATCCCGATCCCCCCAAGACAACCTTGGGATATGCCCTGCTCCTGTCTGACAATTACCCTAAAGTACCAAAAATACCCTTAACGAGATTTAAAATTTTACATATAAAATAAGTTCAAGTTCTACATTATCAGACCAGGGAAAAGTATTTTACACAAAAATTAGCACATATATATACCTGGGCCTTTGGATAAGCACTTACCTCAACGTCACTGCCTGGAAGGGTAAACATTTAAAGAGTGAGTGGAACGAAAAATAAATAATATTTATCAAAACCATTTAAGGAAACAAATAAAGGTCCCCCCCCCCCCCTTTTCAAACATGCATGCATTCAAGTTAAATCATAGGAAATGGAAATCGAATCAATAAGCAATATGATTCAATATAAAACAGGATAGGTGAAATAATAATAATACATCGTATAACCAATCCCCGACATCCCAGATGTCTAATAACGTCACGGTCTGAAGGCTACGTGTGACGACCCGGAAATTCGAAAAAGGAAATTTTGGAAAATTAGAAGGAAAGGACGATCTTATCCCTGGTTATAAGGGCCAAAAGTTGACTTTTGACTCGGGCTGTCAAACGGACTTTTTCCAATGACTGTGACGTAGTTCGAGATGTCACGAGTCTGTAGACAGGCGGCATGCGTCAATCAGAGTTTGGATGACAAAGTTACGGCTCTAGATACAGGAATGGGCATTTTGGTAATTATGCAAGGCAAGGGCAAAACGGTAATTTGGATCAGGATGTTGCTGAGTCGGCCAAATGAGTGATTCACATGGGTTTGTGTGTGACATATGTCCCTTTTTTCAGATGACAACTGAACCCTTAGGCTGAGAATGTGAGAAACTAAATGGAATTGAGAGAGGAAGAACAGAGAATTAAATGAGGAAGAAAGGAGATGAAATCGTGAAAGAAAACCCAAGCTGGAAACTTATACATTCGATTTGATCAAACATGAATTTGGGATTAAATCTCACAATTGACCTTGGATTAAGATTCTGGAGCTCAAGGCGAGTCAAACCCAATCAAGAAAGAAGGAAATCGATGGTGGCTTGGCCGTGAACGGAAGTCCTCAACCCCTCGAAAATTGGAGGTTGAGTTCATGTAATTGGAGGTAAAGGATCTCGAAATTGGTTTCAAAATCATCTGTAAAATGAGTCTGCGATGCTCCCTAACTAATTAATTGAAGGAATCGATGAATATTTGATGAACAGCCTTCGAAAGTTTGAATTAAGTTGAATTTGTTTGAAGTAATTAGGATTGAAATTGACGTTACAGACCCATAATTAAGGTGGTTTTGATGCTATTAGATGGATCAATAGAGGAACGCTAGTTGAAATTGACAGGGATTGAATCGGGTTGTCTCGCGGGTTATAGAACCCGAATTGCAGGAAAAGGGCTAGGACGATGACACTTTTCATGGGCGCGTGCGCGAGAATCTCGAGGTGAGTTCAACATGAAACTTGCTCCTTTTAATGTAACGAACATTTTGGCATTAGTTTCGAGTCGATCGGACACCGTTTGGATATAGTTTCGAAGGTCCGAAGTGTTATGTTTTGTTTTAACTTCATATTTAATTCCCGAAAAAATTATGGGAAGTTAATATGATCTTAATTGAGTCATTAGTGACCCTTAAGAATGATTTTGGACAGGACTTGGGATTCCTGGAACATATCAGAACTTACAGAAAGGCGTTCAGTTCAGAAAGCAAGCGATATGGACGGTGTGTGAGTGGACTTTTGTTTTCTAACTAGAATGCATGCATATATGTTTTAAATGCTTTAATATGTCATTTTATATGATTTGACATGATTGATATTTCGATGTGATGATTTATCGATTTTCTGGAATATTATATTGATTTTGGGCACGATTTTCGAGAAAACTGTGAAACTGAGATTTTGGGCGAAGGTCCGGGATTGAAAAATGATGTTTTGACTCGGATTATGAGTCAGGGATTGATTTGATGGATTTACGTAATGTTTTTCGGATATATTTTATGGATTTATGTGAAAATGGCAACTCAGGTTGTGGTTGCACGGATTTGCGAGAAAATGATATTTTGGGCTTGAAACCCAATGGAGATGTGATTTTGATTGGATTATTATTTACATGTGATTACATGATGATATTGATGGTTTTCGGATTTATGAAATTAATCGGGACTCTGGTTTTACGGATTTTTTGGAAACTATGTATTGGGTCGAGACCCTATGTGGTTAAATGATTTGATTTCAAATACAACTGTTTTTCATGGTTTTCATGGTGGTTATATGTTGCAGATATTTAGGGCTTTCGGTTGGGAATATGTTTCCCCTGGAGTGCACCCTGTGTTGTGGATATTAAGGCTTCCGGTTGGAATGTGTTTCCCCGGAGTGCACCTTGAAGATAACGCTAGCCTCCGGGATGGGATGTGTTCGCCCGGAGAGGTCACATAGCATGGTCTGTTGTTGTGCAGCCGAGGGAGGCTCGACTCGGATCAGATGTGCTGGTATTATGTGGAGATCGATCAGTGATGTGTTCACGACGATCTGGAATGTCGGCTGGTGATGTGTTCACAGCGACATGCTCGGATTTGAGCGGTCCTTGAGCCTATTTGATTTGCATGCATTGCAGAGATAGCGTGACTAATGAGATTGGATATGGAAATGAGTCCCGTGGTTTTATTGAGATTTGTGATTTATAAACATTTGTGTTCGGATGTATTTTACTCATGTTTTATGATATGCATGCATGTTTATGAAACTAGAGGGTAAAAATGTATTTTTGTAAATGTATTTCTAAAAGTTTGTTTTGTCCACTCACACCTTTTTTGTTTTATATACCCTCCAGGTCATGGCGCAAAAATCGAGGCTGATCGGGATGTGGAGGCATGAGTGGGCACAGGTGCGGTTTCCCTTGTTTGGCAAGTGCTGAGGGTAATTTGAGAACTTCAGTTGACTTGTCAGACAGGAGCAGAACCGGGCACGGTTATTTATATCCTTCGAGAACGGGTCCTGTCACTACGCGTGCCACCAGGAGTCTCAATCTTGAGTCCTCCCTAGGATCCCCCAGTGTCCGGGGTGATATCACTGGACACTGTCCTAGGTGATATCACTGGACACTGTCCTAGGTCATATCCATAATTATCAATCCTGATCTTGAGCCACTACTCAAAGCGGCCCCTCTTAGTCAATGCTCTGTGACTACTCCAGGATACTACGAGTCGTCTGGAAGAGACAATAACCAATAAGGATGGTACGTACGGTGTAATAGTAAAACCAGTGAAAATCATGTTTAAACCGTTTCTCAAAATCCCAGTTTGACTCCAAAACTATTCAATATATAATCCAGACGGGTCTCAAGCCCAAAACATCGTAATACGTAAAACTGTCCATAACCGAAAATTAAAATCCATAAGACCGTCAATGAATGATACTAAAGTAATTCAATTCAATTCATACAGTAAAGCAGTTAAAATAGTTATGCATTCATTTCATTTAATAAACTAAAGGTCCACTCGCACACAATCCTCGCTGCGATAACGAACTACGCTATAACTGCTCTGAAGCTAAGCCACAGTCTCCAGACCTGTCCAAAACACATCCAAAGGTCACTAATGGACTCTACAAGTTCATACTCAACACCCTCAAAAAGTCTGATACCGGGAACGCGTCCCAAACACGTATCGTATAGTCCCCGGCAACGGCACCAAAAACTTGATAGAAGATTTATCAACCAAGAAATTATGAATGTAAACTCCTAATGTAATACTTTGCAAGTGCACAAAATCGTATGACGAGTATAGTAGGTTGCAAAGGTCGATCCCTCGAGACCTTGTTCAACATGAATCCACTTAGTTTGGAATGGAACAACTTGAGAAAAAGTACAAAAAAACGTTGGTGGGGGGGGGGGGGGGGGGGGGGGGGGGTGGGGTTGAGTGATGATTAGAACGAAATTGAATGATGAAAATAAGTGCAAAATGATGAAAACTTGATTTGAGAGTTGATTGGATAATTAGGACGAATTAGGACATGTGATCCACCTTTACCAATTAAAGTTCTCCTTAGATTTCGTTGATTAGATTAATTATGCATCTATCTGAATTAAGTGCCCATGCAAGGGTCTGGCTAAGGCTCACCCCACACATTTATCTTCTCTTAGATTGCATGTTTAAGCGTGATGTACCCGCCCTTAAGCAACTATTATCGATGGTGTGTGATAATGCATGAACCATGAAGAAGATTTAATGACACTACACTATCCCTAGTAAAGTGATGTGCAATCCTAAGGAGTCATGAGTTTAGATTACGAATAAAATTCCCCCTCTTAAACGTGATGCTACAAATTTCAGGGTGAACACAAACATCAAGGTGATCCGTTAAGCAATTACATCGACAATTATACGCAAATAAGGTGATTAAACTTACAAGCATAAATTGAGTTCATGAAGCATAGTAATCCAAAAAATCTAGGCATACATAACAACCATAATCAACATCCATAAATCTAATTATAAACTAACATGGCTAGGGCTTCAAACAGCCCTAATCCTAAAGGGGAAACTACTCACGCATAACTAAGTTAACAAACATCATAATTGAATGCATATAAACTTAAAGAGATTAGGGATTGAGAAACACAAGTACTAAGATGAATGATGCGTGAGAGAAGTGGCACAAACACTTCTTCTTCTCCAAAGCTTCACGTCACAAAGAAGATGCAAGACTTGAATCCAAAAGCATGAACAATAGGTAAATTGCGGCTACTTTGTGTATAAACTTTAAGCAGAAATTTTTGCAGAGTTTTGGGACCTTGGGAGGTAAATTGCACATCCAAAAAAATGAGAAAACATCTATTTATATCCCCTAAAAGAAAGGGAAAACAGCCCCCAAAACAAGGAGGAAAACTCCTTAGCCGTGAAAACAAGGCTTAGCTGCATTTTTTTGTCCCTCTTGCTTAAGGAATCTTCTTTTCCTTCTTTAATCCACTTCTTGACTTTATCTTTGACTAGGAATTGAATTATTATATTTCCAAATCAGATTAAAATCCCTAACTTAAAGGAAAGGGGCTACAAATTGCGGCTAAGGGTAAATTAATCCTAGCCATGATTTATGATTGTCTCTTGATTTCCAAGAAACTTCATTTTCCTTATTTCTTGAAATCTTTAACTTCATATGTGATTAGGAATATAATTAAGGCTTCTTATCCAAGTCAATCCATGTCATTCCTCATTGAGAAAGGTAGGTAAATTCGTCCAAGAATGCTTGATGCACAAGTAAATACCCTAAAACACCCTTAATCGCAATTTTAGGAACTTAAGGGGCTAAGCCACATTTTTGGTGATCTTGGGGGATCTTGGACGTGAAAATGGGAGATGATATGATCCTTGATGAGTCCTTGCTGGGTTCTAGAAGATATAGCCTTGGAAAGATCACATTTCATTGCAAAACATGATTTAAACCTCAACTAAGCAATCTGCACAAACTTCACAAAAGATATCATTTTCTCCTATTGTTTGAATGATTATAATCAAAAGATAAGTAAAAGTGATAAGAAATAACATTGAAATGATGCTCAATTTGTGACTTATCAAAGCTAAGCCACAGTCTCCAGACCTGTCCAAAACACATCCAAAGGTCACTAAGGGACTCTACAAGTTCATACTCAACACCCTCAAAAAGTCTGATACCGGGAATGCATCCCGAACACGTATCTCGAAGCTTTAAACCCTAAATTGACCTATTAAATGATCTCTGATTGACCCGAAATGACCACCATTGGATTCGGATCGTCGAAACCTTTAAAATGAGACTAGTCTCACCTCGAAATACATGCCCATGCACCCCCACCCAAGGGTCAAAGTCTCAATCAACGCTGGTTAAAAGTCAACGCTGACGTCATGGTTAACAGTCAATGATCAATGGTCAGCCTGACAGGTCTGACATGTGCCACATGTCACGTGCTAACTGGTCCATGTGTCTAACACGTTAGTGCTTACTGTGCATGATAGGTTGCCACGTGTCAGCATCTTATTGGCCACGTGGCCTGACAACCTGACAAATGATAACGTGACCTTGCTGACATCATCGTCTTCAACCTCTTGACGAGTCACCCATTTTCACTATAACGGGTTGCCCAGACTCACGACCCGACCTGATTCTAATTCCTTTATCCCTAGCCCATTTTCAATCCGGTTTGGTCCTACATGATCATCTAGGTTCCGATAAGAGATCTATGGGTTCAAAATCACGAAAAACAAGCTAGAAATTACCTTCCAATGATGAACAGTAACGATAAACTTTCGAACTTGGTTTCCCGTTGATCCTGACCTTCTCAGTCCTCGAAATCAACACCCACAAGTTCGTACTAGACCTAAAAACATGTTTGAATGATTGAAATCCCTTAACAAGCCTTAGAAAATGGATTTACATTTTTGGGTCAAAATTGGGTTTTCGGGTTTTTTTACCTTGTCGTGACTTCTCCGTCGTTCTCAGCCTTCCCTCCTACCTCTCTATCACTCTCAGCCTCTCACAAATCACAGAATATGATGGTATAATGGATGGGTTGGGTTGGTGAGTGTGTTTGTGTTTGGGTGCGAAGGAAAACAATGAAAATGAAGATCGATGAACCAAACATATCAGATCCAAATGCATGGGAAAAAGGGCCAATGGGATGAGTGACACTTGTCACTCATCCATTGGTCCACATAGATATTTTGGACCAATCCAAAAGTGGCAACTGTACCATCGCCTTTGATATGTGAATAGTTCCGATTTAATTCTATGACCCATAACTTTCCCATCGAATGCCCGATTTCAACGTTCATCCTGTCTATGGACTCGCAACGTCCTAATCTACATAATGAACATTGGTCAAAGTCCAAAAAGTGTCCCAGTTCAAAGGTCAAATTTTTTCCCTTAACTAGGGGCAAAACGATCGTTTTACATTGAATTTCTGATTTTACAATTTAATCAAAGTCCGGGGCGTTACAATCTATCCACCTTACAAAAATTTCGTCCCCGAAATTTTCTCAAACAAATGTGCAAACTGTTCTCCCATTTGCGCCTCTGGATCCCACGTGGCTTCTTCCACATCATGGTTTCTCCATAACACTTTAACTAGAGGAATCGTCTTGTTCCTCAATATCTTTTCCTTCTGATCCAAAATATATACTGGTTGTTCTTCGAAGCTCAAATCTATTCCGAGTTCCAACGGTTATTTTGGCAAAACATGCGATTCCTCTCATACGTACTTCCGAAGCATAGACACATGGAACACATCATGCACTCTGGAAAGTTCTGGAGGTAAAGCCAATCTGTACGCCACATGACCAATTCTCTCTGTAATCTCGTACGATCCAATGTAACAAGGACTCAGCTTACCGCGTCTACTAAATCGGATAATTCCTTTCCAAGGGGATAACTTCAGGAAAACCCAATCCCCTACTGCAAATTCTAGGTCTCTAATCTGACGATCGGCTTAACTCTTCTGGTGATCTTGTGCTGCCTTCAACCTCTCCTTAATTATCTAGACCTTCTGTTGGGTCATATCCATAAGCATTGGCGTCAAAACCACCATTTTGCCTACCTCGGTCCAACAAATAGGTGTCTTGCACTTTCGTCCATACAATGCCTCAATCGGTGCCATACCGATGCTCACCTGATAACTGTTGTTGTAGGCAAACTCCATCAAAGGTAAGAGTGTATCCCAAGAATCCTGGAACTGCAGCTCACAGGCTTGCATCATATCCTCTAAGGTCTGTATAGTCCACTCAGACTAACCATCCATCTGTAGATGAAAATCAGTTCTAAAGTGCAGGCTCGTACCAAGAGCTGTCTGTAAACTCCACCAAAACCTCGAAGTAAATCGTGGATCCCGATCTGACACTATTGACTCTGGCATACCATGTAGTCTAACGATCTCATTCACAAATATCTGAGCCAGTCGGTTGGATTTAATCGTCTCACGTACAGACAGAAAATGCACCGACTTCATCAACCGGTCCACTATTACCCAAACTCTAAATCCACTATGTGTCCTAGGCAATTTGAATACAAACTCCATAATGATGTGATCCCATTTCCACTCGGGGATCGGTAGTGGCTGTAAACCTCCATACGGTTTCTGTCGTTCAACTTTTACTTACGAGCAAGTCAAACACCTACTGACAAACTCAGTGATCTCTCTCTTCATCCCGACCCACCAATAATGATCCTTAAGTGTACGATACATCTTTGTCCCTCCTGGGTGCATCGCATATGCTGAACTATGGGCCTCCTCTAAGATCTTTGTCCTCAACTCTGCAACTGCAGGCACGCACAAACGACCCTACTTCAGTAAAGCTCCATCGTCTATGATGGTCAAATCCTGCAGGTCACCTGCTTCAACTTCAATCCTTAGAATACACAAGGAAGGATCCTGAAGTTGTGCCTCTATAATCCAGTCAATCAGGATTGGTCTCACATGGAAATTGGCTAATAAGGCTCCCCCATCATCTAACCCAAGTATAACTATTGCATTTTGGAGTTCCATTAACAAGAGTATATACACCATCCTCAAGTGAGCTACTAAACTAGCAGATTCCCTACTCAGAGCATCTGCTACCACATTTGCTTTTCTAGGATGGTACTCAATCGTGTAGTCGTAATCCTTAATCAGCTTTAACCAGCGTCTCTGCCTCATATTCAGTTCCCTCTAACTAAAAAGATGTTTCAAACTCTAGTGGTCTGTGAAGATTCTGCACTTCTCTCCGTACAAATAGTGCCTCCAAATCTTCAGAGCATGTACCACCGTTACCAACTCCAAATCATGGGTGGGATAGTTCAACTCATGTGGCTTAAGCTGTCGAGAGGCGTAAGCAATAACTGTCCCATGTTGCATCAGTACACAACCCAAACCCTGCAATGATGCATTGTTGTACACCTCAAACTCCCCACTATCATCTGGAAGGGCTAGAACTTGCGCAGTAGTCAACCGTCTCTTCAATTCCTGGAAACTCTTTTCACAGCGTTCATCCCAAACAAACTTAACCCATTTTCTGGTCAATCGGGTCAATGGAGCTGCTATGGTAGAGAAACCCTCTACAAACCGTCTATAGTAACATGTCAACCCCACGAAACTCCAAACCTCAGTTACTGTCTTCGGTCTCTCCTAGTTAGTTACAACTTCCATCTTCTGAGGGTCCACACTAATCCCCTCCGCTGAAATCACATGGCCCAAAAAGCAAATACTATTCAACCAGAACTGACACTTGCTCAGCTTAGCAAATAACTGGTTCCTCCTCAGCATGTTTAATACCAACCTCAGATGTTTCTCGTGCGCTCTGGTACTCATCAAGTAAACCAGGATGTCGTCAATAAACACAATCAAAAACCTATCCAAGTATGACCTAAACACCCGGTTCATAAAATCCATGAATGCAGCTGGTGCATTTGTTAATTCAAAGGGCATTACCAAGAACTCATAATGCCCATACCTTGTCCGAAAAGCAGTCTTCGAAACATTCTCCTCAACAATTCTTAGCTGATGATATCCCGATCGAAGATCAATCTTCGAAAAGTACTTAGCCCCCTTCAGCTGATCAAACAGATCATCAAACCCGGGCAAGGGATACTTATTCCTTACTATTACCTTGTTGAGTTGTCTATAGTCTACGCACAATCGTAGGCTACCCTCATTTTTCCTCACAAACAACACCGGTCCTCCCCACGGTGAAGTACTAGGTTAGATGAATCCCAGATCCACCAACTCATGTAACTGAACTTTTAGTTCCCTCAACTCCGCCGGTGCCATCCAATATGGCGCCTGAGATATCGGTCGTGTCCCTAGAAGTAGTTCAATCGTGAATTCGATCTCACGATGTGGTGGTAATCAGGGTAAATCCTCCAGGAAAATGTCTGGAAATTCCTATACCACCGATATGTCCTCTGCCCTCAACAGGGTATCACGCGTTTCCACCACGTGAGCCATGTAACGCTAACAACCCTTCTTCAGTAACTTGTTAGCCGTAAGAGCCAAAATCACTTCAGGTGGAGAAACTCTCAGATCTCCTTAGGAAGTCACCTCAGGTAGACCTGGACTCTGGATAGTCACTCGCTTATTACAGTAGTCAACAATAGAATAATGCTCCAATAGCCAATCCATTCCGAGTATGACATCAAAGTCATGCAACTCCAAAATTATCAAATCAACAACCAAGTCCACCTCTTCTACCCTTACAGGGCAATCTTTCAACACTTGGTTCACTACGTAAACATCCCTAGTCAGTGTACCCACACCCATATCACACTCAAGTGTAGACACCTCTCTATCGAACATGCATGCACAACTTCGTGAAATGAAATAATGCCTAGCTCCATGGTCCATCAAAACACGTACAGCAACATCAGAAATAGTAAGTGTACCTGTCACAACACCTGGAGCTGCCCTGGCCTCTTGCTGTTAACTGCAAATACTCAGGCTTGTGGTCCCGATGATCGACCACGTCCTCGTGATCCTCGATCACTGCTCCTAGCTCCTCCATATCCTCTGCCATTGGTAGCATCCGAAGTAGTGGCTGCGTGTGGTCCCTGTGCAGCTGAACTCTTACCAGCTCCACTGCTACCAGCCAACAACGGGCACTCCCTAGCAAAGTTTTCAGATCCTCCACAAGCAAAACAAGTCAACAGCCTCGGCCTATCTGTATATCCCACTGATGTACCACTAGCGGTAGTCTGTTGTGGCCTGAAACTGGATCTCTGAGGACTCCCATACCTGCCAAACCGTCCTCTGTCAAAAGATGACGAAGCTCCTCAATAATGGCCTCCCTTCGAACCCCTATAGCTCAAAGGTCCAAGGTACGAATGTGAACACTCCTAGAGTCGTCCATCTCTAGAAGTCTGTTGCCGAGCGGGTAGACTATACTCCACCCTCACAGCTGCGTCAGTCAACTCCTTCAGAGTAGTGTAAGATCATGTCGTCACTATGGCATGAATCTTCCCTCGCAGTCCCAACTTGAAGTGGCGACACTTGTCCGCCTCAATACTCACGTATGCAGAAGCAAAGCAGGACAACATCAGAAAGCTCTGCTCGTACTTTGCCACCGTCTTGCTCCCCTGCTTGAGCTGTAGAAACTCGGTCTCTTGGGCATCTCGAAAAGATCATGGGTAGTACTGACCCAAGAATCGCTCCATGAAGACCTCCCAGGTCACAATATCGACAGTCCAGCCTGACATCTCCAGTGTGTACCACCACTGATAAGCTCCACCAACCAGCAGAAATGTAGCCAACAAAACTCACTCCCCGTTATCCCAAATGTCTAATAATGTCACGGTCTGAAGGCTACGCGTGCCGTCTGGGGTCTCAATCCCGAGTCTTCCCTAGTGTCCGGGTGATATCACTAGACACTGTCTTGGTTGATATCTATAACTAGCAATTCTGATCATGAGCCACTCCTCGGAGCGGCCCCTCTCAAGAAATGCTCTGTGACTACTCTAGGATACTACGAGACGTCTGGAGGAGACAATAGCCAATAAGGATGGTACATACAGTGTAATAGTAAAACCAGTGAAAATTTTATTTAAACCGTTTCTCAAAATCCCTATTTGACTCCAAAACTAGTCAATATATAATCCAGATGGGTCTCAAGCCCAAAATATCATAATACGTAAAACTGTCCATAACCGACAATTAAAATCCATAAGACCATCAATGAATGATACCAAAGTAATCCAATTCAATTCATACAGTAAACCAGTTAAAACAATTATGCATGCATTTCATTTAATAAACCAAAGGTCCCCTCGCAACGGTCCTCGTTGTGCTAACGAAATGCGCTGTAACTGCCCTGAGGCTAAGCCACATTCTTCGGACCTATCCAAAACACATCCAAAGGTTAATAACAGACTCTACAAGTTCATACTCAACACCCTCAAAAATTCTGATACCGGGAACGCGTCCCGAACACACATCTCGAAGCTTTGAACCCTAAAATGACATATCAAACGATCTTTGATCTATCCGAAACCACCACCATTGGGTTCGAATCGTTGAAACCTTTAAGATGGAATTGGTCTCACCTCAAAATACGTGCCCACGCTCCCCCACGCGCGGGTCAAAGTCTCGATCAACTCTGACGTCATCGCTGACAGCAGCATGTCGTCAGCCTGACAAGTTTGACACCTGCAGATTTGACACGGACCACGTGTCACGCGCTGACTGGTCCACATATCTGACACGTCAGTGCTGGCTGTGCCTGACAAGTTGCCACTTGTCAGCATCATATTAGCCACTTGGCCTAACAACTTGACAGATGGTGATATAACCCTGCTGATGTCATCGTCTTCAACCTCTCGATGGGTCACTCGTTTTCACTCTAACGGGTTGCCCAGACCCGCGACTCGACCCGATTTTAATTCCTTCATTCCTAACCCATTTTTAATCCAGTTTGGTCCTACATGATTGTTTGGGTTCCTAGAAGAGATCTATGGGTTAAAAATCACAAAAAAAAAAAAAGCTAGAAATTACCTTCTAATGATTAACAGTAACAATAAACTTTCAAACTTGGTTTCCCGTCGATCATGGCCTTCTCAGTCCTCGAAATCAACACCCATAAGTTCGTACTAGACCTAAGAACATGTTTGAATGATTGGAATCCCTTAAAAGGCCTTAGAAAATGGATTTACATTTTTGAGTCGAAATTGGGTTTTCGGGTTTTTTTACCTTGTCGTGACTTCTCCGTCGTACTCCACCGTTCTCAGCCTTCCCTCCTACCTCTCTATCACTCTCAACCTCTCACAAATCACAGAAGATGATGGTATAATGGCTGGGTTGGGTTCGTGAGTGTGTTTGTGTTTGGGTGCAAAGGAAAACAATGAAAATGAAGATGAATGAACCAAACATATCAGATCCAAATGCATGGGAAAAGAGACAAATGTACCCTTGCCTCGTAATACGTGAATAGTTCCGATTTATTTATGTGACCTATAACTTTCCCGTCGAACGTCCGATTTTGACGTGCTGCTTGTCTACGAACTCATGACCTAATCTACGCAACGAACATTAGTCAAAGTCTAAAAAATGTCTCGTGTCAAAAGTAAAAAATTTTCCCTTAACTAGGGGTAAAACGATCATTTTACATTGAATTTTTTATTTTACAATTTAATCAAAGTCTGGGGCGTTACAACCACTCGACTACCTTTACATGATATTGTCCGCTTTGGGCCCACGTCCTCATAGCTTTATTTCTGGGAATTCACGTACAACTTCCCAATAGGTCACCTATCTTGGGATTTCTCGAGTCCAACCTCGCTTAACTTTGGCGTTCTAAAGGAATCCAAAGCCACTGAGCTCCCAAAAGGCCTCAGGCTAGGAAGATATGTGTCCACATATATAAGGCACTTCACCTTTCTCTGCTAGAGCAATGCGGGATTTTTCACCCTTAGCACCGGCTGCTTGGGACATGGGTCTTACAATCCACCCCCTAGGGGTCCAACGTCCTCACTGGCATACTCCCGGTCGTGGTCCAGCTCTAATACCAAACTGTCACCACCCGACTCCCTTAGCACGATAGGGTCCACTTTGGGCCCATGCCCTCACGATTTTGTTTATGGGAACTCACGTGTAACTTCCTAGTAGGTCACCCATCCTGAGATTGCCTCATCCCAACCTCACTTAACTTTGGAGTTTCAAAGGAATATAAAGCCAGTGAGCTCCCAAAAGGCTTCATGCTAGGAGGATATGTGTCCACACATATAAGGAACTTCACATTTCACTTCCCGAGCAATGTGGGATTGTTCACCCTTAGTACCGGTTTCCTAGGACACGGGTCTTACAGACTAGGAGTGGTCTTGTCGACCAAGAAGGGTCATGCCAACTAGGAAGGGTCCTGCCAACCAGGAAGGGTCCTACCGACTAAGAAGCGTCTTGCCGACCTAGAAAGGTTCTGCAGACAAGGAATGTATATATGACAAAGTCCCCCAATATTCCTAATTAATTGACAATGGATTGATAAACTAAATAAGCAAGTGGGAAGGCTTATCTACAAAGGTGGTCAGTTGATGCTCGGTGCTTTTGAGTGATGTGAGTTTCAGCGGAAGAGTGAAGAGAAGGGAGACCGACATAGATTTTAGTCCTCTTCCCATAGACGACGCCAATGTTTGATCCATAAATGGACCTAAACATATGTGAAGACTGCACACACATAAAGAACACGAGATGTATGTGATTCGCCCAAATCTGGCTATGTCCATGGTGGTGTACTCTTCTCATTAACAATTATAGTATTTGTACATCATACATTTGGCATTGAGTCTTAGAGGAAGAGTATAATGTAGCCTAGGGAATACTAGAATGTAGAGAGATGTGAGAGCTCTTAGTTTAGAGAGAGAGAGAGAGAGAGAAAAGCTTGTGTTATGGAGGAAAACCCCCTATTTATAGGAAATGACCTAGGTTTAGGTTATGGTCATAATGGTGGTCTTAGTACAAGAGCCTTGAAGGATTTTCTTCATGGACTTTCCTGACGGTCTTGGTCTTACTCAGAGTGGCCTTCTATGTCGTGATGGGCCTTAACGGTGGGTCGGATTTGATTCAAATAATCTTTCGAGTCTAGCCGGGTCGGTCGATATAGTATCAATAGACGTAAAAGACATTTTATGTTCAAAGCAATCGCTGGCTTACCAACAATCCAAAACAAAAGGAAAACGATCTATGCAATAAAGAAACGACAATATGGCTTTATTAGAAAAACAATGTCGTCAAAACCTGAACAATTACACCATTATAATAACGATGACATCTGATCCCAAATGACTATATATGTATAAATATTATTACTTTTTTAAAAAAAATAACAATCAAGAAATAAATAGGTCTAACAAATAGGTCTTAGCACAAAAGTAAGACCAGAATTATGGTGAAAACAAAGGCTAACTTATTATAAAAGACTTCCTATTATAGTCACATTAGAACCTTAATGGGCTAATTTGTAAAGTGCATTGCATTAATGAAATATATCCATTTACAGCAAAGAGTCTATCAATATAATTTAATTACCATCTATTATCACCAAGTCATGACCCACAAAAACATAAGTGATTATATGGTACTCAATATTCTAACAATATCAGCACTAGAAAAGTGCTCCACGTGAGTTTTTATAATTCACATTTTTGTTTGTCCTATAATCCTATTAGAATTTTTTTTTTTTTTTGGGCGATGGAGGTAGGCTTTACCTGCTCGCAGGGAATTCAGTTTTCGCAACGTTTGAGATCCTTTTCATAATTCTAGTCAGTATTAACTATTAACCCACATCTAAACATCTAATGTAACTTTTTAAGTTAGTATCAGAAGATTATAATCAAACATGTGAGAATATTTAAATTTTTATTTTTAAAGTTAGTATCATGTCTCCAAGGAAAATAACTTTTGAATTCAAATAAATTCAATAAGGAAGATTACAATCAAACCTATGAGTATATTTTAACTTCATCACATCTTTAGTATCAATTTTATAAGGAATACTACAATCAAACAGTTAATAGATGATATCTAATTTCTAAATTTTCAAGTTAGTATCAAGTTCTATAAGAAATATTACAATCAAACAGGTGAGAATCTTTAATTTCCCTACTTCTTAAGTTAGTGCTATATTCTATAAAAAAAAAAATTACAATCAAATCAGTGAGATATCTAAATTCCTAGCTTTTTAAGTTAAAAAGCTAAAATCATGTTCCATAAGGAAATTGTAACTTAGAAACTCATCATTCTTTGTACAAGGAGTGCCAATTTCGTCCCAATTTCAGGGTCAACCTAGTATGACCCTATTATTATTAAACGAGTAGGCCTTAAAGTCTACATGCTAACTCATATCATGACATTATCATTACAGAGAAAACTAAAATACTTAAAAACTAAAAATAGAAGGAGCCCAACATAAAAAAAAAAAAAAAAAAAAAGCCCACAACATTACAAACCCAAATAAACTTGAGAGGCTACAGACTGATACAAGTTGAGTCGCCCCTCCCTGACCTTGACTACCCTTGGCTTGACTCCCAATAAAACTTCATTTACCAACAGAAAGGAAGGACTACAAATGCTTAAATTTTTACTTATATCAAAATTCACAACCCTCCCTGACCTAATCCTCTACCATCAAATTTAACACAGGTTATATTTTTCTTTATTGATCATGATTTCACTGTCTCCTGAAAAATGTCATACATCCTTAGTTCAGGGAACAAACTATAAAGTTCAAAAACATTTGATTTGTTTAAAAACTTAACGGCAAGTAATGTCAATTTGGGACAAAATTCATCTCCATATCACTTCAGTTGAGAAAAAAGCTTTGGTGCAACCTGCATTGCAGAATGGTGGTTTTAGGCATCTAACTTGAACATAAGAGTATATAAATGAGTCTCATGAGAATCGAAGAACAGTATAACTTACACATTTGTCAACACAAGACCAGTAATCAAAGTATTGTCCAGTACAATGCTTGTGCCCACTTTCATCACCATGTATCCTCTTAACACATGCCTGCAACATTCCATGTTGTTCAACTCTTTAGGGAAAGAGTCACAATTTTAAATGAAAAGATTGCTGCTTGTTCAACTCAATCATGCAGCAGAGAATATACAGAGGGTAGTAAACCTAAAAATACGAATGATTGAGAGCTCAACAGTTAATTTTCATATCTTCAAGATCTCTACTAATTAATTAATTCCTATGTTGAAGATGAAATGCATCTGAGTTCCATTCTGCCAATTTCAGTAACCCAGGAAACATACACTTTCTAGAAATTAAGAAATGAAATGCAAAATTAATTCCAGAAAAAAGAAAACTAGCATGCTTCATAACTACCCGCTAGCGACCATTTGCTTAAACAATGAAATCAAACTGCTCCAACATGAATGACTCAGGAAACAATGACTATATTTGCAAAATAAAACAAAAGGTCAATCTCTTTTTACTTGTAAATTCTATTACACGCTTGGCACTATCATCTTCTGTAATTGTGAGTTTAACCTGAACCCTAGAATCCTTAACTAAGCCACTTTCTATTTCAGAATTTTTCCAAATTATTCTTGGTGTTTGATGTGTGTTTTACTAGCAAGAAGGACATTAGACGTCAGGGCCATTTTCAAGGGTGACGTTTACGTTGGTACCGAACTGTCCAGATTATGAAATATGGGCAAAAGACACTTCATTTCCACAATACATTATGTGTGAGAAAACTGAGTATAGACTGCCAATGTTATGAAGTTCAAACTCCCAAAATGTTGCAAATACCTGATACTCTAGTAGCGGTTTCACACACTTTGGCTTGCAAGATTCTTCGAGGTACTTCTTTTGATCAACAGGTTCCTCGTCAGCCCTAAATATTTGAACCAAAAATAAGGAAATAGAGAAGGAAAAAATAAAAAACAGAAGCATGCACATGCTCAAAGCCAGATAGAGCATTGTAGAATACATAGTTGTATAATCACTAGAGCAAGGATCTCAGCTACCAATACCAACTATTACAGGTAGGATACAGTAGTATGAACATTCAGAATTTACCATTTGTACGAAGAGAACAGATTCTCTGAATATGCGTTCCATAATTGATGTATTGATTCTTCAAGATCAAATTCCATTTTGGTTCTATTTTTCAAATATAATAAATTTTTTCTGTTCTTATATCCCTTAAGAGATGCCTAATAGTAAAAGTAGCGTCCTATTTTCTTCCAAACACGAACCTTATGAATCTAATCTGTTTCCATTGTTAATCTATCATTACCAAACCCTATGAAGAGTTGTGTGGTTACAATTATGTTTTGATTGAAAATTTCTTACATATATATGAATTATCATAAAGGGATGGGTCAATAAACAAAGTATCATGTAACTAAACAGTTCATGAGTATCCTGTACTGATTTTCTAAATATATAGAGATAATACAACAATAGACAATACAAAATAGTAGAAACTATTAGGCATGTTTGATGGCATTGGTTATGAGTGTCAGATGAATGCAAGTGTACAAACACCTGATTTGCACAAGTACTCCACATCTGAAGTATCCCAGATGCCATAATCTAGTTGTGGGTACTACTAGGAATTAGTGCGACTAAGAATACTAGATCAAGCAGTTATTTGTGTCTGCATCTGCCACCGCATGCTTACATGTTTATTTGTCAGATTTAGCAAATGTTCAAGATAATTAGAGAGGAAGCATTATTTAGGGACCTTCAGGAAATATGCAGAGAAAGGGTCCATTCCACTATCTGGGTCATTTTCCACATTGACATAACTTCTTTAGTTTTCAGACGGATTTTTTCCAACATAAATCAGACTCTAAATTCACGACTCAAATTTATTTCCCTCTTCTCCCTGTGCGAACTTTCTAGTGAAATTGGCCACATTGTTTCCTCTTAGATTAGGCTGCATTTTCTGAATTCAAAGTTTTTGAAAAAACCCTTAACTAGGTATGTATTCTGGTCAACAAGAAGTTATATCCTACTGTGTTGATCAGTTCATTAAATTATACTGTTTTACTTGATTTTTAATGTAATTTGTTTTGTTAGATACTGTAAGTTGCTCACCTTGTATAGAGGTACAACCTCATACAGAGCAAAGGCAGAAACACACTCAGTGCGCCATTCTATCTTAAGTAGAAAAACACAGGCCATCCTCTTAACATAACAATATCTTCTAAATGAACAAAACAAATATTTCCGGGATACACCTGAGACATTTCTATGAATTATTTTTCTAAATGTAGTACCCAATATAGTTTTAGCAGAAAAAGGATTCATATTGTCAATGTTCAGGCGTTCCACAGTGGACAGGAAAAATTGTGTGTTGATTACTATTTATAGGGAAACTCCCACAATAGGCTAGAAACTTCGAGTCCAGTGGCAGTAATTTCTATTTATGAAAGCAATAAATTGATCTCATGAGTTTGATTACTATAGAAGTTAGGACATATCATTTAATAGAGAAAAACATAAATAAAAACAAGCAAAAATAAAGTGACAAGAAATAAAAAAAATCAGGTCCCACAATTAATAGATAAGACTCACATCTATTACACTAACCACTGCAGGAATATTTTTATAGAGATCAAACTCAGATAGCTTCATTCCTATATATAGGAATCAAAATCACCTAAACTACCATGGAAGACCTCATAACAGATTTGAGTTCCTTATATTATGTTCCTTTGGCCTAAGCCGCATATCTACTGGAACTATTAACAGCTGCATACTTAGCCTTTCAGTTACATACTTTTGTCTAACATTTCGGAGCTAGAAGACAAATTGAGAGTGGAAGCTTCTGGGCCTGAAACTTGTCGTAGTTTTGAAGGTATACTGCTGTGTATAAATCTATGATCATCTAGTCTCGTGATTCGATTTTGTAATCATGGTAATGATGTAAAAATATTAATTTTTATGAGGATAAAGGAGCACGTAATATACGAGTACCAAATAAACTTGAGTAATTATGATTTTCAAGTTCAAAGGTCTAGGTTTAATATTACTTATCACAGAAATGATAGTCAAAAGACATTCAGCATGGTCTTTTGATGGGTTAAATTCAGTAAGGTTTCAACTTCACGTGATAATGTAACAATAACATCATATGTTACATTAATTAAACAATGAACTTTCAATCCAACAAAGTTTCATCAGACAAGCAACTATCCCAATGAAATAAAGCAAGATATTTCCAGGATCACAACACAAACAAAGCAATCAAACCAAATACTTTAATTAAGAATCTAAGGGAAAATATGAAACCATTTACAAAGACATCTTCTTCCATAAGGGGAAAATACTTATATAGCTAGAGAAGCACCACATAAGGCTTAAGTAAGCAAGGCCTAGTGTGTCATGCTGCTAATGCAAAATGCCAAATATTAATTCAATACTATAGAGAGAAAAAAATAAAATGAATGTTTCAGGCTAGTTGAACATCTTACGATGCTCTAATATAACGTTTTGACCTCTCAATTTCACCGGATAAGTTATAACGGAATCAATGGATTGGCATATGCAATCTTCAGACAAGAATGAAAATGCTGAGAGTAAAAAAAACAGAAAGTTGAATTCCCAAATTGTAATGAAAACGTAATTTAAAATCTAAATTAAAAGACAAGATTAAAGCAATGTAGAATCTTCAGACATAAAGCGAATGTTGACAACCAAAAAAATAGGATAACACTTACATTGTAAATAGACAGAGAAGTTGAGAAGTGCCTGCAAGTCACCGGCCTGCACCACATAACCGACAACACTAGTTTCTCAATATACCCAGATCGACGAAAATGAATATAGTGAAGCAGATAACCAAATAGGCAAATAAAACACCACAAATTATTCTCCACCAAAAACACAATATTAAAAATTAGAGAACAAACGAGAGATTACGATAGTGACAAGAACCATTCATAATTACTAGCATCAGAGCTATCAATAAAAGAAATAGTTCAATTCAGTTAACAATCTATCTTGTTTTGAGAAAATTATTCAAACAAATATTTTGAGAAATAATCTGCAAACAAAAATCAAAATACTCAACAGCCCAGGCTCATCCAGTATGCACAAATAAATAAAGGCGGAAAAGAAAAATGGTTTCTTAGCAGAACAAAGAAATATTTAAACTAGAACAGATCTAATTAATTATACAAATACAAAAAAGATGAAAAATTTGTTGGTCCAAAAATATGTTTCAAGGGGCGGAGAAGAAAATGGGGTTTACCTCTGCGACTCAGTCTACGGTCTACCAGAAGTCTGCGGGGGAGTTCTGAACTTCCGATGGGATTGCAAATGCAAAGCATGAAGCAGACACAACGTATTTAATTTAGGGGAAATTACAGCAGACCCCCTGAACTAAACACTATTTAGAGAAAGGTTTATTAGGTTAAAATTCACCATGAATTTTCATATAAATTACATTTTATACTCTAAATTGGTTATTTATTCACGTAACACTTTAAAATAGTCGAGTGACTCACTCAGTTATTTTTCAATTACATATGCTAAATGGCCGTAAAAAATAAGGCCAAAATTAGAAATTTTGACACGTTGAGATACTTAAGTCATATAAGAGTCTATGTGTAAAAATCATTGGGAAAGTAATTTTTTTTTTGTTATGATAGAAAATATTAATTATATCATAATTAACTTTATGAGAATTTTTTCCATTTAATTGAGAAGGAAACTTTCTAACTATTTGATTCATCTTCTTCCTTGATAACCCTTTATCCCGTAGTTGCCTCACCTTCTTTTCCTTCCAGAAAGCATTGCATATATCGCTTCTCTTCTTCTTGCCCTTTTTGGTCTTCCAAGCTGCTGCCTGTAACAGGGAGGCAATATTGGGCCCAAGTTCATTTCCTCTCATTGGTCTGAAGAGGGGACAAGGTACACAATGGGATTGTAAGCCTTCAAATCGGTCTCTTGCTTATACCAGTCATCAACAAAATCATGAATATTATGATTTGCATTCAAAATGCGAGATATTGTGTGTGAGCATGGAATTACACACAAATTTCATCTTCTACATTAACAAATCTTGTTTATCAAATCCATAAAAAAAACTCTGCTCCACGCATATGAGTCACTTTGTTATATACCCACCCATGCCAACCTAAGAATGCACTGACTATGTCCAAGCTTGTTGGACTCCAATATCTTGAACACCCTAGGTCCAATAGGATGCTTCCAACCTCTACTTGCAATTCTTCTATTAGCCATCTTTATCATCAAATAAACCCTTATATTCTCTAGACAAGTCAAAATGGTCGTTTCTCTATCTTTCCATGATGCATGAATTGAAGCTTCCACACAGATTATTCAATAGAAAATCCCACTTAAACTCTAATCGAAAATGTGACCTACTCCAATTCTTGGCAGGTCTCTTTTGAAGCCACTCCCAAGCTGCTAGATCAAGTTGCTTCATTTTCTCCATCTCTGCATCAAATCAAGGTCTGGTAGTTGCTCTAGCTGCTATTCACAATATATTCTTCAATGGCATGCCAGGATGTAGGGATTTGAAGTTGTTGTATAAATGCCTAACACACATCATATGCTCTATATCTGGTAACACGGCTTCAAGGGCAGGGATTAAACTTTTCTGCTTGTCACTTATCACCACCCACACTTGACAAGACCCATCCCTAAAATTCTATGAAAATCGGACCCGTCCTGCCTTTTGATCACTCTTATCAAACAAGAGATTTTACCAAATTTAATCGTAAAATTATTTTATTTGTTAACCAAAATAATTCTATCCTTGCGGGGTTACAACCCACGTCCGACCCACTACCCCTCGAAAAGTAATGGGAATTGCAATTTGACCCTATTGGCCTTACTTTTCTTATTAAAATTGCCTCTAGTTGCCCCCTCAATTTGTACATACACATCAAGCGATAATAACAATAACCAAGTTATAATACACAATTGGATTGTATATATGACAGGACTCACCCCGATTATCACCTCGATAATCGAGAAGCATCCTGCTCCCGTCTGACAATTGAACACAAAAGACCAGAATAACCAAATAAAATTATACCACACCCATTGTCAGACCAGGGAGATTAAACAATACAACCGACTGGACATCAAGTTCATAGTTTCACATAGCATAAATTACAAAACAAGATAAAGATCAAATCCTACTTTGTGAACTAAACTACACCGCAACGGAAAACTTTATGCATCTGCCTCTGCCTCGGCGTTAGCCCCCAAAACTTGTACCACGACCTGGAGGGTATTAAAAACAGCAAAGTGTAAGTGGACTAAAACAAAAGTTCCCAGAAAACAGTTTAATGAAATCAGGGTTCACCCTCCAGTTTTACAACACGCATGCATAACTAGATATTCGAAAACAGTACAATTAAACATTCGAAATCCCTTTTACGAATCATATGGAAACAGTTACAGTAAACAGCCATAAAATCATGTAAAGATAATATAATATTCCCAAAATCCAGAAATCGTCACATCGAAACATCAATCATACCAAATCATGTAAAACTGAATCAACAATCACAATCAAGCCGTTGGATCTATCCGAGTCTTTAAACTCATATATCAGGCATTCCCGGGATATCAACGAGTCTTTAAACTCAAAATATAATCAATAGGCCTCGGGGGTATCACAATAACCGAGTCTTTAAACTCACGAGTCTTTAAACTCAATCCGGGTCTTTAAACCCAATCTGGGCCCGCCGCCGTCATAAATTAACTGGGTCTTTAAACCCAAAACCAGATCCAACAATCATACCGGGTCTTTAAACCCAAAATCACGCAGAAAATCATAACAAACCAAGATCCATCGGGATCCATTTTCCAAAACCATTCCAAAATCACATTTCGTCATAATAGGACTTATGTCCGAATTTCACATGTAAATTCCAAAACTTACTTCATAAACATAATCAAATCATCATTAAAACGTGACATGCATAATCATATCAAATCACTTCATCAAACCCTCATCCATGCATAGGAGAAAAACGTAATCTCGAAATACGATAATCACCTTGAAAAACGTGTCATCACGTAAAACCGAAATATCATAATCATCACCATAAAATCATATATGAAAACATAAGACAAGTGAGTAAAAACAGTTATGCAAGCTCGGTTAGAAATCAAAAGTCCACTCACGGTTTTCGGACGCGTCAATCGCGCCCCGTGCGCTCCTCGGTAGCCTCGGGAATGTTCGGGCCTGTCAAAAAGTACAATAAGGGTTACAAACATCCCCAAAAAAGCTTGTATTAATTTCCCTAATTTTTCGGGATTTTTCGACGTAATTAACTTAAAGCCCTAAGCTTTCGAACCCTCAAAACTATCCCGAACGACGTCCGATCGACTCGAGATTTAATTCAAAAATGTTTTATAAACTGAAATGATGAAATCTCAAGTTGACCGTGACCGGAAATAAGATCTCACGCGCCCTCACGCGTCGCCCAAAGTGGCTGCACGTGAAAGCCACGCGCCAAGCACTGTAGCTACAGTGTAGTCTTCTTCACCCGTAAGCCTGTTAAACGGGTCCCCAACCCGCGACTCGACCTGACCAAAACCCCATCAATTCTCACTCTAAACCTTCCTTTTTTCCACCTAAATCATTCCTTAACATTTTAATTTAAGATCACATTCCTTAATTATCTTCAATTTGCCCTAAATCACTCATTCGACCCGTGATCAAACAAACGGGTCGACTTCTGCAACTCACTCAACTCAGCCCCATTCCCAAATTAACTTAGATAGAATTTTTAGGGGACCTAAACGAACAGTAGAACACAACCAATTTCAGGAAAGCTTACCTGGAAGTAGTCGTCTTCAACCTTGAAAATTTCCAGAACCAGAGGCTTTTGTTCTTGGCTAAACTGTGACCGATTTCCTTCACAATCGTTATGGTTGGACTCCAAATGGTCCCAGAAGACTATTCCAATCCTTGGTTTTATCCAACTTGACTCACAAATTAAAATGCAATTTTCCCTCCAATTTTCACTATTTTCCCGAACTCTGGTTTTCTCTCTAGCTCTCAGCCCTCTCTTGCTCATAATGACTCTCAAAACTCTCATACTCTATGTTAATCGATCTGTTCAGCCAACACTCATGGGAATCTCTCAGTCCCACTGAGAATTCTGTTTCCTGCAAAACAGACCTAGACCAGTTTTAAAAATCCTCCTGTGCACTGGTTCTCTGTCCCAACCATACCAGACTGCTTCTATTACCTCAAAACCTTTAAACAAATCCTTGAATCAGAGAAACCTTAAACAATTCCTTGATCAGATGGCAGATTAAACAATTACAAAGCACTTCCCACGGCTGTTTCAAACTGGGCTTGGCAAAATTACCATTTTGCCCTTCTGCACAAAATTACCAAAATGCCCCTCCTCTTCCGAAACCCGTAACTCAACCCTCCGATGTCCGTTTTCAGTGTGTCGCATGTCTACGGACTCAGGGCATCGAGACCTACCTAACGGTCCTTGAATTGTGTGGAAATCAGTTTTCAAACAAAAAGTCAACATTTTGTCCCTTTTCGTCCAAATTACGAAAATGCCCTTGAACTTCCGAATGTCAATACTTTTTCCCTGATCGTCAGAATTGGACGTGCCACCTGTCTATGAACTCATGACGTCCCGAACTACGTCACGGTCATCGGTCAACGTCCGTTTAACCTACCAATCAAAAAGTCAACAAATTGATTGTACTATTCATATGGGTAAAAACGTCATTTCATTCATTATTTTACAATATTACATTATTCGAATTTCCGGGGCGTTACAATATAGCAAACTTATCATGAAAATTCTAAGCACATTGTGACGACCCGGAAATTCGAAATAAGGAAAAATTGGAAGGAAATGACGATTTTGCCCTTGGTTACGGGGGTAAAAGTTGACTTTTTGATCGGGACCTTGTTTGGACTTCCCGTAAGGACCGTTGGATAGGTCTCGAGACACTGAGTGACAGGACCCGTCCCAATCCCACCTGGGACCACCCGGGGACGTGACCCGCTCCCGTCTGACAATGACTCTAAACATACCAAAAGTACCCTTAAATAAAAGCCGAAGACTCACATAGATAGATAATGTACAAACACAGTGTTTAAAGTGATACTGTCAGACAAGGGAAAGTAAAATACAACATGTGAGCACACTAGTCAGAGTACATTTATTCGGTGCTCAACCTACCCACAAGTGGGTGTACAGGTGCACAGCTAGGCAAACTAAACCTCTGCCTCCTCCTCCGGATCCTCCTCCTCTATGGCCGTGTCAGGGTCTAGAGGGGTCAGTAAAACAAGGGTGAGTGGGCCAAAAATAACAGTTTAGAAATCAATTTAATAATAAAATAATCACAAGGTTTTACCCCTCCGTTTTCCAAATCTTGCATGCAGTGAAAACATCATATATAAACCAATGAACCACAATAATAATCGTAAGGTGAAACTAACATATCAGTGCACTGTAAAAACCCAACCCAAATGATGTCACGGTTCTAAGGCTACGCGTTGCCACTCAGGGTCTCACACCCGAGACTCTCTAGGTACATCAGCTCCCGGTATCCCAGTCACTGCCCGAGGTATATGAACATGCCTTCCTGAGAGTAAGCAGCCCAACGGGGGTCAACTCCACTCAGTCAGAGCCCCGTGACTACTCCAGGGTCCACCCAGGCCAACGACCCTCCCTGGAGGAGACAATATACACAAGTAGGAAAGTACAGTACAATAACAGTATAGTTTACCCTATGTCCCCCGGACATCTCAAACAAAATCCACATATAATCCAGACGGGTCTCATGCCCAAAACATTGTAATAACATATATAAGCAGTTTATAAGACTCATCAGTGGAAATAGTAAAACAGTTTATGCATGCAAGCCTTTTATAAATCAAACAGCCCACTCACACTCGGTCCTTGCTGCTCAACGATCTCTATAAACCTGTATTAGTATTCCTGAGGGTTACTTAAGGACCCTACAATATCAATACCAAGACCCTAGAACAGATCCGCCTCAAAAACGCGTCCCGGGCACTAGTCCCGGTGCTTCAAACCCCCTTTTGACCAACTTAACGATCTCCGATCGACACGAAACCACCTCCATTGGATCCGTATCGTCGAAACCTTGAAAATGGTACCGGCCCCACCAAAATTACTGTTCACACGCGCCCCCACGCGCCTGGTCAACGCGTGGGTCAACGCTGCTACAGTACCGCTGACGTCAGCAGTGACGTCATGCTGACGTCAGCATGACGTCATCACTGACACTTGTCAGGTGACACGTGGCACATTCTGATTGGTCCCTGGTCTGACAACATCTGACAGGATGACGTCATCATGACGTCAGAAGTGACGTCAGCATGATGACGTCATCATGCTACAGTACCGGGTCGACCCGTTTGATTGGAACCGGGTCGCCGTCGACCCACGGTTTGACCCGATTCCATCACACAATTCCGGCCACCATTTTCGACGGGGTTGATCCCTATGGGATCGTCTAGGTCTGTCCTACGGTTCTACAACCTTAAAACACGAAGAAAGTGGAAGGAAACTCACCAGAATATCTCTGAAACTCACGGTCACGGTCCGGTTGTCTTCTCCGGTGATCCACGGCGTCTCCGTCGTCCAACCCGGTCCCAAACGACTCGTCACTCACCCTAGGACATGTCCATCACCTAACAATCCATTTCTAAGCATTAAACACGATCGGGTCGAACAAGGAAGGAAAACGGGCTTATCGGGTTTTGGGTCTTACCGCCGCCGTCACGCCGCCGTGGCCCTCGCCGTCGTCCAGTTAGGCTCCTAGAATGCCCACGGTGCAGACTGGAGCTCCTCCCGCGTCGAGGTGAGGTGGTTATGGAGGTTTGCTTCCTGGATCGGTTTCCTTGAGGTTTTCCGGGTCGTGTTTTGGACGGGATTTTCAGGGCTGGGAAATGTGGTGGTGGCTGCCGGTGATGCTCAGGGATGATGAGTAGATGATGGTGATGCAGCTGGTGATCGGTTGGTGGTGTGAGAGGGGCTGGTTCGATCGTCTTGGTCGAGAGAAAAGGGGAAGAAAAGCACGGTTTGTGAAGGGGGAATGGATGTGTGTGTTTGTGTGTTTGTAAGAAAGAGCAGAAACAGAGAGGTGAGAACGTGCATGAATCAGAAAAATCAGACAAAATGAAGGGCCAAGATGCAGTTGAGTAGATGATCCAACGGCTAGGGTGAATTGGAGGGAAAAGAAATAATATAAAAATTGATTAAATAGTGTTAATAGATTTATTGGAATAGTAAGCCTTTGGATGGGTGACACTTGTCACCAATCCATCGGTTCGATTTAAATATTAATTTGGCACGGATTCCCGTAATTAATTAATATTTTATTCCGTTGTTCTCGGTTCGTAAATCCCGCTAAAACGCTTCCTTGACCATAACTTCTTCATACGAACTCCGATTTCGGCGTGCCGCCTGTCTACGGATTCGTGACGTCCCGATCTACGTCATAGTCATGGGTCAAAGTCCAAATTATTTCCCGAGAAAAAGTCAAAGTTTCCCCCCAAGGGTAAAACAGTCTTTTTACATTAAACTATTATTATTTTCGGTTCGGGTCGTTACACTGAGTCTGTAGACAGGCGGCATGCGTCTATTGGAGTTCGGATGTGAAAGTTGTGGACTTGGAATAGTGAGGGGCATTTTGACATTGGTTTCAAGTCGATCGGACACTGTTTCGATATTGTTTCGAGAGTCCGAAGGCTTATGTTACGTTTTTAATTCGTAATTAATTCCCAAAAAACTATGGGAAATTAATATGACATTCATTAAGTCATTAGTGACCCTTAATAATGATTTTGGATAGGATTCATGATTCCTGGAAAATGTCAGAAATTACGGAAAAGCGTGTAGCTCGGATTCGAGCGGTTTGGATGGTGTGTGAGTGAACGTTTGTTTTATAAACTATTATGCATGCATAGTTAAATGTTTTACATGATTGATTGCATGATTTGGTTTTCAATGATGTCATGGTGATTTGGCATGATGACTTGTGATTAATGATTATTTTAATCGATCTTTCGGGCAAGTTTTACGAGGAATGTGCAAATGATGTTTTGAGCTAGGCCCAGAGTCAAAAGGTTTTAAAAAGGATATTTTGACTTAGTTGGTGAGTCAAGGATGATTTTTGGATTATTTTAATATTTTCAAATGAGATATTACGGATTTACGTGTAAATGGCATTTGGGCTTAAGACCCTGTCGAGAATGATTTTGACTTGGTTTGAAGTCAAGGATTTGATTGAAATGTTTTGGGATGTAATCCCGGGATAGTTTTCATTGTGATTGTGAGTTCCCAGACGGTCGAAACTAAGGATATTTCCCAGACGACCGGAGCTCGGGGGGATATGATTGTGATTGTTCCCAGGCAGCCGATGCTAGGGGGTATTCCTAGGTGGCTGGCACTCGGGACCCAGGCAGTCGGAGCTCAGGCTGGTTCCCAGACGACTGATGCTCGGGGATATGTGTGCCTGGACAGTCAGAGCTAGGGGTGGCTTCCCAGACTATTGAGGCACGGGATATTTCCTACGCGTAGTGCGGATGTGATTGTGTGATTGATTGTGCACTTGTGAGTAGTGTTGTTTGATGTTGATTTGATTTTGATTCTTTACGTACTGGTAATGAGTACGAGTTTTGGTCTTTGTGGCCAGATTAGTGTTTTCATGTGATTCGGCTTGAAAGCCGGTGATTCATATGTTTTACCCTATGCATGCATGATTTGATAAACTTGAGGGGAAAATGGTCTATTTGAAATGTATTTTCAAAGGATATTATTTTTGTCCACTCACACCTTTTCTGTTTTGATGACCCTCCAACCGTGGCACGACGTTCAGGGCTGATCGAGAGGCGGAGGGATGAGCGGAAATCAGTGCAGTTATCCCTTATCTGACAGGTGCCGAGGGGTGGTTTCGGAACTTCAGTTGACTTGTTAGATGGGAGCAGGACTGGGCACGGTTATCAAAGTCCAGTTGAGACGGGTCCTCTCAACATGTTAATTAAAAAGGAACTTCTTCTCATAACTCCATTAACCCTTTATGTAATCTAATTTACCATTAGGGTTCATTAACCTCTACATAAAACTTAGATTCAACTCTCATAATTTTCCATAGGTATTTCAAGTTGTAGAAAATGAACATATTATTTATAACTTTAAATTATTATTAAAATGTAAATCAAAATCAATAGTTTCATATCCATGTTGTACACATTACAAACCATTCCTTTTACCATTGCAAATAGCAATATAATTATATATATATAGCAATTCTAACAATCATATGAACCTTAATCTTAGTCTTCTTAATTTCCTATAACATAATTCCAATTAGAATGTATCCATTTCTAAATTCACATAATAATCCGCAAGCTAATCACCAAATATTATAGATTCATCCAAATAAGATTAAAGTCAAAACCTCGCAATCATAATCTCAACTATTTATTTTTCATAATATTTATACATATACAAATTCCTCGTAATACCCACTTATGAATATAATTAATGATCTTCCGAAAATCAAGTAAATAAACCACAATGTATACCTTGATCTTACTTCACATTTATATTTAACTCATAATCAGGGTCATAGATAATTAATCTTAAGGTTTAACCTAGTTCATACTTATAATATCCAAATTCAAAAAGGAATGGATTGTTTCACAAATTCATAATTATAACTAAATGGTGTTCGAACTCCTCAAATCTTATATCACTAGATTCATTAAAAATAAGAAAAAACTTTTGTGTTAACCGTGATCCCAAGAACCACAGCACGCGTGGTGGCTACACGAGTATTAGAGTTACTCCCAAGCTCTAGCGGGTCGACCCTTTTCTTGGCCAATTTACGTCCAAAACGGACGCTCCAAAAGTCCAATCAACTCTACTTAATCCCAGGAAGATCTCTATGACGTTTAAATGAAAGGAAACATACCTTAAATCACTGTCCAACTATAGGAACCATTCAGCCATGTCTTCCACGAGCAGCTCCGCCGCTTCTCCACGGCCAAAATCAATCCTTTTTAACTCAGGAAGGTCGTACAACCTTTAGGATTACACTATCGAGGCAATTAGCACGTTTCTTGGTCCTGAACTAAAAGTCTGACATGGATACTCACGGGTTACTCAGTTTTCCTCACAGATCCTCTCGTCTGAGACTTCCCTGCCCCCAGTTTTCCATTTCTTTCCCTCTTACTCTTCCTTTCACCCCTTCATATTCCCTTCTCTTAGATAGGTCTTGAAATAAGTATTATTTTATATTATTTTATACCCTTTATACTTGACTTTTAATATTAAAATACTAAAAAATTGGAGAAAATAATATATTTTGTGCGATTTTTGTATAAATAAATAAAATTTGGAATTTGGAGCGTTTTGGCGAAAGAATCGTCCCGATTGAAATTATAATGAATAAATTATGGACAAAATAAAATAGGCCACCGAAATTCTCTTGAGAATTCGGTGGACTACTGTTGAAGCCCACAAATCCAAGAATCTAGCCCAAAATCCAAGCAGCCCACGGGAAAAAAACCAGCCCAAGCCCATTTGCGACGCTGCCTAGCCCAGTGTTTTAAGCCCTCAGCCCGTAAGGCCCGAAATCTAGCGCCCAGTCCACTCCAGCCCGCCGGAGCGCTCCTACCGAACTTCTCATCGTCATTTCGGAGAGCGCGCGTCGAAAATTTCTACGCATGTTAGCGCCCATCACGCCTGATCGCCCACGCCCACCTGCAGCTCTCCACCGACTCCGACCTACTCCTCATGAAAACCACTCACCGAATCTACCAACCCTCTGTCAGTAGCTCCCGACCGAAATTCAGGCAACCCATGCCCTGCTCTTACCTGCACTACCAGCTCCATTTTTGCAGCAGTTTTCCAGCCACTTTTCAGTCCAAACCATCCCTAATATCATCATTAATCATCATTGTTCATCATTTCATTTTTATATTTTATTTTTGTATTTTCATTTAAATTTTGGCACTCCCTCTATAAATAGGGAGACCATTTAATTTGTTTAGGGTCTCAATTTTAGCCCATTTTTAGTAGTTTTTAGTCCTAGTTTTGTTCTTATTTCTCTCTTCTTTTAGTTCTTTTTCTTTCTATTTTGTTCTTTATTTTTTGGACCATTTGTAACTTCTTGGAGATTTTCTTATTAATTAGATTTCTTTTAATTCATGTTTTTAATTTATGTCTTTACATTTTGTTTCTTAATTTCATTTCTTTTTAACTTTTTTCTTGTGACTTTTCTTTGAGAGCTCTTAAACATATTTTTATACTTTCCTTAAGAAATATTTAGGCCAAATATTTCCAAAATAATTCTATAGTTTAAGTCTGCATTCTAATGTTTCTCCCTTTATCTAAACTCTAGTTATTGTTTCGGTTTTATTTATATTTCAATATATGTGTTGATATTTTCTTTCTAACATTTGTAAATGTGAATACAATCTTCATGCGTTTTACTTTTTGAATTTAATTTACTTCATATGTTTTAGTACTTAACATTCAATTTAACGCTAATGTTTGACACACATTGAAATCAATAACGTAAAGTGAATCGTATTATAAGTGTTTTTGACCGATGTTTGGTGCATTTATAATATTGAAAAATATATGCATGTAATTGAGATGATGAAGGTAGAATTTCGGGATTGGTTTAATATGAGCAAAATGTTAGAGTGTCGGTAAAAATATGTGTTTGAAGAAAATCCACTTCTACAAAGGTTAAAGTAGAAGTAGCATTCAGTTCTTAATTATTTTTACTTTTTTTCTTTATTTTATGATTACACTTTGTTCAAAACCCCCCATTTAATTCTTTAATTCTTTAATTATTTAATTCTTTAATTCTTTATTCTTTATTCTTTTATTCTTTTATTCTTTAATTATTTTATTCATTAATTTTTTAATTCATTAATTCATTAATTCATTAATTCATTAATTCTTTTATTCTTTTATTCTTTTATTCTTTCATTCATTATTCTTTTATTCATTATTCTTTTCTCACTAACACATTATTAATGTTTCCTAATTTCCCTAGTTAAGAACGATTCATATTTACCAATACTACATCTACACAAAAAGGGTTTAAATTGCATAATACTCAAATTACGTGTTTAATTTAATGCGTAGTTTGAGCATTATCAAGTTTTGGCGCCGTTGCCGGGGAAAATAAAAATCATTTTTAATTTGTTAGTGTATGTATATAAATTGTGCATATTATACTTTTTATAATTTTTGCTTTTGTTAATATTATATTTGTTCATAATTTTCTTACTATACTTGTTTATATTATGTATACTTGTTTATTTTATATTTGTTCTTATTATGTTTGTTTATTTTTCTTCTTATACATGTCCATATTATACTTGTTCATATTGTTTATCCTAATACATGTTCATATTATACTTGTATATTATTTTTATTTATTTTTATACTTGTTCATTTATTTTTATACTTGTTAATAATTTTTATTTTTATGTTTGTTCATAATTTTGATTCTTATAATTGTTCTTATTATATTTGTTTATAATGTTCATACTTTACTTGTTCATAATTTCTAATTTATAGTTGTTCATAAATGTTCATATTTTTTTATATACTTGTTCATATTGTAAGTGTTTATATAAATTTAAATTCTTATTATACTTGTTTATTTTATAATTGTTTATGATTATACATACTTGTTCATTTTACGTGTTTATGTTTGTTATATTTGTACATAATGTTCATATTATACGTGTTCACTTTTTCTTAAATTTTTTTTTATTTCTTTTGAATTTTTTTTCTAAAAAAAATTCGAAAAAAAAATTTCAAATTTTTTTTAATAAATTAAATTTGTATTTTTCTTTATTTATAAAAAAAATCGAAAAAAAGGGTGAATTTTTTTTTTTGTTTTAAAATAAAGAAAACGTTTTCATTGCCTTTTTAATTTCAAAATTTTCTAATCTTAACTTTGTGATAGTGTATATATATACTTTTAAATAAATCTTGTGCATAATCAATATGTTAGTGTGAATATCCTTACTTGTCAATAAAACCATACTTGTGAATAAATTTTTCATACTTGTATAAATTGTTCATATGTAAATTGGCATGTTATATTTGTAAATTGTGCATAAAAACATATTTGTGAATAATTAATGCATTCATGCATTAGTCTCGGTTATATGTAGATCACTTGTGATTTGAAATTTAGATTTTGATCTTTAATGGAATAGGTGAAGTCTCATTTGTTAACTCTCACCTACAGTGATTGTTAACACTTGAGTTAACTGATTTCCTCTAGAGTAAGAAATTTTTAAGGGTGATGTCTAGGACAAGAGACAGTACTCATAACGGGTTTTGAGTCTAAGAAAGGGACATCAATGGAGTTTAAGCCTCGGGATGTCTTACAATTAGCCCTGCCTCTTATGTTTATTTTTTCTAACCTGGTCACCTTTGAACTTGTCAAAACAGTTGAATAAATCTAAGATATTTACTTGGGCCGCACGAACGTAAAAGTCTCCATCTAAACTTTGAAGCTATGTGAACCATATATATCTTTAACTTCCTCCAACATGTAAATATTTGTTTATATCTTAACTTACATTACTTGTCATGACAACTTTAATTTGCATCTTTAGTTTAACTAACTTGCATCTTTCATTCTAACTTGCATTGCATCTTTAATTTAAACTTGCATTTCTAACTTATATCTTTAACTTGCATTTTTAACTTAACTTGCATCTTTAGTTTAACTTGCATTGCATCTTTAATCTAACTTGCATTCTTGACAAATGTACATCTCTGACTAACTAACTTGCATTTTTGTTTAGGCTGGATGGACATTAAACTTCAAGCGCTTGTTGGGAGCCAACCCAATGTGTTCCCGGGATGTGAATGAGTCATTAATGCAGATTTGCTATCTTTCTACCCTTCACTCTCCTCTATTTTGTTTATTCATTGTTTTCTAACTTTATTTTTGTAAATCTTCTTCCTTACTTTGATTCTATGTTTATTTACTTCTTATTTGCCTACATTAAGGACAATGTAGAATTTAAGTGTGGGAGAGTGGTTTACAATTTTAATTGTACAATAAAATTATTCAAAAAAATCAAAGAACAAAATTTGCTTTCTTGAGTCTTTTTGTTTTAACTTAGTGTTTTTATGAGTATTAAGTTTCCCTTTAACTTGTTAATGATATAAATGAACGGAAATGAATATATTATGACTATAAAGATGATCACTACAACTTGAATTTGTTTGTTAATACTTTGTAATTAAGTGTTATAACTTGTAGATAATGCATGTAGATTGGTATATAAACGAGCATGTTAAGATAAGTATGAATCATTTGAACCTTATGTGAGATTAAGAACTTTATATACATCTTTGATGAGTGATTCATAAGTTCTTTGTTTAAATTGATATACTTATGCCTCATAACTGCTTGACATAGTTTTTAATGAACTCTAGAGTACTAGAACTTATTATATTTGATTTTCAAAGCTTTTAAGTCAATAAGCTCTCTGATTTTGGATATGATTAAGGCATTAGGGTTAACACCACAAATTCAACATTCATGTTCCCTATTTGTGATCATAAGCTGAGACCCCCTTAGTTTAACCCCTTTGAGCCTACATTAAGCCTTTCTTTCATCATCATGATTATCTAAACACTTGAGCTTAGTATAGACATCATTTACCCTTGTTCCAAGAACTCGGTTGAAGTCATGAAGATCATGTAAAGAGAAAATGATGATGTTGTAACAACTTTTATGTGTACTATCATGGATTTATCTACTCAATACTTTGTTGTATTATTGACACATGTTATTACCTTGATATATGAAGAAAAAAAATGTTTTGAGTCTTTATCAAGGTAATAAGGTTTGATTATGTAATGTTTGAGTTAAATCCTTTACATTTTTAAATCTGACACAAAGAATGAATACAAGGCCCAACATGATGAAATTTGGCCTATGTTCGAAGGGATGGATTACTAACATCATTACACTAAAGTTGGGAAGTTATGATACGTTTTGGGAGTCTATTGAGTCTTGGAACGACTTTGAGAACCATTTTCCTATATATTCTTTACCTCTAAACTTAGTCCCATTACAACCTTCATAAAGACCTTATGATCTAAAGATGGTAAATTTTGATTAGTTGAGTTTATCACTAGAGTAAACTTATGCTTTTGGTTCATTTGTGCAAGTACGTTTTGTTTTTATTTTGAAGTGTTTGTTTGACATTTTGCAAAAATACTTTACTTCTATTATGTGAACTTTTTTCTCACATACTTTGAGTGCAAACACAAACCCTTACAAATTGAGTGAATTTATGAGTGCATATCCTTGTGAGTTGATTTATACTTGTATTGTGCATGATGAAATCTATTTCACCATGTTTACTCATTATCTTACTTGTTGAAATATTTTGTTACTATGAATTAACTCTTGAATTCTATATTCTTAAATGCTTTAAGTGGAAATATTTCATGTCATGATTATAATAATGAATTATTGAGACAATTGGTTAAGGGTTTACTTGTTTTGAATTCGTAGTTTAATTTTAGTATTTGCTAGGGACTAGCAAAGTTTAAGTGTGTGGGTATTTGATAGGTCTTCAAATAAAAATTATTTTATATTATTTTATACCCTTTATACTTGACTTTTAATATTAAAATACAAAACAATTAGAGAAAATAATATATTTTGTGGGATTTTTGTAGAAATAAATAAAATTTGAAATTTGGAGCGTTTTGGCGAAAGAATTTTCCTGATCGGAATTATAACGAAAAAATTATGGACAAAATAAAATAGGCCACCGAAATTCTCTTGAGAATTCGGTGGTCTGCTGCTGAAGCCCACAAATCCAAGAATCCAGCCCAGAATCCAAGCAACCCAGCACGGTCCACGCGCGAAAAAAAAGCCCAAGCCCATTTGCGACGCAGCGCAGCCTAGTGTTTCAAGCCCTCAGCTCGGCAAGGCCCGAACTCCAGTGCCAGTCCACTCCAAGCTGCCGGAGTGTGCCTACCGAACTTCCCAGCGTCAATTTGGAGAGCGTGCGCCCAAAATCTTTGCACTTGTCAGCACCTATCACGCCTGCTGGCCCACACCCACCTGCAGCTCTCCACCAACTCTAACCTGCTCCTCCTGACAGCCACTCGCCGAATCTACCAACCCTCTGTCAATAGCTCCTGGCCGAAATTCAGGCAGAACATGCCTTGCTCTCACCTGCACCACCAGCTCCATTTTTAAAGCAGTTTTCCAGCCACTTTTCAGTCCAAACCATCCCTAATATCATTATTAATCATCATTGTTTATCATTTCATTTTTATTTTTTTAATATTTTTTTCATTTGAATTTTGGCACTCCCTCTATAAATATGGAGACCATTTCATTTGTTTAGGGTTCCAATTTTAACCCATTTTTAGTAGTTTTTAGTCCTAGTTTTGTTCTTATTTCTCTCTTCTTTTAGTTCTTCTTCTTTTTATTTTGTTCTTTATTTTTGGGACCATTTGTAACTTCTTGTAGATTTTCTTATTAATTGTATTTATTTTAATTCTTGTTTTTAATTTATGTCTTTACATTTTGTTTCTTAATTTTATTTCTTCTTAACTTTGTTCTTGTGACTTTTCTTTGAGAGCTCTTAAACACATTTTTATATTTTTCTTAAGAAATACTTAGGCCAAATATATCCGAAATAATTCTATAGTTTAAGTCTGCATTCTTATGTTTATTCCTCCATCTTCATAAGGTTCCTTTTGCTGTTCGGAGAATTTTATACATAACATTTCATTATTTCCATCCACTTTCGGAATCACAAGTTGTTCTTGGGTTCCGAAAGTGTAACCTTTCTCCCTTTACTTACACTCTAGTTACTGTTTTGGTTTTATTTATATTTCAATATATGTGTTGGTATTTTCTTTCTAACATTTGTAAATGTGAATACAATCTCTATGTGTTTTACTTTTTGAGCTTCATTTACTTTATATGTTTTAACGTTTAACCTTCAATTTAACGTGAAATGTTTATGACCACTGTTCGGTGCACTTAGAATAAGGTTGAAGAGATTTAAATGTTTGACGCACATTGAAATCAATAACGTAAGGTAAATCGTATTATAATTGTTTATGACCGTTGTTCGGTGCATTTATAATACTGAAAAATATATGTATGTAATTGAGATGATGAACGTAGAATTTCGGTTTGGTTCAATATGAGCAAAATGTTAGAATATTGGTAAAAAATATGTGTTTGAAGAAAGTCCACTTGTACAAAGGTTAAAGTAGCAGTAGTTCTTAATTATTTTTACTTGTTTTCTTTATTTTATGATTACACTTTGTTCAAAACCCCCCATTTCATTCTTTTATTCTTTTATTATTTTATTCTTTTATTCTTTTATTCTTTATTCTTTATTCTTTATTTTTTACTCTTTATTCTTTATTCTTTAATTCTTTAATTCTTAATTCTTTAATTCTTTAATTCTTTAATTCATTAATTCATTTATTCATTCATTCTTTTATTCTCTCATTCATTAATTAATTCATTATTCATTTATTCATTATTCTTTTCTCACTAACACATTATTAATGTTCCCTAATTTTCCCAGTTAAGAACGATCTCTATTTACCAATACTACATCTACACAAAAATGATTTAAATTGCATAATACTCAAATTACATGTTTAATTTAATGCGTAGTTTGAGCGTTATCACTCTTCTATCTGCTTTTCTTTTTCATGGGTTTCACCTTCTTTCATTTATTTTCTTTTCTTCGGGCCATCTCCACCGAAATCCCACAGTCACACAAAACCCATATATATAGACATGCAAGCTAGTGGAAGGATTGGGAGAGAAAGGACCAGAAGCCTATGGACAAATGTCACATTCACAACAATCTTATTGTGGAATGACTAAAATATCCCGTGTTCCCTAATTACCAAAATACCCTTAACTGTTTGTGACCCATATCAACCTCATACAATTTTCGATCTCAGCGTACCACCTATCTATGAATTCAGGACTCTGAAACCTTCACAACAGTCTTCAGGGAATGTGCAACCAACATCGAGGTTGAAAAGCTAACTATTTGGCCTTGAAAGGACAAAACGATCATTCTTTTCTAATGGTTTCCAATTTTACGTTTCTTTCAACTTTCCGGGCCGTTAAAAGGCTAGGACCTTTGTAACGGTCATTTCGAAGTTTCTAAAAGATGTCCGATCAAAAGACAATACTTTGACTTTTTTGGTCAAAAGTCAACATTTGACTTATAGGGGTAAAATGGTCATTTTTCATTCTTTCAATATTCGGGGTGTTACAATCTCCCCCGCTTAAAAAAAAAATTCATCCTCAAAATTTTAGAACAAATTCAATCTTATATTCAAACTCAAATTGAACAACTAATTTGCTTTAAAGCAATTAATCTTCCGGTTTATAAAATCATTCAAATGCAGCTAAAACAAAACACCATCCATATCCTTAAAATACGTGAAAATTGTTCAAAAAGCAAACGATATCAACAATCACAACAACAGACAACACCAAGTTATCACAAGAAGTACATACAACCAACTTACTCTCAAATCCATTAATAATCTTATCCATCGTACTTATCTATAGGCACATCATTTGAGAGTCAACCCTAGCTTATCATATCACCAGGTAGGAGCATCATGAGATCACATGTTTATGAAACATATCCATTTCCCTACCAAATCCATATTCAGAAACCGGGCTTAAAGCCCAAAAACATACTTTGCACAAAATCTCTTAAAATGTATCATAACATAATTCTCGTAAAATTACACATAGATATAAACAATTTGACATCACTGAAATGACATAGTTTTAAAAAAAATAAGTATGCATGCAAAATAAACATCCACAGGTTGACTCCTGACTCCATGCAGACACAACAAGACTGGGATCCCGTATAGTCTTAACTAATTCACATAACCAATCTTATCATTGCATCGTTCGAATCACAGTCAAGATGACAGGACCCATCCCAATATCCAAGTAAACTGGACCGGTCTTACTCATGTCTCAAAATTTTTGTCAGACAATGGATCTTACCAAATTTAATTACCTTTAATTCTGATCACATAGCCAAACTAAATTCAGTCTTACAGGGTTATCACCCACGCCCAACTCACTACCTGAAAAGGTGAAGAATTCATAAAAATCATTCTTAAGCAAACTTATACTTCCACACTTTTTCTAAGTCCCCAACATCCCATTACGAGATATCAATGATAACGTTATTACCAAGTATTTAAGTAAACACAAAGTAATGTTCAATACTTAATCAAAGTATATGCAATTTAAAACTCATTTTATGTAGATGTAGTATTAGTAAATAGGGATCGTTCTAGACCGGGGAAATTAAGGAACATTAAATAATGGTTAATGAAAAGAATAAAAGATAATAAAAGAATAAAATGATAAAAGAATTAAAGAATTAAAAAATTAGAGAATTAAAGAATTAAAAAAATTAAAAAATTAAAGAATAAAACGATTTGAAGGGTTTTGGAAAGAGTTGTAGCTGAAGCTACATTTTAACAAACTTAGAATTGAAATGTGAATGTTCATGCTAACTAGGATTTACAAACTATAGAATAGTTATATAAACAAAACCGACAGTTTTACGTAAGTAAATCCTAATTATCAATCACATTATTTAAACTACTCCTACTTTAATCTTCATACAATGGACGTTCTTCAATCACAAATCTTACCAACACTCTAGCATTTGCACATATCGAACCAATCACGAAATCTTACCTCGATCATTTCAATTACCTACATACATTTTTCAATATTATAAATGCACCGAAAACGGATAAACACTTACAATATGATTCACCTTACGTTTTTTACTAAATTGATCGACAACAGTCAACATTAAATCTCTTCAATCTTATTCTAAGTGCACCAACATCGGATAAAACACATAGCGGAAAATTGAAGTATTAAGCACTAAAACGTATGATACAACTAAAATTCATGAAGTAAAGCACATGGAGATTGTATTTAATACTTACGAATGTTAGAAAGAAAATACCAACACATATATTGAATTATAAGTAAAACCGAAACAATAATAAGAGTTTTAAGTAGATGGAATAAAGTTACCTTCGGAATCCAAGAACAACTTGTGATTCCTATGTAGATGGAAACAATGCAAATTTATTTACAAGGTTCTCTGACAGCAGAAGGAAACCTTGTGAAGATGGAGGAAGAAATACGAGGGATTACAGACTTAAAATCTAGAATTTCCTTGAAAGTATTCGGCCAAGATTTTCCTTTAGGAAGGCATAAAAATATGCAAAAAGATAAGCTCTTCAAAACAATGAGAATGACCTCTCTATTTATAGAGAAAAAGCCACTAAAAATGAAAATTAACTAATAAAAACAATAAAAATTAAAATGAGGAAATGATGGATTTGGCTAATAATTTAAGCATAAATGGAGCAGAACATGGTTTAAGCAGGTATGGGTTGAAAAGGGCAGGTGTAGTTCGGCGGGGGATGCGATGGGTTGTGCAACGTGGGCTGGCTGAAATGTGGGCTCGGAGAGTGACTGCCGCTTTGACGAGGGATGGGCTGGTTATTCGGTGCTTGCACGCTGAATTCCACAGAGTGGTTCAGTAGGCGCTAGCCGAAGGCACGCAAATGTTGGGATTGATGCATGGGCCTGGATTACTTGCGCTAGATGCGCATTTGGACTGGGATTGGTGCGACTTGGGCCTGGATTGAGGGAATTAGGGCGCAGCTTGCCGGGCTGAGGGCTGGATTCAGTAGTTGATATGTCGTTAATTAAGCATTATTTTATATTATTTTATACCCTTTATACTATAATTTTAATACTAAAATAATAAATAATTATATAAAATAATTTATTTTGTGATATTTTTGTTTAAATAAATAAAGGTTGTAATTTAGAGCATTTTGGCGAAAGAATCGTCTCGATCGGAATTATAACGAATAAATTATGGACAAATTTAGATGAAAATATATAAATTAATTTGTAATTGAATTTGCAGGCCAAAACATTTTGTTTTGTAACAGCCCAATTTGTGCAGCTTGCAAATTTGGCCCAAAATTGCGCAGGGCCCAAGTCCCAGCTGCAGCCCAAAATTCCCAAGCCATTCCGCAGCATCCCGCCCAACGCATACCCAAGTCCTGCACAGCTGACCCGCGCGCGATCCACTTGAACAACCCACGTCGCACACCTGATCCATCTGCTCCAGCCCACCTACCCAACTGCTTGCTAGCCCGTACGCTTGCACCTACACCAGCCCACCTGCTCGCCTTGCACTGGTTTGAAGCCCAGCGCCTAATCAGCTGCACAACCCAACAACCCAACTGCTACACCTACCCGGTCCAGTCCAATCTACCCAGAGCCCGCCTACCTGCTTGCACTGCATCAGCCCATTTTTTTGTACAAAACCCACTCCACCTGCTCCATTAGCCACGTTTTTTCAGCAAAAATCCCACCTAAAAATTCAATTTTTCATCATTTCTTTCTTGTAATATTTTACTTTTATTTTTATATTTTATTTTGTATTTTTATTTGAATATTTTTTGGCACTCGCTCTATAAATAGGGAGGCCATTTCATTTGAAGGGAGTCCCCCTTTGTCTATTTTTTCTCTCTTTTGTTGCTTCTATTTTAGTTGTTTTTCTCTCTACTTTGTAGAGTTATTTTGGGGACCATTTTAACTTCTTGTAGATTTTATTATTAATTAACTTTCTTTTAATTCTTGTTCTTAATTTATGTTATTTCTTAATTTCATTTCTTCTTTATTTTGTTCTTGTGATTTTTCTTTGAGAACTTTTAAACACATTTTTATGTTTTCCTTAAGAAATACCTAGGCCGAGTATTTCCGAAATAATTCTAGAATTTAAGTCTGAATTCTTATGTTTTATCCTCCATCTTCATAAGGTTCCAGCCGCTGTTCGGTGTTCCTTATGAATAACATTCCATTGTTTCCATCCACTTTCGGAATCACAAGCTGTTCTTGGGTTCCGAAAGTGTAACTTTATTCTCTTTACTTAAATTCTTGTTATTGTTTCGGTTTACTTATAATTCAATATATGTGTTGGTATTTTCTTTCTAACATTTGTAAGTAAGAATGCAATCTTCATGTGTTTTACTTTTTGAATTTCTTTTACTTCATACGTTTTAGCGCTTAACCTTCAATTTAACGCTAAATGTTTATGACCGCTGTTCGGTGCACTTAGAATAGGGTTGAAGAGATTTAAATGTTTGACACACATTGAAATCACAAACTTAAGGTGAATCATATTGTAGGTAATAATCTGTTGTTCGATGCATTTATAATCTAAAAAATGTATGCATGTATTCGAGATGATTAAGGTGAGATTTCGTGATTGGTTCAATATGAGCACGATGTTAGAGTGTTGGTAAAAATATGTGTTTGAAGAAAGTTCACTTGTACAAAAGTTAAAGTAGAAGTAGAATTAAGTTCTTAATTATTTTTACTTGTTTTCTTTATTCTATGATTAGAATCTTTACAAACCCCTCATTTAATTCTTTATTCTTTTATTCTTTTATTCTTTAATTTTTTAATTGTTTAATTCTTTATTCTTTCATTCTTTAATTCTTTAATTCATTAATTCATTACTTCATTAATTCTCTTATTTATTAATTCTTTTATTTTTTTATTCATTTATTCGTTAATTCTTTATTATTTGATTAATTAATTATTTTATTAATTTATTCTTTTATTCATTATTCTTTCTCACTAACATATTATTAATGTTCCCTAATTTCCCCCGGTTAAGAACGATCCCTATTTATCAATACTACATTTACACAAAAAGGGTTTAAATTGCATAACACCTGAATTACATGTTTAATTTAATGCGTAGTTTGGGCGTTATCAGTAGTCCAACCGAATTTCCATGGTTTTTTTGGTAGCTTCCCTGGTTTTGACCATAACTTCTTCAATAATACTGCGAGCCGATTCTTTAGTTAAAATCCATCTAATTTCGAGATCTATTTAATTTTTAAAATTACCCACCAAACATATTATTTTCTCCAATTTTTTTGGCATTTTAACATTAAAAGATAAGCATAAAGGGTATAAAATAATATAAAATGATGCTTAATTAAATGCCTATTAAATATCCCCACACTTAAACTTTACTAATCCCTAACGAATACTAAATTTAAACTAAAAATTTTAGACAACTAAGCCCTTAACCATTTGTCTCAAAATTTCATTATTATGATCATGGCATCAAAAATTTACACTAGAAGCATTTTAGCTCATGGAGTTCAAAAAGTTAACAAATGGTAACAAAATGTTTCAAAAAAGTAAGACAAGGAGTAAACTTTGGTGACATAGATCTCAACATGAATAAAACAAATATGAATCAACTCACAAAGATATGCACTCATAATTTCACTCAACATAAGGGATTTGTGTTTTCACTCATGGTAAACATAAAGTATTTAAGTAAACACAAAATAACACTTAACACTTAATGAAAACATATGCAATTTAAAACTTTTTTTTTGTGTAGATGTAATATTAGTAAATAAAGATCGATCTGGACCGGGAAAATTAGGGAACATTAAATAATGGTTAGTGAAAAAGAATAAAAGATAATAAAAGAAAAAAATGATAAAAGCATTAAAGAATTAAAGAATAAAAGAATAAAATGATTTGAGGGATATTGGAAAGAGTTGTAGCCGAAACTACATTTTAACAAACTAAGAATTGAAATGTGAATGCTCATGCTAACTAGGATTTACAAACCATAGATTAGTTTCATAGAAAAGACTCACACTTTTACATAAGTAAATCCTAATTATCAATCACATTTTTTAAAGTACTCATACTTTAATCTTTATACAATGGACTTTCTTCAAACACAAATCTTATGAACATTCTAGCATTTGCATATATCGAACCAATCAAAAAATCTTACCTCAATCATTTCAAGTACCTACATAAGTTTTTCAATATTATAAATGCACAGACATCGGATAAACACTTACAATATGATTCACCTTACGTTTTTTATTGAAAGCGCCGACGGCAGTCAACGTTAACACCGACAGCGGATAAAACACATAGCATCAAATTGAAGTATTAAGCACTAAAACGTATGAAACAACTAAAATTCATGAAGTAAAGCATATGGAGATTGTATTTAATACTTACATGTAAGACCCGTGTCCTGGATGGAACGGTGAACAATCCCACATTCCTGGGAGGGGGAATGGTCTGGGAGAGGATGGTGGTGTGCCTTAAAGGTGTAGGCACACACCTATCTAGCACTGGGCCCCTTTTGGGAGCTCAAGTGGCTTGGGGGGGGGGGGGGGGGGGGGGGGGATTGGAACCCCAAAGTTAAGCGAGTTGAGGCTGGTGCAATTCCATGATGGGTGACCCCCTGGGAAGTTGCACCATGAGCTCCCGAAAACAAAACCGTGAGGGCGAGGCCCAAAGCAGACAATATGGTGCTAGATGAGTTGGGTCCTGACATACAAATGTTAGAAAGAAAATACCAACACATATATTGAATTAGAAGTAAAACCAAAACAATAACAAGAGCTATAAGTAGATGGAACAAAATTACACTTTCGGAATCCAAGAATAGCTTGTGATTCCTAAGTGGATAGTAACAGTGAAATGTTATTCACAAGGTTCTCTGATAGAAGAAGGAACCTTGTGAAGATGGAGTAAGAAACATGAGGGATTACAGACTTAAAATCTAGAATTACCTCGGAAATATTCAGCCTAGGTTTTCCTTTAGGAAGGCATAAAAATGTGCAAAAAGAGAAGCCCCTCAAAACAATAAGAATGACCTTTCTATTTATAGAGAAAAAGTCACTAAAAACTAGAAATTAAAATACAAATTAAATAATAAAAACAATAAAAATTAAAATAAGGAAATGATGGATTTAACTAATAATTTCGGAAAAAAAGGGCTGAAAACCTGCCCAAATGGAGCAGGTTTGATGTAGAAGGACCAGGGCATGGTTTCAGCAAGTATAGGCTGAAAAGCGCAGGTGTAGTTCGGTAGGGGATGCACCAGGCCGTGCGATGTGAATTGGCTGAAACGTGGGCTGGCAGAGCGGTTGACCTGCTGATGAGGGATGGGCTGGTTTTTTGCGCACACACGCTGAATTCGACAGAGTAGTTCGACAGGCGCTGGCCAAAGGCACGGGGTTGTTAAGCTTGAAGCATGGGTCTGGATTACTTGGGTTGGACGCGCATTTGGATTGGGTTGGACGTGACTTGGGTCTCGATTGAGGGAATTGGGCAGCTTGATGGGCTGAGGGCTGGATTGAGGGAATTGGGTCGCGGTGTGCTGGGCTGAGGGTTGGATTTGTTAGAGTCCGAGCGAATTTCCATGATCATTTTGTTAGCTTCCCTAGTTACGCCCATAACTTCTTCAATAATACTCAGATTGATTATATTATTTCACCAAAATCCATCTAATTTTGAGATCTATTTAATTCTGAAAATTTCCCACAAAATATATTATTTTCTTCAATCGTTTGGCATTTTAGCATTAAAAAATAAGTATAAAATATAGAAAATAATATAAAATGATGCTTAATCAAAGTCCTATCAATCAACCATAATTATTGAGGTTAATGTAATTTTCATCAACACTACAACTTTTATCCCTTGTAATAAATCATTAATTGATTTGATTATATTCAACTATTATCTAAAAATAAAATCTTTTTAATTTAATAATATACAAATTCATGGTTTTGATAATCAAACATACTACCAAAATAAACCATTAATTACTAATCCGATTATACAATCACAACTCCAACTCTTTAATCACAATCAAGACCCTAATTATATAGCACTAATCCTACCATGATACCAAGACGCTCACCACAACATACCATTACTATGTATTTATATATATATATATATATATATATATATATCAAATAGGGTTTAGGCATATCATTTGAATTGAATTATCCTTTTAAAGAGAGTGAATTTTCTTTGAACTATTCTTGTACATAAAATTACCATTCTTATTTCTAAAATCCCCCCTTAATATTAGCACAATAACCTTACATTAACCATAATTGAAAAACAACTAAATTTATAAACAAAGTATATTAGATACTCAGAACCAGGCTCAAACAGTGTCCAATAATTTCAGAAATTATATAATTAAACTCAGAAAATTAAAAGAGGGATATTTCATGTTTTCCAGACGACCAGTAGATGCCGCCACGCGCCACCGCAAGGTCCCTGCACGTGGTGGCCATACACTGGTCACAAGGTCTTCGTCCATACTCGAATGTCTGGTTTTTCGGGTCGCTGACCTGTGACGGTGACCTGGCTGTTCTCAGCCATTTCACCTCGACTTTCTTCGTTCTAAATATCAAACTTCACCTAAACTAGTTGTGAAGAGGGTCTATGAGGTTAACGAGAGATATACTTAAGGAATCACGTCGTTTGACTTCCACTACATTTCGGCCATGACTTCCTAGCCGTAGCTCCGACTATTCCTGTATCCAAGCATCACTCCTTCCATTCTAAAATCATCCTAGAACCTCCAGAAGGATTTTGGCACCCTTAGTTTTTATTTTTACAGCTTAGAACTAGGAACCCGTGATAGGAGCCTTACGGGTTCTACAATCTCCTCTTCGATCTTTTGTGTTCTCACCCTTCGTCTTCCTCAGTTTTCTTCTCTAGTTCACCTTGATCTTCTCTCTTCTTTTACTTCCTCTCTGTTCTCTCCGACTCACCCCTTTTCCTCTCATTTTCTCATGCTTTCTCTTTTTTCCTTCACATTCAGTTCATCCTCACCAAATGCATAACCAACTCACAAGCCACAGATATGTAAAAAATGGAAATCGGTGAAGGAAAAAGGAAACTAGTCATCCAGAAATCTCTGGACACTTAGCACCATCTAAATATATTCCAAATGAAAAGACCAAAATTCCCTTAGTGCATAATTACCAATTTGCCCTTAGCCATTTTTTACCCGTACTACATTATCCTAAATTCCGATTCTGACATGCCGTTTGTCTACGAATTCAGGGGTCCGAGACCTTTATAAAAGTCCTTACGGAACGTCTAAAAAAGCCTGGGTAAAAAATCAACACTTTGACTTTTTGGTCAAAGTCAACATTTTAACGTTTTAGGGGCAAAATGGTTATTTTCCATTTCCTTGAATATCCAGGGCGATACAAACTCTCCCCCTAAAAAAAATTTCGTCCTTGAAATTTTATAACAAATTCAATCTTATATTTAGACTCAAATTGAACAACTAAGCAATTAAGAAATAAATATTTCGGTTTATAAAATCATTCAAGCTCAGCTAGAACAAGTCATCATTCATATTTTCGAAATACGTGGAAATTGTTCAAAAGCAAACAGCATCAACAATCATCGCAACAAACAATACAATGTTATCACAAAAATTACATATAGCCAACTCACACTCAAAACTAAGTGTGTGATTTTACGAGGATTACGATATGACACATTTTACAAGATTTTTTGCAAAGTATATTTTTTGGCTTTAACCCGTATTTTGAATATGGATTTAGTTTAGGAAATGGAGATGTGGTATAAACATGGGGTCTCACGATGCTTATGCCTTGTGATAATGATAAGCTAGTCTTAACTCCTGAATACGTTCCTATGGAAAAGTATAGTGGATAAGATGATTGATAAGAATACAAACAAGCCGACATCATTGAAATCACATAGTAACACTAAAAAAAACATAGGTATGAATGAAAAAAAGGGATCAACTGATTGACTCCTGACTCTATGCAAACACAACAAGATCGGGATCCCGTGTAGTCATAACTAATTCTGACAGGACCCCATCCGAACACAATAGAACAATACATACAGGTCCTGTTCCCATCTGACATAGACCTTGTCAGACAAGGGATAATTACAAATCCTACTAGTTCCTACCATTGCCTCTCGAGCCTCAATTTTCTTGCAGCGGCCCTAGAGGGTCACAAAATGAAGGTCTTGGTCTCCCGAGTACGTCGACAAACGGCACGCCAAAATTGGAGAATATATGAGGATGTTTAGGGTCAGGAACCCTTGAGGGTATTTTGGTAATTTTTCCACCAAGGGTATTTTGGTCATTTTGCATCCATGGCTAATTGGATGCTGCCATGTGTCACATTCTAGAAGGCTCTGATATTTTTTTCCCTCCACCGACCTAGCATTATGTTTATAAGAGAGAGAAAGAGAGAGAGAGAGAGAGAGAGAAAGAGAAAGTGTGTGTGTGTTGTGATGAGCACGGCCGAGAAGAAAACATGAGGGGAACCAGAGAGATGGAGAGCTGGGGAAGGAATAGAAGGTGATGGGAGAATGGGATGGGTGTGAAGGAGACGCGAAAGAATAGTGACGAAAGGGAGAACACCGTAGACCCGAAAGTGCAATTTTTGTGGCCAAGGTTCGAGTTTAGCTTGCAAGACCAGGGAGCTTGGAGTTGGACATCCTAAGATCTTTCTAGAGGACTTGTGATCAAGTGAAGCTTGGGAATAAAGCTTCTGGATGTTGGAGATGGTGCAGGTCGAAGGTTGGCCGAGATGTGTAGGTATTGCCTTCGATGTTCTAGTTGTTCTTTCTTCATTTTAAGAACATGGATCCAAAGAAGGCACCAAGTCTGTGCACACATTTTAAATAGATAAGGGACACCCATCCCCACTTAATTGGTTCATAAGAAAAATCTCACAAACAAATAACTTATATGCCCTTTCTTGTAAATTACCAAAACGCCCCTATAAACATCTAACCCAGGATGAAACTGACCGATCTTCGTTCCATGCTGCTTGTCTACGAACTCAGGATTCTGAGACGTTCACAACGATTTTTCAGAATTTCCAAAAGACGTCTCGATCAAAAAAATCAACATTTTGACCTTAGTCAAAGTCAACCCTTTGACTTTGACCAAAAAGTCAACTTTTAACTTCCAGGGGCTAAATGGTCCATTTCATCCAAATTTTTCAATTTTACCCTTGTTAAAAGTCCGGGTCATTACAAATTCACATAACCAACCTTACATTTTGCATCCCTCCAATCACAGTCAGGAGTCTCACCATTTCATAACAAAACTCAACCAAGTAATATCTCAAGTACTAATCCACATTACGTATAATGCCACTACGCGTAGGCCACCATCACAATCAATATCTATTACCAAATATCATCCAAACACATACTCCCTCGAGGGTATCCCTGGACACCACTCGGGAACTGGAGCCTAGCTTGACGTCCGAGTGAGAACTGAGCCAGAAACCAGAGCCCTGCTCCACGTCTAAGTTAGCATCCCCATACTAGTCTCAGGAACTGGAGTCTTTCTCCACGTCTGAGACTAACCAACCACCCACTTATGAACCGGAGCCTAGCTCGAGCTCTGAGGGGTCACCACATAATACCGACCTCCGTAATGTACCAACATAATTATATAAAGGATCATCATATTAACCACATATAATCGATCCATCCTCAATACTCAAGAGTCTCACATATCACTTGGGGATACAGCATCTGAGTGTCTACTCAAGGATACAAAATCTGAGCATTAGCCACACGTCATATCACATAACCACTCGGGGATACATCATCCGAGTGGACAAGACCCGCCCCAATCCCCCAGGGGACGACCACCGGGGGCAGGGCCTGCTCCCGTCTGACATAAGACTCGCAATACCAGAACTACCCTTACTAGGGTTAAAATATCATAGTTACCCTTAATCGGGTTCCAAAATACACACCGGTTTTTAATTTACAACAGTATCGTCAGACAAGGGACAAGAGCATTATGTTCGTACTAATAAAGTAATTATACAACACCTACCCTGTAGGGTGGACAGAACGCAACGGTACTATCTATGCCTCGGCCCCGGAATCGGTCCCCTGCTCTGTATCACCGCCTGGAGGGTCATGAAAACAGTCAAAGTGTGAGTAGACAAAAAATAAACTAGTTATAAACACATTTCGAACAAAATATACATTCTGACCCTCCGTTTTATAAACATGCATGCATTTAAGATAATAGTATAAGCACAGTCAAATCATACGTATATATTCTATACATATACACATATTCACACTTAACTACCTCTGGATGCAAACTTCAGTGAAACACAGTAATACATATATATAGCCCATCCTCGACATCTCATATGCCCAATCACTATCCGTCACGATTTCTCTACAGTACGTGTACTACTCGGGGTCTCATCTCCGAGTCTACCCCCAAGATCTACGACGTCTGAGGTGGACCTGCCTCATACCCTGTCATGTCCGAGACAATCTCATACTCGCACTCCTGAGCCTGAGCTCCTCCTCGGAGTCACCCATCTCAAGTAGTGGATCGTGACAACTCCAGGATCATCGATGTCTGGAAGAGACTAACTGGACATAGATGAGGGTATATATATGTCAATATAAATGTGAAACACACGATGCAATAATATCATATTTGAAATCTATTTTTCCTGAAGTCCAAACAATCACCGTTTAAAATTGGGACTAAGCCCGCACTTCCCAAATTTACGTCCATAATCTCTTTCTTAAAACTTGTTACTTGAAAATTGCTTATACCGGATCACCGGTCAAATCATTTGAATCAATTGTTTCTTAAACACTCCGATGACCCCAGAATCTGGGTCAATAGGTCCACTAGATGGGTCTTAAGCCCGAAAACCTCATTTTCATGCAAATCCATGACCAATGATTCTAGTATATAAATTCCATAGTTTTAAAGCATTTATCTTAAATCATTTGAGAAAACAAGTAAAACAGTTATGCATGCATTTTAGTATAAAACAAACGATCCACTCACAATTACTCCTTATTGCCCTACGAACAGTCTAACCTATCCCGAAGCTAAACATAGTCTCCGTGTGACGACCCATCCTGAATTAGTGGGATTAATTAAGAATTAATGACGGATTAGCAAGACTAATTGGAGATTAGACGAGGATTAGCGAACATTCGGACAAAATGACGGTTTTCCCCCAGAATGGGTGAATCGTTGACTTTTTGTTCAGGCTGTCAAATGGAATTTGGCGGATGACTGTGACGTAGTTTGAGACGTCACGAGTTCATAGACAGGTGGCACGCACGATTCCGACGTTCGAGGAAGAAGTTGTGATTTTCGGAAGTTCGGGGGCATTTTGGTAATTTGGTTAAAAGGGGGAAAATAGTTGACTTTTGACCCAGGAGGTCCGATGGCCAAGGGTCGAGGACCGTTATGTAGATCAAGACGATACAAATCCATAGACAGGCGGCACGTCGAATTCGGACGTTCAACGGAGAAGTTATGGTTCACGAAAGTTTGAAAGTACTATTGCACGAAATTCAAAACGGATGCTTTTTGGAATTAAGTGGGGCCCAGATATTTGTCATTAGACCAATGGATGAGTGACAGGTGTCACCCATCCACTGGCCACCCGTTTCCATTCATGCATATCCTTCCCTTGCCCTTCATAGATCATTTTCTCCTTTTCCAAGCAAACCCGAGTAAACCCAATCCAACCCAATCCCAAACCATTCCCCATCTGATCTTTTGAGAAGCCCAGAGAGTGAGATGAGGGCCATGATGATGGTGGCTGGCCAGGACGGCGTCGCCGTGGACGGCTGAGACCCAAACCAGAGCAAGATTTCACGGTTAGACCCAATTTTCATTTTAATTCGATTTATACGTTATGGTTAGTTTTGGATGATTAGAGGATGATTATTAGGTTTTTAGGATGGTTTAGAGGAGGTTTGGTGGTGGTTGGACGGCTGAGGATCTGTGAGAGGAAAATGGGAAGTTTGGGCCGTGAGGTTCAAAATCAAATCGTGGGTTTTGGTTAGTTCTTTTGATTGGAAATGATAGAAAACATCAAAATAGGAAGAATGGAATTGAAAAGGAGAAGATTGGACAAAAAATAAGGGAGGAAAATGGTCAGACTGGTCACGCCGGTCCAATTGGAACGAACTGCACAGGAAAACCAGCTGAACCGGTTCGATCGCTTGGAGAAGAAGGTGAACAGTCCTGGCGCGTGAGGCCCACGCGCATGACGTTCTTGGGGCGCGTGAGGGCATGTGCTCCCTCCTTTGGGGAAGTGTCCACATGTAATTTCATCTATTCGATGTAACGAACATTTTGGGACTGGTTTCGTGTCAATCAGACATCATTTCGATATAGTTCGGGACATCCGAAGGTTTAGGTTTGCGTTTAAAAATAGTTAGAAATTTCAGAAAATTACTGGACTTTAGTGAGGGATTATTTAAGTAGTTAGTAACCCTATAAATTAATTTGGACAGGTTCGAGAATCCCGAAGGCGATGATTGGTCCAGGAAGACGTTTTGGCATGCGTATCGAGGCGCGGCTTCAGGGGGTCTGTGAGTGGACCTGTTTTATGAATTCGATGCATGCATAAATGTTTTATAATTGTTTTAATACATTTTTTATGATGCCATGACTGCATTTGGTTGTGGTAGCCTAGGATTTACGTATTTGCACGTATTTCGTGATTTACGGTTTTATACGATGCTTATACGTGCTAGGTTTTCAATGAGGATTTAATGAATTGGTTTTGGATTTGGAAATATGAAATCGGGCACGAGACCCATTTGATTTACAAACTCTCGGACTTGGCGTCCATTTGATTTGACAAGGAATCAGACCGAGGGTCCATTTGAGTGATACGATCGGGCCGAGGGTCCTGTTGGTTTACGAATTCGGGCTTGAGACCCAATTGGTTGTAATCTCGGGCTGGAGGCCCCTTTGATTGTAGTATCGGGCTTGAGGCCCTGTTGGTTGTGAAATCGGACTTAAGGTCCCGTTGAGTTATGGTTTCGGGCTTAGGACCCAGTTATTCGTGATACCGGGCGAGAGGCCCAGTTGATTGTGAAATCGGGATTGAGCCCCAGTTTGGTTTGTGAAATGAGAATTCAGGCATGAGACCCTGTTGAACTGTGGATTTAGGCCGAGGCCTGTGAAATTGATTTGAATCCGATTCGAGGAATCCCGTTGAGATGAATCGGGTATGAGACCCAGTTGAGAAATGTTTTGAGAAAAAAAGAAAGTATTTGGAAAATGAATATGAACCCTCCATATGATTTATATGGTCTCCTCCAGACGTCGACCTGGAGAGTCACGATCCACATACTAGAGTGGGTATCCCCATAGGGATCCTGTTCTAGGAGTGGGAGTTATGATTTATGATGTGGTCCCGGACCAGATGTAACGACCTGTCCCGAGTATCGGGATTAAATATTAATTAATTAGAATGACTAATCCGGGATTAGTTGAATGAAATCAGACGAAATGTGAAAAATGACCGTTTTGCCCTTGGGAGTGGGCAAATTATTGACTTTTAGTTTGGACGGTCAAATGGACTTTGACCGATGACAGTGACGTAGTTCGGGACGTCATGGGTTCATAGACAGGTGGCACGTCCGATTCCGACATTCGAGGAAGAAGTTATGACGTTCAGAAGTCGAGGGGTATTTTGGTAATTTGGTTGAAAAGGGGTGAAATGTTGACTTTTGACTAATGAGGTCCAATGGCCTAGGGCCAAGAACCGTTACGTAGATCAATTCGATACGAATCCATAGACAGGTGGCATCCCAAAATCGAAGGTTCGACGACGAAGTTGTGGTCACGGGAGCCAAATCGATTAACCGAACGAACCGAGATTTGATAAAAATATTATAAAAATAATGAATAGTGACTGATGATTGTGGACACTTGGATGAGTGACAAGTGTCACCCATCCCTTGTTTTGAGGCCTAAATTATGCTCCATGTTTCCCGTTAAACATCATCATCATTCCGTCCTCATCATTCTTAATCATCACTGTCTTCCTTCATTATCATTCATCTTCTGTGTTTTCCCTTTGAACCGTGAACAAAGAAAACAGTGCATGAGAGAAGTGAGCCGTGACAAACAATCTCTACAAACCCCCTTGATCTTCTTCCTTTGCTTATGACCCGTGAATGAAAGTTAGAGAGGATGTTGAGACGAACCCAATGGTGGCCATGGCAAGGATCGTCATGCACGGTGGTCGGAATTTTGGAAGGTAAACTATGGGATTCAAATGTTGGGTTTTTGATTTTGATGGTGTTGATCGATTCTAAGCTTAGGATGATGTTCTTTGAGCTCTCACTAGCTTGTAGGTGCAATTTGGGATGGATTTGGACGTTGGAGGTGGCCCAAATGATGATTGGAATTCTGGCCAAAACTTTGAATGGCCATAACTTAAAATCCATGTACTTTCTGAATTTTCTGGGTTGATTTTTGGAATCCTTGGCTTGAGTCGATGGATTTACATAGGTAGAACGTCGAATTTGGTTGAGAAACGAGTGAGATATCGAAGTTTGAAGTTTGAGGCATCAATGGAGTTTTCCGGCGAGAAATTCCGACGAGTTGACTCGTTGACCTGTGCGTTGACCCGTTGACTTTCTGACCGTTGACTTATAGTTCATGATGACGTCAGCGTTGACTTTACTGACGTCATCGTTGACGTTTTGGTTAACATTTGACTAGAACTTTTACCCGCGGGTGGGGGCGCGTGGAAGCGTATTTTTAGGTGGGACCGGGAAGGCCTATGGCACGCGTATCGAGGAGGCGCCGTTGGACGGTCTGTGAGTGGACTTTGGTTTTATAAATACTATGCATGCCTAAATGTGTTATATGTTTCGTATACGTGATTTCCATAATGATGATTGTGATTATTGATTTCGGGTATGTTGCACGTATTTCGAGATGTTTTCCGTATTGTACGTATATCGAGACTGATGATTTTATTGTGGTTTTACGTGCTTGTGGTTTCATGTATGATGTGATGAAATGGTTTTGAAATTGGAAATATGAACTCGGGCTTGAGGCCCAATTGTTTTGGAAACCTCGGACTTGGAGTCCATTTGAGTTACGTAATCGGGTCGGGGGCCAGTTGCTCCATGAAATCGGGTCAGGGGCCCAGTTGTTTACGAAATCGGGCTGAGACCCATTTGAGTTATATTATCGGGCCATGGGCCCAGTTGATTTACGAAATCGGGCCAGGGGCCTAGTTGATTTATGAATTTGGGTCGTGGGCCCAGTGGTTTTCAGAATCGGGCATGAGGCCCAGTTGGGTTGTAAACATGATTTCGGGTCAGGGACCCTATGTCTCATAAATGTGATTTCGGGTCAGGGACCCTAAATGGAATTGTGATGTTTTATGGAGATTTCTGGCAGTGCCCATTGAATGTTGTGAAATCATTTGATAAAACTGTTTTCCATATACCATCTTGATACGAGGATATGTGATGGTCTCTTCCAGGTGTCTGGGACACTGGGGAAATCACGGTGCATTGCCTGCGAGGGGTCATTGTACGGAGCTACCGGACCTTATAGTGACTCAGGAGCAGGATTGTTATGATTAAACGTCTAGGACGTCAGACATCTGGGATGTCAGAGATATTTATCCGGAGAGACCCCGGGCAGCACGCGTTGCTTATTATACCGTGAAATATGACGTCTGGGATGTCAAGCGTTTGGGACGCTAGTCATCTTGGATGTCGGAGATGGTAATGTGGTAAATATGGACTATTGAATCTATGAAATGGTTTTTGGTTGGATTTATGTTTATGGATTTGGACGGTGGCCAACTTGGTTTTGTATTCACGGATTTGGTATTCTACAGTTTTGGGCTGAGTTCCCACACTTGGTTTTGAGTTACAGTTTTTGGACTAAGGCCCTAATGGCTGTTTGAGTAAATGTTTTGATTACTGATTTTTGAGGCATGCATATGTTTTAGTGAAGGGCATAAATGTCTTTATGAAATATGTTTATGAACTTATTTATTTTCGTCCACTCACAGCCTTCGTTGTTTTTAATGCCCTTCAGGTTGATCACGGATGAAACTACAGCAGAGACTGAGACATCGCATGCCTCCTCCATTGATCCTTACGCACTCTGGAAGCCCCGAGTGGGCAGTGGCATTAGGTTATCCCTTGTCTGACATTTCGTGTCAGACGGGAGCATGGCACATTCCACGGTAAATCCTGGGGGGATTAGGATGAGTCGTGTCACCATATTCTGGAAAGATGTGTGGACTAGATCTGGAGATAGAGCTCGGACTAGATCTAGAGATTGAGCCTCCCAGATGAAGAATTCCTGGGAGAAGACTCGGAGTGAGACCCCGAGTAGTGTGCACATTAGTATAGAGATGATTAATCGTGACATATATCGGGGATGTGTTCCCTAGGGGTTGTGTGCCCCGAGTTGGCATCTTCTAAGAAGTGCCGCAGATGGGTTATACGTATGTTGATACGTATGAGGTTTTATGGAAAGTGATTTGGGGGCGGAGACCCCGTGTTCCATGTTTTAGAAAGTGATTTGGGGCAGAGACCCCGTATTTGATGTTTTGGAAATGGTTTGGGGTAGAGACCCTGTATTCTGTGTTTTTGGTATTTCACTAAGAATGGTTTTGGGCTGAGACCCACGTATGTTGATTTGGGTTGAGTTCCCACATGTATGGATTTACGGGTTTTTGTGATTTCGGGTCGGGGACCCACAAAATGGATTTATGGTTCATAACGGTTTATGGGGACTAGCATGAACCTTTGAAAGGTTTTTATGGGCCATGACGGTTTATGGGGACCGGGCATGAACCCTTGAAAGGTTTTGAAAATGTTTTCAAATAGTTTATGAACGTGTTGATAAATGGTTTTCGAATGCATGCATATGCTTTTAGTGAAGGGCATAAATGTCTTTATGTGAAAATGCTTTTAATGAAATGTTTATTTTGTCCACTCACGACTTTTGATGTTCTTAATGCCCTTCAGATTGATCGCAGATGCGGGCTGTAGCAGAGACGAGACATCACACTACTCCTCCTACGATCCTGGCGTACTCTAGAAGCCTAGTGAGGGCTAGAGATGGACTTTTCCCTGGTCTGACACTTCGTGTCATACGGGATCAGGCGTGTCCCACGTTAATCCCAGGGGATTTAGGAACGGTCCTAACAAGTTGGTATCAGAGCAGGTTGGCTCAATTGATACTCATGGTACTATGATACCAAGTGGTATCAGAGCATGGAGTGCGCGCAGGTCGAGGATGTGATGTCTCTGAAGTCGTAACAGCCCGTCATCAACCTGATAGTTAGGGTAAGAGTAGGAAGTACCACGTGCTGAACGAAATTCAATAGATAGTTGGAGGTTTGATTGGCATTGAATGCCACGTGTTTCGATATTTAATCCCGAGGAGGATCAGTATTCGTGTGAATCCGACAGCTTAGAGCCATAGTGTCACTGGTGAGTAAGATCTAGTAGACCAGTAGACAACGTGTGACGACCCGAGAGTCAAGACCCTTGTCGGTCGTGTCATGTCGGATTAGAGAGTATGCTACAGAAGATAGCTGAGGTCATGGTTGACCCGAGTGAGATGGTTGGGAATAGGAATGTTTGACCCTATTTGGCATGTGTTTCCATGTTACTGTGTGTCGAATCCCGGAGGGATGTCGACTGGCAGGAGATGCCCGGAGTAGTTGTTGTGGGGCATGATTAGATATGATGGCGACGTGTAGCCGTTGTGCAGTGTTAGGCACGGAGTATGGCCAAGCTCTTGTGGAGGCCAGTGGCTGAGAGCCGTAGACTTACGAGAGGACGAGGTCCTCAGATTGGGGTTATTGGCTGGTATGACACCAGTATCGGAGTATGACGACTCTTCGGAGTCGAGAGCGGTGAATCGGTCAGGGTGTATATTATGCAGTAAGCAGCCGGGTTTGTGATAACCCTAGTTAGTGATCGATTGGACAAGTTACCGGGAGTGTGGTACTTGTCGACTAGATCCCGAGGTGGAATAATCAGTAGATGTTGCGTGTGGAGTGGTTAGTACTGGTGGTCGACTACCGCATAGATTTGGAGTCTCGATAGCAGAGTGCTTTTGAGATTGGTCTGCATGAGGTTGTGGCAGACGCCACTATCGATGGACGTAGTTGAGTCTTATCATGTTGGATAAGCTCAAGTTGTCGTGACGATTGTGACAGTGGGATTCGTCAGTCGTGACGATGATACGAGGTGCGTGAGTGACGTACAGTATGAGTATAGATTTTGGATTTGACTGGGTTATGGCTGCGTGCGATCGCATAATGAGACGCTGATGTTGCATGTTGGCACACTTGCCACGTTACCTATGTGAGGTGACTGTGACGAGTAGGATATACCTGGATGAGGGACAGGTGCCCTAGATATCCTTGGATGGATTATACGAGTGTGAGTGCCGGAGTTGATCCCATAGAGTTGGGACATGCGAACCAGTATGCAGACGGCATAGTAGAGGTACCCAGAGGGGCGAGCACGTGAGTTTTGTGGGCACTGAGCGGGACAGAGAGGATCCCGAGTGGCTCAGTGCGAGGCACCAGGAGTACTTGGTTTGGCGACCAGTTCCCTGATGATACGAGATTTGGGATGCGAGTGTGTGTCCAGGAGTAGTAACTTTAAAGGTTGAAATACCTAAGTGGCGCTCAGATGAAAAGGTGGAAAAGGATGATGTGAGTGACGTCTTATGACGTGTGGGTCAGTTTGTCAGATATGGTAGTACGCAGAGATTTGGCTTTAGATCACGACAGACATTGCGATATGTTTAGCCTACCGACCGATGTCAGTGGATTCCGACCAGGTTAGATCTACTATTTCAAAATCATCTAAAACCCAATAAAATTATACCTTAGTTCACGAAACCGTGCAGCCCAGATTTTTGATCAGTTCTCCGTCGATCACGGTGCTGTCCAGCTTGGTTCTGGGTTCCAATCTCCTCGTGTAGGTCCTACAAAGTATCTTGGATGCTTAAACTCAGTCAATAGGGCCTAAAAATCCAAAACTACACTGGACCCGATCATGGGGGTTTCGGGTTTTACCTGTGAACGTATTGCTCCGCTGTGCGCCGCTGTTCTCAACTCTGCGTCGCCATCCAACTCTCTCTCCACCACTCTTCAGGTTCACTTAAAGGAGGTGATGGTTTAGGGAGGGTGGTAAATGGCCGAGTGTGTGTGTGTTTGCACAAAATGGGTGCACGGGTGAACGAACAAATGAGAGATGGGGTTAGTAGATACATGCATCCAATTTTTGGGTAAATGGGCCAGTTAGATAAGTGACACTTGTCACTCATCTGATTGGTCCAAGACCTCAGCTGACTAGCCCAATAATGCCACATGGCCCAAACGTCTCGAACAAATGTAATAGTACTTTGCGAACTCCGTGCCCCGTAACTTCCGCTTCGAGCGTCCAAAATTGGCATGCCGCCTGTCTACGAACTCACGATGACAAGATCTACGTAATGGTCAAGGGTCAACGTCCAAATACTATATTGGGTCAAAATTCAAACCATGTTCAAACAGTGTCCAATAATTGCATAAATTATATAATTAAACTCAGAAAATTAAAAGAACGATATTTCATGTTGACTAGACTACCAAGAGACACCGTACGCTTCGCCATAAGCTGCCGCAAAGTCCCAACACATGGTGGCCACGCGCTGGCCACAGGGTCTTCATCCAGACCCGAATGTTTGGTTTTTCGAGTCGCCAAACAACGACGTTGACCCGGCTGGTTCTCAGCCATTTCACGTCGGTTTTCTTCTTTCTAAATATCAAACTTCACCTAAAATAGATGTGGAGAAGGTCTATGAGGTTAACGAAAATGTATACTTACAGAATCACAACGTTTGACTTCCACTACCTTTCGGTCATGGCTTCCCAGTCGTAGCTCCGACTGTTACTGTATCCAAGCACCACTCCTTCCACTCTAAAATCATCCTAGAGCCTCCAAAAGGACGTTGGCATCCTTAGTTTCGAGTTTTGCAGCCCAGGACTAGGAACCTGTTATATGAGCCTTACAGGTTCTACAATCTCCTCTTCGAAGTTCTGTGTTTTGTCCCTTAGCCTTCCTCATTTGTCTTCTCTATTTCACCCTGATATTCTCTCTTCTTTTACTTCCACTATGTTCTCCTTGATCACCCATTTCCCTCTCATTTTCTTATGCTTTACTCTTTTCCCTCACAATCATATACAAAACACAGAATGAGAGGGAAATGGGGTGATCAGGTTATGCATTCGGTGAGGATGAACCGATGTCTGAGGGGTCACCATAAAATATTGATCTAAGTAATGTACCAACACAATCATATACAAAATCATCACAGTAGCCACATACAATAGATCCATCCTCAATACTCAAGAGTCTCATCTACCACTCATGGATACAACATCTGAGTGTTAGCTCAGGGATACAATATCTGAGCGTTAACCACACATCATATCACATAACCACTCGGGGATACATCATCCGAGTGGCCACGCGGGATACAACATCTGGGTGTAACCCGCACAACTCAACCACTCAGGGATACAACATCTGAGTGGTTGTCCAGGGATACACCATCTGGACATCAACCCCATAACTCAACCATTCGGGGATACACCATTTGAATGGACGCCTAGGGATACAACAATTAGGAGTAACTTAATAATTCAGTGTAACCTGTTCACAACATATAATGCACCAATATCGAGAGAACATATATTTATGACAAGCATACATAACCACCGTGAGTCACTATTTTCATCATAACATCATAGTATCATGACTCCATGGAATCATCACACATATCATCATCCATGTATAACCTCAAATCATCACCTCATCATTATGATATCATCATCACAACATTTCACATACTCATATCACATCTCAATAACTCAATCAAATCTACAATCGGAATCTTTGGGCCTACGCCCAAAACACAACTCAATCATAACCCTCGTAAAACATGTCATCAAAATACTTCCAAAAAAACCATCCAGAAATCATATGAAAATCACGAAAAATCCAATATGACAATGATTTCCTATCACACATAATGAGAAACACAATTTACTCATACTCAACCCAAATCCACAATGTAAAAGAAATTTGGAAATATAATATTCTAGAAATCCCGAGAAACGTGCGATAGAACCCTTTTCATAAAATTGTTAAATCACAAAAAAAAAACCCTTATAATAGTCAAAAAATCAAAATTTGAATTTAGACTTGATATAATTTCCATAAGGATTTCATAAACATTTTTTCAAGAATCATTCATAATCATTGCATTATCATAATTCGACAATAATCATTTGGAAATCCCAAATTCAAATTGTTGTCGCATAATTCGTTTAATAGCCCTAGGTTCGTTTATCAAGTCAAACCAAATTCCAATCTGTAAAACCTATTTTCCAAACAATTCCATTAATATGTTATACATGGAGTTGTGTACTTCAAAACACAATTTAATTGATATCCATATAATGTGTATTTCAATTGATAAGTCTCGAAACATCAATAATTACATGAAGCAAAAATCCAATTTTATTGCCCTATCAATTTCATACTTACCTTAACTTGTATTCCAAATTAACTCAAACTCTGATAATTTTTTTTTTTGTAGGATATGTGTTTCATGTAACCATACAACATATTTCTAAACTCATCTGGTAAAATTTTAGAGAATTTTAAACAAACCTCCAACCCTCCCATCATCTATATCCTTTAATAATAAGGCTCTTAACATACATTATATACACGATTCACATTTCAAGGACAAAGTCCAAAACCGTACTCTGATACCAAGTTGGTAGGACCCGTCCCCAAAATTCTATGAAAATTGGATTAGTCCTGCTCCCGTCTGATAACTCTTATCAGACGTAAAATTATTTTATTTGTTAACCAAAATAATTCCACCCTTGCAGGGTTACCCCCACAACCGATCCACTAACCCCGAAAAGTAATGGGAATTGCAATTTGACCGTATTGGCCTTACTTTTCTTATTAAAATTACCTCTAGTTGCCCCTTCAATTTGTATATACACATCAAGGGATAATAGCAATAAAGAGGTTATAATACACAATTGGATTGTATATAGCAAACTTATCATGAAAATTCTAAGCACACGTTAAACAAAAAGGAACTTCTTCTCATAACTCCATTAACCCTTTATGTAATCTAATTTACCATTAGGGTTCCTTAACCTCTACATAAAACTTAGATTCAACTCTCATAAGTTTCCATAGGTATTTCGAGTTGTAGAAAATGAACATATTATTTATATCTTTAAATTATTATTAAAATGTAAATCGAAATCAATAGTTTCATATCCATGTTGTACGTACACATTACAAACCATTCCTTTTACCATTGCAAATAGCAATATAATTATATGTATATATATATATATATATATATATAACAATTCTAACACTCATATGAACCGTAATCTTAGTCTTCTTAATTTCCTATAACATAATTCCAATTAGAATGTATCCATTTCTAAATTCACATAATAATCCGCAAGCTAATCACCAAATATTATAGATTCATCCAAAATATTTACAAGGGAAATAATCAATAATTCATCGCCTATTATTCACTTCCAAATAAGATTAAAGTCAAAACCTCGCAATCATAGTCTCAACTATTTATTTTTCATACCATTTATACATATACAAATTCTTCTTAATACCCACTTATGAATATAATTAATGATCTTCCTAAAATCAAGTAAATAACACCACAATGTATTCCTTGATCTTACTTCACATTTATATTTAACTCATAATCAGGGGTCATAGTTAATTAATCTTAAGGTTTAACCTAGTTCATACTTATAATATCAAAATTAAAAAAAAGATTTCAAAAATTCAAAATTATAACTAAATGGTGCCCAAACTCCCCAAAACCTTATATCACTAGATTCATTACAACTTCGTGTTAACCGTGATCCCAAGAATCACAGTACGTGCCGCCACGTGGTAGCAAAAGTCCCATGCACGTGGTGGCCACGCGCATATCAGAGTCACCCCCAAGCTCTAGCAGGCCGACTTATTTTCCCGGTTTTGGGTCGACCACCCCGCGAGCATGACCCGACCCCTTCTCGGGCAATTTACGTCTAAAATTGACTTTCCAATTGTCCAATGAACTCTACTCAATCCCAGGAAGATCTCTATAACGTTTGAATGAAGAGAAACATACCTGAAACCGAGGTCCAACTGCAAGAACCATTCGACCATGGCTTCCAGGAGCAGTTCTGCCGTTCTCCACGTCCACAACTAGTCATTTTTAACTTAGGAAGGTCGCACGATGACAGGACCCATTCCCGAAACGTTCCATAAACTATGCCCAGGCTCTACTCTTGACAAGACCAGTCCCAAATCCCTCGGGATTATTGTGGGACGTACCTACTCCCGTCTGACACGAAGTGTCAGACAAGGGATAATCCTAACCTTAGCCCAACCGGGGCTTCTAGATTGCGTCAGGATCGGAGGAGGAGTGCAATGTCTCGGTCTCCGCTACAGCCTACATCCACGATCAACCTAAAAGGCATTAAAACCATTAAAAGTTGTGAGTGGACAAAACCAATAATTTATAAAATTCATTTCACAAAAAGAAATGCATGCATTCGAAAACCAGTTATCAAAATGAAACCATTAGGGCCTTAGCCCAAAACCGTAAAACCAAATTATGTGGGTCACTACCCAAATCCATGTGGGAACTCAGCCCAAAACCAATCAAGTGGGAACTCAGTTCAAAACCAATCAAGTGGGAACTCAGCCCAAAACCAATACCAGTGGGTCTCAGCCCAAAACCAATCTGCGGCATCCCTGATGCCTGACCAAAACCAATCAAATGGGAACTCAGCCCAAAACCAATACCAGTGGGTCTCAGCCCAAAACCAATCCTCGGCATCCCTGATGCCTGACATCCCAGATGTCATAACCAATACCAATATCACGGTTCCAAGCTACGAGTGCTACTCAGGGTCTCAATCCCAAGTCTCCCTAGGGTCCACCCAGGTCAATGACCTGCAGATCAATGACCCTTCTTGGGGGGAGGTTTTAACCTCTGGCAATCCTGCTCCTGAGTCACTATACGGACCAGTCGCTCCGTGCAATGACCCCTCGTAGGCAATGCCCCGTGACTACTCCAAGATACTACGAGACGTCTGGAGGAGACAACCCGCCACTCCAGGATAATACGGGACGTCTGGAGGGAAACCATTCATGAGGATGGTATACGGAAAACCGTTTCATAATTCATTTCAAAACTGTTCAAAGGGCTACGCCCGGGTTTTCTATAAAACCATCACAAATCCAAATCCATTTGGGGTTCCCGACCCGAAATCAAGTTTATAAATCACAACTGGGACTCATTCCCGATATCATAACCAATTGGGCCTCAAGCCTGAATTCGTAGACTAACGAGGCCCCCGGCTCTATCATATAACTCAAATGGGCCTCCAACCTAATTTCTCATTAAATCAAATGGACTCCAAGTCCAATGGTTTCCAACCAAATGGGTCTCATGCTCGATTCCCTATTTCCAAATCCAAAACATTTCCATCAAATTGTCATTGAAATACCAGCACGTATAAGCACGATATAAAACCAAAAACCTCGAAATACGTGCAAATACTTACATACTAAAACACCACAACCATATGCACTCAAGGCATCTCAAATCATGTATTTAAAACATATAAAACAGTTATGCGTGCATCATATTTAGAAGCCAAAGTCCACTTATAGACCGTCCTAGATGCGCCTAGATACGAGGACCATAAGCCTCTCCTGGGCCAATCACCATCACCGGGACTCCCAGACCTGTCCAAATCATACTAGAGGGTTACTAACTACCTTAATAACCTCTCATTAAAGCCCCCTAATTTTCTGGGATTTTTATCATATTTTAAATTCAATCCAAAACCTTCGGACATCCCGAACTATATCGAAAATATCCGATTGACTCGAAACTTTTCCCAACTGAACCGGTCTAGACTGGTTCTCTGGTCTGACTGGTCCAAATGAACCGGCATGACCGGTCCAGGCCCATATCTTCCCATTTTTTCATCATTTTTCTTCCTTTTTTCCACCAATCCTTTCTCATCTATCCTAGGGATTGTTCTATGCAATCAAATTGAAGAAAACAATCCTAAAACCCATTGGTTCAATTAAACCATTTAAACCCAATCTTTCCTCCCACGATCTGAGCACATCTAAGGGTCAAAACTACCTCCTAAGGGTTCCATTAAGCTACTAAGATGCATAAAAACAGGTTTGGAATTTGAGTTTACCTGGCCGGAAGCCGAATTCGGTGGCTAGCCACCGAAAATCCTCTCGGCCATCAGTCCGGGCCGTTCAGCCGTCCTCAACCACCGTTCCTGATCCCATATGACTCATACAACCCCCACAACCACCATCCAATTATTAGAACCAATCCAAAACGTCCAAACTTAATAATCCAATTTTGAACTTTAAATGGGTTATCGGGTTCTACCTTGGTTCAGGGTTTCCTCCGCCGCTCATGGCGGTCTTGCCGTCCCTAGCCTCTACTCAGCCTCACAAGGTCATCCATCGATCCAAAAAAGGAGAAGGGGGGTTTGGGCGGGGTGTTTTGTCGATCGAATGAGGAAGGGGATACAGATGCATGTATCTGTGTAATGGGGCCAATGGATGGGTAACGCTTGTCACTCATCCATGGGCCTGAACTAAATATCTAGGCCCACTCAAGACAAAAGTCCACTTGTCTCGTAATTCATGCAATAGTACCTCATACCTTCCGTGACCCGTATCTTTCCCGTCGAACATCCGATTTTGACGTGTCGCTTGTCCACAGACTCGTATCGACCTGATCTACGTAACGGTCCTCGGCCCTCGGGCATCGGACCTCTCGGGTCAAAAGTCAACTTTTTGCCCTTGTTAAGGGACAAAATCGTAATTTCGCCCTGAACGTCTGATAATCCTCGGCTAATCCCCTATTAGCCTCACTAATCCATAATTAGTTCTTAATTAATCCCTAAAATTTGGGACGGGTCATTACAACTCCCATCTGACAAGCAACTCAGAATACCAAATTCACCTTAAACTTATCCGACAAAGGATATTCACCTCCTCAATCATGCCTCTGCCTCTCGTTTAGCCTCAAACTTCGTGCAACTGCCTTTTTACTCGATCGAACAAAACTAACAATTTTTTTCATAAAATCCATAGACGTCAATTCCTCACAATCACAGCTCGAGCTTTGAAGCTTCACTGTCATAGTGTCTGTTGATTATCTAGAGCCTATTACACATCCAAAACTTGTGTGACAGGACCCATCCCTAACAGCCGTAGATTATCGTGGGATGTCCTGCTCCCGTCTGACACTACGTGTCAAACTAGGGATAAAACCACAACCCACTCGGAGTTTCCATAGTATGCAACATTGTGTGATGTCTCGATCTGAACTGATATTTGGGGCCCACTAAAAACAAACCAAAAGTCAACCGTCTCGATATTCATGCAACCGTAATAGCACAAAAAATAGTTTTAGACCCGTAACTTTCCCGTACAATCCCTGATCTCGATGTGTCGCTTGTCTACGGACTCGTAACATCTCGATCTACGTATTAGATCACAGCCCACATACATTTGACCTAGGAGGTCAAAAGTCAATATTTTCACCCGTCTAGGGGTAAAATCGTCATTTCACCTCGATCATCTCGGTAATCCTCGATTAATTCCCGATTAATTCTTAATTAAAACTCAATAATTACGAAATTAGGGGCGGGTCGTTATATCATGGTTTTTTCCCTATAAGATTCCACGAGCTTTAAAAACTCACTGGAACATCAAGTCCCACATTCCCAAGCCTTGAAATGAAAACCCAAAGTGTCGACTCACGATTCCAAGTTTCTCCCTTCATTGTTTCATCGTTTCCCTCGCAGTTCGTGCATGGATTTTACGCCTTTTTCTTCATGTTCTAATCTCCCTCTTCCTCTCCTTCCATTTCCCTAATTCTCCTATTTGTTCTCCCTGATTTCTTCCTCAATCTCATTTTTTATTTCTTTCGGTTTTTAACCACCGAAAGCTCACATTACATATAAATAGGCATGAAAGTCGGTGGAAAGAGAGAATTCCAGGTCTCTCTAGATCTTGGCACATAGTATCATTCAATAGGGCCTCAACACAAAATGACCAAAATGCCCTTCAAATGGAGAATACCAAAATATCCATAAGGGTTTTTGACCAAAAACAATTTCATACGAGCTCCAATTTTGACATGTCGCATGTCTACAAACTCAGGATCTCGAGACCTTTGTAACGGCCTTCCTAGAATTATCAAAAGAGGTTCATAGCAAAAGTCAACATTTTAACTTTTCCAAGGACAAAATCGTCCTTTTACCTAACTTTTCCCAATTTCACATTTTCTCAAGATTCGGACCGTTACAACCTACCCTCCTTAAAAAAATTATGTCCTCAAAATTTTAGAACTAAGCTAGCTTCATCCCTATATTCAAATTGGACAATTGAGTTGCCCGTAACTCAATCACCTTGTCATTTTCTTCTTATTCTAAATAGTAACTTACCTTAACATTAAGAATTCTAAAATCCCGTATTCTTAAAATATCCTTACTCATCTTTCGAGTCATATTCAGAAACACAACAATACCAAATATAACTAACCATTTTCTTTTCGTTTCGTTATCTCACATAATTAAGTAATCTAATACCGGTCTTTCAACATTGCTCGAATTCTATCAAATCATATTCAACTTTACCAAAAACTATTCCAAGTACCACCACGTATCATACAAAGGTACTACGCGTAGGCCATCACCTCATTTCTTTTCCGAATCAAATCCAACACCAATCAAAATCCGATACTAACCAAACAGTTCTTATATCCTCTGGGGTATACACGACCTTGTTTCCATATAACTTTCATCTCAATACAATACCTATCAAACTCATATCGCCTTAACTCAATTTTTCATTTCTTATTCCATATACAGAACTGAACCAGTAACCTCACCTTTCGGCTCCTTCTCGAGCCTTAATCATTACTTATGAATCTTTCTAAATCTGTATCCAATATTTTCAACTCATCCTTTTACTAACATGTTTTGTCAATACCAAATCCTTTTACCAACAGTAATAACGCTTATCCTTACTAACACACGTCAAATTCAATAATATAACATTTCCGCCATTTCAACATTTCAATTAGTTACTCATCTAGAAAACTTATTTTTCCATCTTACTCATACGTACCAAACAATCACAATATGACTTAATAATCTAAAACCATTATCAGCCTTATATTATCCTGGGCTTTTCTACTCGTCTCATCACTAGGCCGTTCATGAGGCTCGTATATCAGAAGCATGATATTAAAACATACCACTTAAAATCTTAGCCCTAATACCAAGTTGACAGGACCCATCCCGGAAATGTTCCGTAAACTACGCCCGCGCCCTGCTCTCGTCTAATAAGCAACTCTGAATTCCAAAATCACCCTAAGCTTGTTAGATAAGGGATATTCACCTCCTCAATCATGCTTTCGCCTCTCGTTCAGCCCCGAATTTCGTATAACGTCCCATTTACGCGATCGAACCAAACTACACTTTTCCGTAAAATCCATGGACGTCAATTCCTTACAATCACAACTCGAGCTTTGAAGCTTCATGACCATGGCGTCTATGGATTAGCCAGACACTACGCCAAATTTGGTCATGGACTTTGATTTTTAACCGAAGTCTACTGGGAGTTAGAACCGAGGTATTGGGAGCCGATGCTATTTCTATAGGAATAGGCTTCAGTTTTTGACAGAAATATATTCCACCTACAACATCGGTTTTAAGAAATATCTGATGTCAATGACCCTTTCAATTAAACTAAAAGCGTTGACTTGTGATGTCTTATGTGGGTAATGGCATCAGTCTCTCTTTACACCTGATGCCTTCTATACTTAATAATATCAGTCTTAACTTAAAACTGGATGTTATATTATTATTACAACTTTAGTATTTAATAATAATGCGATGCTAATTTTTCCAAAAGAATCAGATATTACAAAGTATTGATGCAATTTTTATAGCGTAGATGATAAGCCTTGAATTAAGCATCATTTTATACCCTTTATGCTTATCTTTTAATGTTTTAAAAAAATTGTAGAAAAAAACATATTTTGCGAGAAATGTGCAGAATTGGATAGAGCTCGGAATTACGAGACTTTAGGCGAAAGAATCACCTCAATCGGAGCTATAACGAAGAATTTAAGATCAAAACAAAAGAGGCCACCAAAAAGTACAAAATAATTCTTTAAGGGGCTACCGAACCCATTTATTCAGCCCAAAAACAAACTCAGCAGACACCTGCCGATCCAAGCAATACCAATTCGGTGTGCGCTTCCTGAAACACTAGCAACAACGTTGACGCGCGTTCATCAAATCACCTGCCCTTTCTTCAACGCGTAGATGATAAGCCTTGAATTAAGCATCATTTTATACCTTTTATGCTTATCTTTTAATGTTAAAAAAAATTGTAGAAAATAACATATTTTGCGAGAAATGTGCAGAATTGGATAGAGCTCGGAATTACGAGACTTTAGGCGAAAGAATCACCTCAATCGGAGCTATAACGAAGAATTTAAGATCAAAACAAAAGAGGCCACGAAAAAGTACAAAATAATTCGGTAAGGGGCTACCGAACCCATTTATTCAGCCCAAAAACGAACTCAGCAGACACCTGCCGATCCAAGTGATACCAATTCGGTGTGCGCTTCCTGAAACACTGGCAACAACATTGACGCGCGTGCATCAAATCACTTGCCCTTTCTTCAACGCGCGTGCACCGACTCTCCTTCCCGTACTTCGGCTGGCGTCTACGGAAAGCCCTTCACCTTTCCTTGACGCGTTGACTGCCGAAATTCAACCCAATTTTCGGTGGGCTTCCACCGAACCGTCTCCTGTTCAATTCCAACATCTATTTTCTTCCTTTTTGAGGAAAATTGTTCATTTCAAGCTTGTATTTGTTTCCTTTTTATTTAGGAAACCTTTTTAATTAGGATTTTTATAACCTTTTTCTTTTACAACTTTAATTTAATTAGTTTAATCCTTTTTCCTTTTAAAATTTAAATTATAAACTCCTATTTATTTGAGGATTAATTTTCTCCTATAAATAGAGAGACTTAGGTTATTTGTAGGGGGTCGTTCATTCTTAGTATCGAAGCTCTGCTTGACCAAATTTCCTTTTTTATAAAGTTTATAATTCTTGTGCAAGGTTAATTACACCATACCTCATCTTCTACACATTCATTTGTGACATAGTTGGGTGTTCCCTATTATCTCACCAAAGATAGTTCATTCACTTAGCATCCTTTGGGTTTCCTGGGAGAAAAAGTGTAACACGACCTCTTTAACCCGTAGTTATCTCTTGTCTTGATTATTTCTTATGAATTGATTATTAATCTTATCTTGGTCTTATGTTTTGTATTGATTTCAATAATATTTTAGTTTTGGTTATGTTTCAGCTTAATGATTGATAGATAAGTTGAGCATTCCTAGTCTATTATTGAAAGTGTAGAGGGCGGACTTCCCATGCATGTACTTAAGAATATGCAAATATCTCGTAAAACTAAGGTTACATGACTTTACGAACTAAAGTTAATAGAATTCATGAATGAGTTAGGTTAAAAATGAGTTGACCATGTAAATAATAGATTAGGTTAGTTTAAATTAGTTAATCATGTAGGATAATAGAAACAATCAACTACTCCCTAATTAATTAATCAAACGATAATCATGCATAGATACCTCAATCCCAGGTTAAGAACGATCACTACTTATCAATGCTACAATCTACAAAAAAAAAGGTTTTAATTTGCATATATTTTTATTAAGTGTTGAGTGTGACTTTGTATTTACTTTAATGTTTAGTTTTAGCATATCAATAGACTTCAATTTTTTGTTCAAACTGATATCATCATAAACTACCAACATCGATTTTTTATAATTTTTTGTAAGCTTTTTGTGTATTAAACATCTCTTTTTACATATTCACCGACTTTAAAGAATTGAAATTAAAGACATAATAATTACATAAATATGCATTGATGTTTTGCAAAAGTAACTGCTGATTCATGTCATTAATTAAATAAAAGTGTGCCTAGAACTTCATAATACTAGAAATAGTTATTAATCTAATACATCAAATCCAAGTGAACATTACTCATAATGTATCATATGCTCCTCATATCACATGTTCATATTAAGGTAAAATTCAAATTATAAAAAATAATTAAAGTGAATGCTAGAAGTTCAAACAAAAACACCTAAGGTGTCAAACCCACTCTCCCACTCTATGACCTGAGTTGTCCATTCACTTCGAATCTCATCCAACTGCTTTTGTGTATAAGATTCCTTCCGTGTACCTGGATTATTATACTATGTACATAAAAAATGAAACTAGCATTAGAAAAGACTAAACAAATGTATGAAGTTATTGCATAACAACACTAATCCTTATTAGCAACTCAATAGCAATACTAATATATCGATCCATCAATAATGGTAATCTCAATACAACACTAACCCATCAATAACAATAATCTCAATACAATACTAATTCATCAATAACAATAATCTCAATACAACACTAATCCATCAATAACGTACACTAACCTATCAATAACAATAACAATAATCCCAATACAACACTAATCCATCAACAACAATACTAATCCATCAATAACAATACTAATCCATCAATAACAATAATCCCAATACAACACTAATCCATCAATAGCAACACTAATTTATCAATAACAACACTAATCCATAAAAAATAAAAAATAAACTCAATAGCAACATTAATCCCAAATCAACAGCAATCCATCAAAAACAAGGCTTGAAAGATCAATTCGGAATTTCATCATATGTTCTAAATTTTTAAATCTACCAGCAAAGTTATAAGACAATAGGACATACAATTTGGATGGAGCGCATGGATTGGTTTGTTGCCTGTGACTTGCTCTCTATGAGAGAGAGAAGATGTTGTTGTTTCAATAGGAGCTAGTACTGCATAAAAATACAATGAAAGTAATGTAAGCAAATGTTAAAACTTATCGAAACCACATTTCAATAGATGAAGCATTAATGATTAGGCATTTCTTAGATCAAGGTGAACCAAACATGTCTCAACAACCATACATTTGAAAAAGCACATGTCTCAACACCCATACATTTGAAAAAGCACTCACACGATGATTGGTGTAATATAAAGAAGAAAAATAGAATTCAAAACTAACTTCTTTGGAAAAGTTTGACATCCAAGAAGATACCTGATTCTTGGAGGTTGAATCGAAGATTCTGGGGTAGAAAACTTCATTATCAATCATACTCAGGCTGAGAATTTTTTGAGAAGTTAATGCTTGAATTGCACTGAGCTCTAGCCTAGAAACCATGTTTGCTTGTTGAAACCTCTTAACTTCTGAAATCTGACAAATTTTGGAAAATGAAGATTAGTTAGGTAACCCAGAAAAATTGATTCCTAGATTCGGTAATCAAGTTTTCAATCCTTTTCAGCACCTAAATTTATTTATATGAGTTGAAAGAAACATCCTTACGTTGTACTAAAGATAACCAAATTGAAGAGAATCAGCCTAAAAAATCCACCCCAATAACCTAATTGAAGCATCAAATCACTAAAATGAAAAGCCGCCTTCATCAATTATTATGCAGGATGAACGAAATATTAAAATTATTAAAAGCCAAATCCAATCCAATGTATGTAATTAATTACCATTTACAATAAACAACACAACCAATTAAAAATCCACGTTCATGCTTACAACGAACATCACAAAACATCTAAAACACAACCTTAACAAAGTTGTATATGTTATACTTACACAATTTAGCAGGAAAGTTTGTTACCATTTTCATGGATCAGGCTTTTATACATTTTCTAATTTAAACTTCACTAAAACATTCACAAATACCTGCATATCATCATGAGAGTTGGAAAGAAGCACAACTAAAACATAACAGAAGAGAAAAGGCGTTTGATAGTATTATGCATCATGCATCTCATCTTCTAGCTATAGAAATAAAATAATTAAGCCAGTTTAGAGCAGGAAAGTAGGTACTTTACAGAAAAGAAAAGTATCTTCAACAACATTTGCCGAATTCTGTTTTTTCTGCTATTGAGCATTGGCGTGGGAAATTGATGGCTCAGGTTGCTAAGCGTCTTGCCTTGGGTGTGACTGTCTACCACATTTGGCAGGAGCGAAATAATCGGATTTTCAACAACACCAGGAAACCTCCTGATGTGGTCTTTAATGTTATCCTAGCTATGATTCGTTGTACGCTTTGTACTCTTAACTTTAGGCATAATTCTTCCAATATCCGTACTGCTAGGAATTGAAATGTTGTTATTTCGTAGGTACTTTTAGTTTGGTGTGTTCTCCTACGGGAGGTGTGTTGAGCTCTTGTGAGTTGTTTGTTTTTGTGCCTTGCGCATTGTGTTGGGTTTTTGCCCTTTAATATAATTTGATTTAACAAAAAAAAAAAGTATCTTCAAACCTGTATGTTTAGGATTCTTTTCCATGATCAACCTGTCACCATATAATTGAAAACTAAAGTTAAGAATTCTCTTCTTTGAGCAACCTGCCACCATATAATTGGAAACTCGAAAGTAAGTACATGATTGCTTGTTAAAGTACCAAACAAATAAATTGACAATAAGATAAAAAATAACCAACCAAATGAAATTACGAAGCTTGGCTAGACATCATAAGAAAATGAAAATAGCGGAAATTAAGTTTAAGTTGACATGACAAATTAGCATTAAGCCACCAAATCAACCGTCGAAGATAAATAGAAGGAAGCAAACCAATACCCTAATTGAAGCATCAAATCACTAAAATGAAAAGCCGCCTTCATCAATTATTATGCAGGATGAACGAAAGATTAAAATTATTAAAAGCCAAAGCCAAAGCCAAATCCAATCCAATGTATGTAATTAATTACCACTTACAATAAACAACACAACCAATTAAAAATCAATGTTCATGCTTGCAACAAATATCACAAAACATTTAAAACACAACCATAACAAAGATCTATATGTTATGCTCGTAGAATTTAGACGAAATGTTTGTTACAATTTTCATGGATCATGCTTTTATACATTTTGTAATTTAAACTTTACTAAAACATTCATGAATACCTGCATATCATCATGAGAGAGTCGGAAAGAAGCACAACTAAAACATAACAGAAGAGAAAAGGCATTTGATAGTTTTATGCATCATGCATATGATCTTCTAGCTATAGAAATAAAATAATTAAGCTAGTTTAGAGCCGGAAAGTAGGTACTTTACAGAAAAGAAAAGTCTCTTCAAACTTGTATGTTTAGGATTCTTTTCCATGAGTGACCTGTCACCATATAATTGGAAACTTAGGTTAAGAACTCTCTTCCTTGAGCAACCTATTACCATATAATTGGAAACTCAAAAAAAGTATGTGCATGATTGATTGTTAAATTGACAATAAGATAAGAGTCAACCAACCAAATGAAATTATGAAGCTTGGCTACACAACATAAGAGAATCAAAATAGCAGAAATCAAGTTTAAACTTACATGACAAATTAGCATTAAGCCACCAAATCAACCGTTGAAGATAAATAGAAGGAAGCAGACTTCGTACCATTCACATCCACCTAAGAATTTGAGCAATACGAAAAATGAAGATTTATAACATTAAAACAATTATTTTAACTTTGAATGAAGAAAAATAACAAATGAATTATACCTACCTAGCGACGTTCATTAAACCAGAAAAATATATAATTATTAGATTCACAACTGCTAAGAAGATAAAGATTTCTGAACAGAATGACATAAATAGCATGAAAAATATAGTTTCACTTGAAAAATACCCAAAACCCAACAACACATTCCTTCAAACCTTTAACACTTTCTTCCTCGATGCTTTGAAAAGATCAACATTGAAGAGAATCAATCTACAAAATCCATTCCAAAAACCTAACTAAAATGAAAAGCCTTCCTCATCAATTATTAATATGCAGCATAAACGAAAGATTGAAATTATTAAAGGAAAACAAAACTTCAACATCGACCATAGACTGAGGAGGCGTCAAATGAAGGTTGAAGATTTCAAAAAGAGCAAGAATTGGAGACTAATGCAGCAAAATAGCATGGGTGGTTTCTCCGGCGAGATCTCGACCTTGAATCCGATCTGCTCCACATCTGGGTGGTTTCTGGTTTGGGCTCGTCGCACGGAGGCACTGTATCACCGGAGTTCTTGTTATTGTGGTGGTCCATTGGGAGAAGCACGACAGTACAACACCAACCTACATACGACGTCGCAGTCTGTTCCTCTGATCTCTGATCACCGCCTCTGTCATCCAATCTGCTCGACGAACTCCGATTCCTCGCCGACTCAGTCCGATCCCATCTCAACGCGTTCTCCACAGCTTTCTCACTCAAGGTAAATCCACTTCTCTGCAGACCAACAACAACGTACTAGTCGAAGTAGCTAAATCGGCGACTCCGAGATCTCGTTCTGTCCGTTTTTTCTCCGGCGAGATCTCGACCTTGAATCCGATCTGCTCCACATCTGGGTGGTTTCTGGTTTGGGCTCGTTGCACGGAGGCACTGTAACACCAGAGTTCTTGTTACTGTGGTGGTCCATTCGGGCTGTGTTGTGGACTTGCTGGTCCTATCCCCGCGTACGGCTCCTCGTTACGACGCTGTTCTCTTCCGAATTCCGGCGACAACATTTCTGCAGCGAGTTTTAACCTCCTGGGTACTCGTTGTTAAGGTTTGGTGGATAGTTTGTTTGTGTTGGCGATGTTTGGTCTGCGGCGTGCCTTGTCCGCTCCCGTCTGGTGGTCCGCCATTTACGCCGGCGACCTTGGGGAGGTCATTGGTTTGGTTTTTGTAATTCTCTGATAATCTACCGTAGTTTGTTTGGATTATTTCAGTGTGAGAGTTTTGAATATTTTTCAGATAATCTTCCAAAGTATGTTTGGATTTTCTCTGTGAGAGTTGTTTGCCGACTGGTCCCAAATGTTCTGATATATTTGATGGCAAGCTCATCGAACCCTCAAGTTTCTGTGGGTGCGTCCTGTGAGCAGGTTGATCCGGTGTGTGGTGGTGGCTGCCTACCCGGGGATGGCTTTTCCTTGGAGTCTTCGGTTGTTGTCGCTGTCGGTGCGCCGGATGTAGTTTGTGTCGGTAGTGATGTTGTTGGACTCAAGGAGCCTGTGTTGGGTGGGAAGTCTGGTCTTGGGTTTTTGCCCACTGATGCTGTTTTGATGGGCCCTGGTTCTGTTCGGTCGGGTCACACGGATGTCGATGTTGGGGACCATGTTGTTGCTCCAACTGTGGAGCCAAGGACTTCGTATGCCAAGGTTGTTGGTGGATTTGGGGGCCCCCGTTTGGGTGCCCCAGCTCTCAAATTCTGTCAGCCTAAAATTATTGCGGGTCGTAAGGTTGTTTGTCCTCCTCCTGAGGCAGCTGGGCTTGCAGCCTTAGAATGGAAGCATTCGTTGGTGGGTTATTTCGTGGATAAATCTCTCCCATTTAGTGCTGTTAATACTTTAGCAAGGAAGATTTGGGCTAACCGTGGGTTGGTGGATGTCCTTGCTAATGGGAATGGGTTCTTCTTTTTCAAGTTCTCGGATGATCTGTCTTGCTCTCAAATTATTGAAGATGGGCCTTGGCACATGGCGGGTCGCTCCCTATTCCTTTCCCGTTGGAAGCCCGGAATGATTTTGTCCAAGAATGCTCACTCCAAGGTTTCTTTGTGGGTGAGATTTTTTAACGTACCTTTGGAATATTGGTGCCCTGAGGGGTTTAGTCATATTGCTAGTGCTGTTGGTAAACCTTTGTTTGCAGATTCGATGACTGCTTCTCGTAAGCGCATATCTTTCATGCGTATTTGTGTGGAAGTGGATGCTTCAGACCCCCTTATTGATTCTTTGGATATCTTGTTGCCTCCGGAGGAGGATGGTGAGGTTTTGGGTGTAGTTGAAGTGAAAGTGGAGTATGAAAATCGACCACGGGTGTGTGAGAAATGTCGTCTATTTGGTCATTTGGATTCGACGTGCCCACGTAAGATTTTGCCTTCTTTTTTGGATAATTGTGATTTGGTTGGTGGGTCTAAGGCCACGAGTGTGGTTGTTCCTGGCCCGATGCATTCTCAACTTTTTAGCCCTGTTTGTGTGGTTTTGGAAGAGCCTGTGGCTCTACCCGTTTCTGATGTTGGTGCCCAGACCGTGTCTACTGATCCTAAGTTGGCTTCCATTATGCCTAAAGAGGGTAAGGCACGTTTTCCTTCGCCTACCTCCCTAGGTACTAATATTGCTAGGCCCAAGCTGGGTTTGGGTTCGAGTGTTTCTGCTATTGGCCATGTGGTTGATGCTGAAATCTCTCCTAATCGATTTCTCCCTCTGGTGTCTGAGGGTGATTCTTCTGACTCCGAGCATGTGGTTCCGTTGCCTTTGATTTCTCGTAGGACGGGTAGCTCCAAGGCGATAGGAACTGGGGTTATCGAAGGGCTTGGGTTTGTTGAAAAAGAAAAAGACGAAGAAGAAATCAAACAAGCATGTGTCGTCGCGTGATGGGGTTAAGGTTTCGAGGGAGGTTGGTGACGTTTTGGGTACTAGCATTGGAGGGAGGAGTGGCCCTCGGGATACCACTGTTTTCTCTACTCATGATTAGCACAGCCTGTTGGAATGTGAGAGGTCTCAATGACCGGTCTCGCCAATTGGAAGTGAAGAATTTCATTCTCGCCAATCGTTTGTGCTTGGTGGGCTTGACGGAAACTAAGGTTAGATGTATTAATAGCTCTCAAATTAAATCTGTTGTTTTTAATAATTGGGAGTCCACTGACAATTTTTTCATTCATCCGTATGGTCGTATTTGGGTGGGGTGGGATCCCTTGGTTGTTTCTCTATGCATTTTAGGTGAATCTCCACAATTTATTCATGCTCGTGTTTCTACTGTGGGTTCTGGTCACAGTTTTTTCATCACCTTTATTTATGCCTCTAATGGTGAGATTGAAAGGAGGGCTTTGTGGCACGATTTGGAGTTGTTGAGTCCCTCTGTTGGTTCTGTGCCGTGGGCGTTATTAGGGGACTTCAATGTCTGTAGATTTACAAGTGAAGGTGAAGGTGGGAATTTGTTGCGGGATAGCTCTATGCGGGATTTTGGTTGTTGTATTCATAATTGCCGCCTTGATGACTTACGGTTCTCGGGGCGCTTCCTCACCTGGCATAATAATCAACTGGTTGTTAGTAGGATTGCTAGGAAATTGGATCGGGTCCTGGTAAATGAGGAATGGCTCTCTTGTTTTCCTTCTTCTTTTGCTTCCTTCTTATCGCCGGGTTCCTCTGATCATTGTCCCGCTCTCCTACAGCTGGATGTGGGCCGGTATTCTGGTAATCACCCTTTTAAGTTTTTTAACTTCTATGCTGACCATGATGAGTTTATGCCCATTGTGCAACGAGCTTTTAGGATGCATCTGGTTGGCACTTCTCAATTCCAACTTGCTTGAAGACTTAAAATTGTGCGGGAGGCTCTGAAAGGGCTTAATCGTCGTCCCATGGCTGATGTGTCAGTGACTGTCAAGGAGGCTAAACTGGCCTTGGATCGATGTCAGATATGTCTTTCTCGTAACCCTTTGGATAGGTCTCTCCTCTCCTTGGAGCGCGACTTATTGAAGAAGTACAACGACTGTTTATTGGCTGAGGATAGTTTTTTGAGGCAGAAGTCTCGCCTAAAGTGGTTGGATAAGGGTGATAGCAATTCAGCGTATTTTCATAAGGTGATTAAGAAAAGGCTCAATAGAAATCGGATTGTGTCTATTGTTCGTGAGGATGGCTCTGTCGCTGTGGAGCCGGATGAGTTAAAGGATGAGGTTGTTAGGTACTTTCAGGGGTTGTTTGGTACTGTGGGTGATGTGCAGGGTCTGGATTTTGATGGTCTCCTCTCTAATGTGTTGTCTCCTGCCCAGTGTGCTAGTTTGGCTGCTCCGGTAACTCCCTCTGAAATTGAGAAGATGTGTTTCAGTTTAAAGGCTGAAAAGGCCCCCGGGCCGGATGGTTTCAATGCGCTGTTTTTTCGGCGTGCTTGGACTGTGGTGGGATCACATGTTATTCGTGCAGTGTCTGAGTTTTTTTGCTCCTCTCAATTGTTGGGGGAAACTAATTCTACGATTCTTGCGTTAATTCCGAAGGTTGCTAACCCTACTCACATGAGGGACTTTCGGCCTATTTCTTGCTGCAACACGATTTACAAAATTATCACGAAAATAATTGCTAATCGGATTAAACTTGTCCTCCCTTCCCTCATTGATCATAATCAGTCGGCATTTGTTTGTGGCAGACACATTGGTGATAATATTTTGTTAGTGCAAGAGCTCCTTAGAGGTTACCATCTCAACTCTGGGAGCCCTAGATGTGCTGTTAAGGTGGACATCCTCAAAGCTTATGATTCGGTCTCTTGGGATTTCCTCCTTGATACCCTTATTGCCTTCAAATTTCCCCCTCTGGTTGTTGGTTGGATTAGAGCCTGTATTTCCACTGCTCGTTTCTCTGTTGCTGTTAATGGCGAGTTAGCTGGGTTTTTCCCTGGGTGCAGGGGCCTTAGGCAGGGGGATCCCATGTCTCCTTACCTTTTCGTCCTGGTTATGGAGGTTTTTTCTCGTATTATGCACCATCGCATTGCCGCTTCTCCTTACTTCAGATACCACTGGCGGTGTGATAAGGTTAGGCTTTCTCATCTTGCCTTTGCTGATGATTTGTTTGTTTTCTATCGGGGTGATGTGGAGTCTGTTGCCACTTTGAGACGGGCTTTGGATGATTTTGCTGGTGTGTCTAGTTTGAGGCCTAATCTCCAAAAGAGCTATATTTATGCCGCTGGTATGAGTATGACGAGTGCCTCTCATCTCCGTGAGTGTTTTGGTGTTCAGCTGGGTTCGTTACCTGTGAGGTATCTGGGTGTTCCCCTTATTACTTCCTGCTTGAGATCTAGAGATTGTGTGGCTCTTATTGAAAAGGTGGAGAACCGTATCCGTGGTTGGGAGCATCGTGCTTTATCCTTTGCTGGCAGGTTGCTCCTCATTCAGTCTGTTCTTAGTAGCACTATTGTTTTCTGGGCTTCCCATCTTTTTCTCCCTAAGCAGGTATTCCATGAGATTGAGCGTATTTTTCGCCGGTTCCTCTGGTCTGGGCAGGTTACTGGTTCCTATCATGCCAAAGTTGCTTGGAATTTGGTGTGTAGGCCAAAGAATGAGGGGGGTTTGGGTATTCGCAGTTTATCCCTCTGGAATGTCGCTCTAATGGAAAGATTCATCTGGTCTCTCTTTGCTCCAGAAGGTATTAATCTTTGGGCCAATTGGGTTAAAGTGTATTATATCCGTGATAGCAGCTTTTGGGGGGTTAAGACCCCTTCTATTTGTTCTTGGAATTGGAAGGGGCTGCTGAGGATTAGGGACTTGGTGAAACCTTTCATCGAGGCCAAAGTTGGAAACGGTGATGATGTTTTTTTATGGTATGATAATTGGAGTCATCTGGGTTACCTCATGGATCTTTTTGGGGGATCTATTGCGCAAAGTTCTGGTATTCATTTGAAGGCTCGTCTTTCTTCGGTCCTTGTTGATGGTCAGTGGGTTTGGCCCTTTTCGACTGATCCTAGCTTTAGACTAATTCAACTTGCTAGTCGAGCCTGCCAGGTGAGGTCTGATATGACTGATACTTTTAAGTGGAACGCTGCTGCGAACGCTAAATTTTCCTCGGCTTCTCTATGGAACAAAATTAGGAGGGAGTATCCTGCTTGCTCTTGGTCTGATTTGGTTTGGTTCTCTGGCGCAATTCCTCGTACTTGCTTTGTTCTTTGGCTGGCTATCCAAACCCGCCTTGCTACTTTGGACCGTGTTCGTAGCTTCTCTAATCAAAGTGACCTTGCGTGTGTCCTTTGTGACAGGGAAGGGGAGTCGCATGAACATTTGTTTTTTAATTGTCCTTATAGTTCTTGTATTTGGATGAGAATTTTGGCGATTACTGAGTCTGGTTGGTCTTCTTCTCATTGGCCGAATTCTGTTTTTTCTGCTATTGAGAATTGGCGTGGGAAAATGATGGCTCAGGTTGCTAAGCGCCTTGCCTTGGCCGTGACTGTCTACCACATTTGGCAGGAGCGAAATAATCGGATTTTCAGCAACACCAGGAATCCTCCTGATGTGGTCTTTAATGTTATCGTTGCCATGATTCGTAGTAAGCTTTGTACTCTTAACTTTAGGCATAATTCTTCCAATATCCGTACTGTTAGGAATTGGAATGTTGTTATTTCGTAGGTACTTTTAGTTTGGTGTTCTCCTACGGGAGGTGTGTTGAGCTCTTGTGAGTTGTTTTTTTTTTGTGCCTTGCGCATTGTGTTGGGTTTTTGCCCTTTAATATATTTTGATTTAACAAAAAAAAAACTTTTCTTTCATTATTGTTAAGAGACGGACAATGTGGGAAATTTACTATTTATGCACTGTTCCATGAACAATACACCCGACACGGGTTTTAGTAGATAGTAAATTTAGATTTTTTTTTCAAATAAATTTCATTTAATTGACTTCTAATTTTTGTTTTTATTTAGCATTTAGAATAGGAGGGGCAAAATTAAATCTAGAATTCAATTGGTGGGAATGGATTATAATCAAGGTGAGGAAAAGCTAAATTTAAAGGAAATAATTTTTTTTTTTGAATATATTGACTTTTTAGTAAAGATTTCAGTTGATTAAATTTTTAACAACCGATGCTAAACTAAAAGAAGGAAAAAATTTATATAGACATCGGTTTATATAATCAGCTGATCTTAAATGGACATAAAGACATCGTTCTAAATTTGCACTGACGATTTTTTACACTTTAAACTTCAGTAAATATCAAACTGATGCTTATAGTAGTAATATCATCATATTACTAGTTATCTAATACCTTTATAGTGATGTCTATTCTCATATATGGTGTAGTGAGAGCCTGTTACACGTCCAAAACTCGTGGTTTTCTTCCCTGTAAGATCCCACGAGCTTCAGAAACTCACTGGAACATCAAGTCCCACGTTCCCAAGCCTTGAAATGAAAACCCGAAGTGTCGACTCACGGTTCCAAATTTCTCCATTCACTGTTTCATCGTTTCCTTCACAATTCTTGCATAGATTTTACTCCTTTTTCTTTCTGTTCTAATCTCCCTCTTCGTCTCATTCCATTTCCCTAATTCTCCCCTTTACTCTCCCTGATTTCTTCCTCAATCTTATTGTTTCTTTCTTTCGGTTTTCAACCACTGAAAACACACATTACATATAAATAAGCATGAAAGTCGGTGGAAAGAGAGAATTCCAGGTCACCCCTTGACACATGGTAGCATTCAACAGGGCCTCAAAATAAAATGACCAAAATGCCCTTTGAATGTGGATTACCAAAATACCCCTAAGGGTTTTTTTACTTGAAACAATCTCATACGAGCTCCTATTTTTGACTTGCCACCAGTTTACAAACTCAGGATCATGAGTCCTTTGCAATAGCCTTCTTGGAATTCTCAAAAGAGGTTCGTAGCAAAAAGTCAACAGTTTGACTTTTCCAAGGGCAAAATCATCTTTGTACCTAATTTTTTTCCCAATTTTGCCTTTTCTCGAGTTTCGGGCTGTTACACATGATCTCGGGGAGTACACTATTGAGGCAGTTAGTACATTTCCTGGTCCTGAACTAAATGAGCGACATGGATACCCACGGGTTACTCAGTTTTTATCATAGTTCCTCGCGTCTGAGACTTCCCTGCTCCGAGTTTTCCCTTTCTTTCCCTTTTACTCTTCCTTTCATCCCCTTCATATTCCTTACTCTTCTCCCTTCTTTGCTTTCTCATGGGCTTCACCTTTTTTCAATATTTTTCTTTGCTTCGAGCCATCTCCACTGAAATTCCAAAATCACACAAAACCTACATATATAGACATGTAAGTCGGTGGGAGGCTTGGGAGAGAAAGGACTAGAAGCCTCTCGAAAAATGCCACTTTCACAACCATCCTATTGTGAAATGACCAAAATACCCCTTGTTCCTTAATTACCAAAATACCCTTAATTGTTTGTGACCCATATCAACCTCGTACGATTTCCGATTTCAATGTTTCGTTTGTCTATGAACTTAGGACTTCGCAACAGCCTTCACGGAATGTGCAACCAACATCTAGGTTGAAAAGTCAACTATTTGACCCTAAAAGGACAAAAAGGCCATTCCTCTCTAACTTTTTCCAATTTTACTTTTCTTCCCATTTTTCGGACTGTTAGAAGACCAGGAGCTTTGTAACAGTCATTTTGAAGTATCTAAAAGATGTCCCGATCAAAATTCATCGCTTTGACTTATTGGTCAAAAGTCAACATTTGACTTATAGGGGCAAAATGGTCATTTTTTTCAAATATCTAGGGTGTTACAACATTGATTGATTTTCGATCTTCAGATCACCCTTTAGGATTTCTAGAAACCAGTTCCAAGAACTCTTGGATTCAATCTCCACTACTGCATAAGCAATGAGATAAATTTTATTGTTCCCATCCATACTAACCGATGTCAAAATCTATCTTGGGTATGGTCCCCTGAAATGTGTGCCATCCAATCAAATGACATCTTTACATCCCTCCAAAAAGCCCTTCTTGCAGCCACCCAAACAAACACAGATCCTTTGGAAAACAAGATTATCACCCTCCGTTTCAGTTTTTATGGTAATTGTACTATCCTTGTTTGCTCTCTTCAAATTTGCAGCATAGTCCCTTAACAATGCATATTAAATTTGGCCAATTTCCTAGCTCTTTAAACTTTATTCTGGCACCCCATTTGGGTTTCTTTTGAGCTTATTAACATATCTCTCTAACAAACATCTCGAATTAGCTTATCTGATCTCGTCAAGCCTCGAACATTCATGCTCTAACTACAGAGTCTTGATTGCAAAAGTGTCATCTTCTTTATCAATCTTCGATCCTAGAATAAAAAACTTGCAATTGTACTCGTTCCCTGTACACACTGCTCTAACTCTTATCTTGTCATTCTTTTGAAAATTGACTTTCCACCTATTCAAAATGGCATACTCCCTTATAGCTTCCTTAAATTCTGGTTTATTTGCAAACTTCATTCTTAATTTGAAAACAGGGTTAGTGAGATCTATATGCTTCCTAAACTACTTGATAGATCTCATCTTCCAGTTCCTCTTTCTGGAAATCATCTTCAATGAACATTCTACATCTTCCTTGTCACTACCAGAAACAAGCTCCTCACTCCCTTCATCACCTGATGATATTTCCCCTCCTGTATTTGTGGCGGGGACCCAATTTGGGTCTATGGCAGCAGTTTTTTGTTTTCCTGCAGCTTGTGCATTAAGATCATCTCACTAACCCCATAATCAGAGTCTTCAAATATATGGTCATCTTCTTCATCATGACCATCTTCTTCATCACTATCACCCCCAAACTCATCACCCTCATCTTCAACATCATCACCCCCAACCTCATCACAACCCAAGTTGGCCCAATATGTATCAAAGTCTTCATTGACAATTGTGTTGTTATCAAAAGGATCATGGAAATACACTCTGATAACCCAATCAGCTGACATACTTGCTACCATCCCAGTAATACACTCATCATCTACAGCCTCCTTCACTAACCTTTCACCCCCTTACCCACTTCAATAGAAAATACCTTCAAACTTGTTTCTCACTAAGTAATGTCTATTTGATATCCTAGTTCTATTGCATACCTTTTTAATTCCACCAAAGACAAGTAGTCAACAACATAGTAATCATCATAACATAACTTTCCACCTCTCTAACTTCCATTTTCCATCATTCCAAAATGGTACAATTGACATGACCCATCTCAATCCCCCTGAATTATCGTGGGATGTGCCTACTCCCATTTGACACCGCGTGTCAGACCAGGGATAAACTCGTCACCCGCTCGAAGTTGTCCAGAGTACGCTAGGATCGGTGGTGGAATGTGATGTCTCGATCTCTACTATAGCCCGCATTCATGATCAACCTGAAGGGTATTAAAAACTATAAAAGCTGTGAATGGACAAAAACAACGGTTTATAAAAACAGTTTATTGAAAAGAAATTTATACCCTCATGCATCATAAAACATCATTTCAAATGCTTTTTCGGAAGCAATACGTATTGCTTCCCAAATCAAATCTCAATGAAAAATGTTTCTCAATCGAAGCCAGTACCTCAGTAGGGTCTTAGCCCCAAAACCGAAAACACGCACAAGGCCTCAACCCAAATCATAATGCCATGTGGGACATCAGTCCCATTATAAAACCACGTGGGAACTCATCTCATCCTTATCTCAGTGTCATTCACGATTCCAATCCTAGCACATGTGAAAATAGCTCAGAACCGATCACAATCTTAGCATGTCACTGTGAACACATCACTTGCCGCGACCATCTCTAGATCATTGTGAACATATCACCAATCGATCTCAGAGAATAACATCGGCACTCCTAAGTTGAGCCTCTCTCGGCCATAGCCTCCAGCGGCTGCTTGACAACAGGCAGTGCATCGTGACCTCTCCGGAAGGAATACATCCGCAGTCCGGAAGCGAGCGTCATATCATCTGAGACTCGAACCTGGATGTCATCGACCAGGACTCTAACCTGAATGTCATCAATAGGGCCACAATCCCGAAATATCATCAAATGGGTCACAGCCCGAAAATCCAGTGTCTAACGACACTTCATATCCCAGGATTTCTCGAATCCTTTCAAATCCACAACTAGGTCTCATGCCCGAAATCTCTTTCATAAGACTCATAACTGGGTCACAGCCCGAATTATCTCACGTTTGACTATACTCGAAGTCAAACCTCAAATCAACTGGGTCATACGCCCGAAAGATATTTCCAAATCCAAAAATCGTTCCATAAATCCACAGTTGAAAACACAGGCACATGTAGATCCAACATAAACCATACGCCTCAAAATACGTGCAACTATGGAAATACAAAATACCACAAACATAAGTACTCAAGGCATTCAAAACATAGATTTAAAACATATAAGACAATTATGCATGCATCATATTCATAAAACAAAGTCCACTCACAGACCGTCCAAACTGCGCCTCAAAACGCGTGCCATAAGCCTCTTCGGGCTAATCCAACCTCTCTGGGTCATCTAGACCTGTCCAAAACATACCCAAAGGCTACTACTAACATATACAAGTCCATATCAAGAACCCTCATCATTCTCGAAAAAGTCAACATGTCCCGGACACGCTTCCCTAAGCTTTAAACCTCAATTTGACCAACCTAACTATCTTTAATTGACTCGAAACCACCACCATTGGATTCGTATCGTCGAAACCTATCAAGTGATCCTAGTCCTACCTCGAAATACGTGCCCACATGTCCCCACGCGTGGGTCAAAGGTACGGTCAACATTGACCAAAAAGTCAATGCTAACGTTAGCAAAGTCAACATTGACGTCAACGGTCAAAGTCAATGGCTGATGTTAGAAGTGACGTCATCCCTGACATTTTGACATCTAACACGTGTCATCTAAAAATGCCACATGTCTAACATGTCAGTGACACGTGGCACCATCTCATTAGTCCACGTCACTAACATGTGAGACTGACTAGGCGCTGACAACTGCCACGTGGCAGCCTCCCATTGGCCACGTGGCTTGACATCTGACAGATGTTGATGTCACCCTACCACGTTATCATTGTCTTCTCTGAGCCGGTTCAACTAGGATTTTTGCAACCGAGTCACGCAACCCGCGGACCCGACCCGGTCCGTTCTTCCACCTTCAACCACCATTCGACTCCGTTTTTCTCTCATTTTCATTGTCTCCCAAAAACCTCTATGTGGACTCAAAATCATGAAATCAAGCCTAAAATTTACTTGTTTGAATCCCATAGTCGCGGCCAAGCTTCCCGTTCCCTTCCTGAGCTACTCAGCCATCCTTCTCCATCCAAAATCATCCTCACCAGCTCGTCCATGTCCAAGGAACACACCCCAATCAATAAAACCGTCCCCCAAACATCCAAACACAATTTTGAACAATTGAAAAACCATGGGTTTTGGGCTTTACCTGTTTTCTGGTCACCTTCACGACGGGTCCACCACCGTAGTCACCCCACTCTAGCTCTCAGTCACTCCTTCACTCTCAGTTCTTCTCTGTGGTCTCAGCTGATGAAAAATGAAAGGGAAGAGGGAGGGTTTCGGTTTTGGATCAAATAAAATGGGAGGGGTGCAGGTGCATGTATGTGAGAGAAGGGAACAATGGATGAGTGACACTTGTCACTCATCCATTAGGCCTGCCCAAAATATTTGGGGCCCACACTAAAGACAAAAGACTACTTTGCCTCGTAAAACGTGCTATAGTATCCTAAAATTTCTGTGACTTGTAACTTTTCTGTCAAACGTCCGAATTCGACGGGTCGTCTGTCTACGGACTCGTCTTGGCTCGATCTACGTAACGGTCCTCGATCCTTGTGCATTGGACCTCCCGAGTCAAAAGTTAACTTTTTACCCTCGTTCACGGCAAAATCTTAATTTCTCCTCGAACGTCCGACAATCCTCGACTAATTATCGATTAGTATTGCTAAACTTCAACTAATTCCTAATTAATCTTGTAAATTTGGGATGGGTCGTTACATCAATTCTATAGTGCAACATTATGTTCTATCTGCCAATTTAAACTACTTTTATCAAGCACTAACTCCATACCAATGCTAAAAACCAAGAAACCATATATCTTTCAAGCATCAACTATATTATGCACCTATATTAAGCAACTATATATATCAACTATATTAATCAACTCAGAATAGCATAAATAAAACAAATTATATCATTTTCATGCTTAAACTTGAAATCAAAGAGCTTATATCCACAATACACAATAATAAATTGGCATTTTTCCCTGAACGTCCGATAATCATCGTCTAATCCCCGATTAGTCTCCGATTAGCGAGGCTAATCAGTCATTAGTCTTAATTAAACCCAATAATTCGGGACGGGTCGTTACAATCTTCTCTCCTTCAAGAATTTCTTACTCGTCGGTACACTCTATCACCGAAGCTCCATCTCAACTCTCATTAGCTGTGTTCCGTTGGATTGCGAGAGTCATCACGTCGAATTTTCAGTCTGATGGTTCTTCTCATCTGAAAATCGGAACTGATGCCCTGATCAGCACCCGATCCGACAAGCCGGTTCTGTTTTGCAACTGGACCGGCGTGACCGGTCCAGGTCCATTCCCGATTCAATCTTCGTCCTTTTTACTCCTAATCAATCCTATTCTTCCTTATTCGACCCTAGGAACCTAAACCTATAATTTAAAATGTCAAAAACCCATGAAATCTACCCAGTCCAACTTTCCTCCATGGTTCAAATTTCCCAAACCTTCCCCAGAGGTTCCTCAACGTCTAACCTTCCTCAAAACCTTCTTATTACAATCATAATAACCTATTTAACTCAACACAAACACTAAAAACGGCCCATAATGATTAAAATGAAAAAGGGGAAAAATCAGTTGAAAACCGATACCTTGCACGGGTCCTTCCTCCGCCGTCCACGGCGGTGCTTCCTTTGGCCGACCACCACCTTCATCTGATCCTCAGCTCACTCTCTGCCTCTCAAACATGATCATAGGGTCAAGGGTTTGGATTGGATTGAAAAGGGTTGATCAAGTTTGGTTGGGAGAAAATGGAAAAATGATCGACGCAAGGGGAAGGGATATGCATGAAGGGAAAATGGTGTCCAGTGGATGGGTGACTTACGGGTCATCGGACGCCGTCATCGGACGTCGAACGGCTTACTTACGGGTCTAGGTAATTGAGAGGTAAAATGGTAATTTGGAAGTTAAAGGGGCAAATTGGTCTTTTACTCTCTAGGTCTCTATGCCCAGCCAGATGAGGACATCTGTCCTTACTATACAAGATATGTCACCAGACAATTGGGAGATTGAGAACACGTGGGCCACTTCTGGTTGGTTCCACTGTGTTCTCTCCTTAACCCACATTGATCGATTTAAAACAAAGGGGAGACCGGGTAACCGTGCTCTGTGTCCAGGAGTAAGACGTCTAGGGTATGAGTTGAGTGAGGTGAAGCACGTGGAAGACTGGACAGTGAGGGTGGTGCCATCTTGGTAAACTGCTGCTGACGGCGGCCCTAGAACTGTGAAGAAAAAACAGAGAGCCGAGGAAGCAACAGTGAAAATCTAGAGAGCTAAACACTTTCAAACGTGATCTTCTGTGCCTAGGTTGTGATTCATAACAAAAGAAAAAGAGGTGAGACGACTGTGGTGGAAACCACGGCAGGGTGATAAGGTAAGGTCCTGTACGATTTTAGTTTAAATTCGAAAATGGGGTTATGAGTTTAAGTGGGTATTGATCGTTACTGATGGAAGCACTTTGTTTAGGAAGTTTAGGGGAGCTAATCAAGATAAATTTCACGGCTGATGGTGGTCTGTACTGGCCGGACAGAGGGGAGGAAAAACAGAGGAATTAAGGATGATCGGGAAGATAATCACCTAGCCTAACTGTGTGTTTTAAATTAGTTAGAATAATTATATGTAACGACCCGTCCCAAATTCCATGATTAGATTAGTGACTAATCACGATTAGTGAGGCTAATCCGTGATTAGTAGAGCGAAATAGGACGAACGATGCAAAATGACCATTTTGCCCCTAGGCGTGGGCAAAATGTTGACTTTTTATTCGGGAGGTCAAACAGACTTTGACCGATGACCGTGACGTAGTTCGTGACGTCACGAGTTCATAGACAGGTGGCACGTTCAATTCCGACGTTCGTAGAAGAAGTTATGACGTTCGGAAGTTTAGGGGCATTTTAGTAATTTTGGTTAAAAAGGAGCGAAATGTTGACTTTTGGACCAAGAGGTCCGATGGCCGAGGGCCAAGGACTATTACGTAGATAAGGACGATACGAATCCATAGGCAGGCGGCACGCTGAAATCGGACTTCGAACGGGGAAGTTATAGGTCACGGAAGTTCGATTTCACTATGCACGTACTTCGAGACGGGATGATTTGGCAAAATCTGATTGGCCAAGATATTTTCAGTGGGTCTCATGGATGAGTGACAAGTGTCACTCATCCTATTGGTCAATACCCCTAAATTATAGATCTAGTTAATTAAATATTAATATAATTATTATTTTATAATTAATCTTTCCATCATTCAATCTTGGCCCTTTATTCCATTTAATCCCTTAGATCCTCACCATCCATTAAATCCTCATCTCCCTCATCAGCTTACATCTTCCCCTTCCCCAAACACACAAACCCGAAACCCCCCATTTTTTCATACTCCTCCATTTTCTTCATTTTCTTCTTTGTTCTTCGAACAAGCACACACACACACTGTCAGGACCCGTCCCAAATATCACCTCGATACTCGGGATGAACCCTGCTCCCGTCTGACAATCACACTTACAATACCAAAAATAAACTTAATACAACTATAAGCATAACCATCAGACGAAGGAGTAAATATATACAACAGTAAGTCAGAGCATAGTTCTACAAAATGGGCACCAAAAGTCCTACAAGTCTAAGTCCGCAACGGAAGAACGTCGGAAGCCCTATGCCTCGATATCTGCCTCAACGTTCACCCCAGCGCTATCACCACGACCTGGAGGGAAAATTAAAAAAACAAAAGGTGTGAGCGGACCAAAAAGAATGAAAGTTTTAAAACCGTTTACCAGCAAATCAACGTAAGGAAATAAAAATCATTTGTTCCCTCCGGTTTAAAACCAGGCATGCCAATGAAGTATTAGAAAAACCATAATATGAAACATCATAAGAAACAGAAACACTATAAATACCATAAGAAACAGATACACTATAAAACATCATAAGAAACCAGAGTATAACCCGATCAAACCTGCTGGACCTATCCGAGTCTTTAAACTCAACCAGGCCTCACATATCAATCCGAGTCTTTAAACTCCCGAGTCTTTAAACTCAATAGGCCTATGGGGGTAATATCATAATATCCGAGTCTTTAAACTCCCGAGTCTTTAAACTCAATCCGGGCCCGTCCCCCATCAATATCAATCCGGGTCTTTAAACCCATATCCAGATCCAGCAAATCCAATCCATATCCAGTGTAAAACCAATTCAAAATCCATCGCCAAATCCGAATTCGAAATCCCCGGTTCGAAGCCCTTTCGGCGTTCAGAACCGACATTCCGAACCCAAATCCGGAAAATCCATTTCCATACCAAAAACTATAAGAAATCCCTAACCATGTTTCATAACCCATTTACCATCATCGGAAAACATTTATAGGGTGAATTTCTCAAATATAGCATCAAAATCTGAAAACCGGCTTTTTCTCGAAAAACGTGCAAAACCCCGAAAATATCTCGAAAAACGTGCAAACATCTCAATCACGTATAACCATCATTTAAAGCATAAAAACACACATAGAATCATAAAACAGTAATTAAAACAGTTTGGCATGCTCGGAAATAAGAAAGAGTCCACTCACAGTTTACGACACGTCACTCGCGCTCCGTGCGCTCCTCAACCGTCTCTGGTGTCTCCCGTCCTGTCAATGGATACCAAAAAGGGTCACAATAACATCAAGGATACCTTCCCTATTTTCCCCAATTTTTCGGGAATTTAATAATATTTTAATCCTAAACCTTAAACCGCACGGATTCCCGAACCCTTTCGTAACACCGTCCGATTAACCCGAAAATTGTACCATTGGATTCCTTAGGACATTTAGAGTTAAACTCATGTTGGACGCTTAACCGGATTCCTCCCCACGCGCCCCCACGCGCCGCCCAAAGTGGCTGCGCGTGGGCCTCACGCGCCTGCTACAATCCACCTTCAACCTCGAGTCACCCGGTTCAACACAGTTGAACCGGCGTGACCGGTTCTCCGCCGTTCACCCCCCATTCTTCTCCAATTCAATACCTCTTGCTTCGTCCAGTTCCCTGCAATCAAACCCAGTCCTAAAATCCAGAAATCACGGCCTAGAACCCTTCGTCTTCAACCTCGAAAAACCTTGCCCGTGAGCTCTGTTTTCCTTCCCGGCCGTCCACAGCTTCCCCCTTCACGGTGGTGATACCAGCACCACCCTAGGACCCTACTTAGTCCTACCCAACTCACAGAATCCGTCGATTCATCCCCGAAGTCCACGACTTCAAGTTTGAAACTCACGGCTAAAACAGGGTACAACGGACCAGCCGTCGAACCACCAGCCACCGTGAACCTCCCGTCACGGTAACCACCACAAACGACGCCTAAGACCTCCCTGAACAACACCCTGACCTCCTAATCCCTCGACTCTAAGGCCATCATCACGACTTTGCATTTGAAAAAGCCACGAAAAACAGAGTAAACGAGCTTACCTTTCGATTCCGGCGCCGCCGTGAGAACCGTCACCCACCACGGTGCTCGTGGGACTCCCCTCAACCTCCTGAGTCTCCTACCGCTCAGATTTGCCTCACCACACGGCACAACAGCCTCCACCGTCCACGGTCTCCTCTGTTTTCCTCAAACGTTCGCCGCACCACCACCGTGCCGCCGTGCACGATTCCAGTCCCAAAACACGATCAGCACCTCACCCACGTCTCTCTGTCACTCTCACTAGTCACTTCTCACTCTCCCTAGCCTCTAGATCGATCACCGCCTCACCCAAACTCCTCTCTGTTTTCAGTTTCCTTCGAATTGGTGCACGGTTCAAAAATGTCCAAGTGTGGCCGTGCACACTTAAGTTCCTCCTAGAACCATCTAGGGTCCCCCACGTGTCCCTCAGCTATTGGCCATCCCAAAAATATCTGCCACTTGCCCTTATCTGATTGGGCTGAGGAAAAATGACCAAAATGCCCCTCCTGCACAAAATTACCATTTTGCCCTCAGACTTTCCAGACCCGTATCTTTTCCGTCCGACGTCCGATGACAGCGTGCCGCCTGTCGTTGAACTCAGGACGTCGAGACCTATCCAACGGTCCTCGGTCTACGTGAAAATCACACATCCTCCAAAAAGTCAACATTTTCCCTATTAGCTCAAAATTACGGTAACGCCCCCAACCTTCCGTACATCATAACTTTTCCTCCGGTTGTCCGAATCGAACCTGCCGCCTGTCTACGGACTCGTGACGTCCTAACCTACGTCACGGTCAAAGGCTAACACTCATCCAATCAATCGTACAAAAAGTCAACTTTTCGTTTACTATTCACAAGGGCAAAATCGTCCTTTTTACAAAACTTCACAGAAATTACATTTTTACCCTTCCCGTAGGTACGGGTTGTTACAATCTACCCCCCTAAAAAGAATTTCGTCCCCGAAATTCAGTGGAATAAATAAGGGTACTGTTCTCGCATCAAGGCCTCGGGTTCCCAAGTAGCTTCTTCGACCTGATGATTTCGCCACAATACCTTCACTAAGGGAACCGTCTTCCTTCGCAACTCTTTATCCTTCCGATCCAAGATTGCAACAGGTTGCTCTTCAAAACTCAAGTCTTCCCTCAGTTCCACTGGTTGTGCTTCCAAAACATGCGAATCATCTCGAATATATTTCCGAAGCATAGAAACATGAAAGACATTATGTACCTTTTCCAAATCTGCTGGTAAGGCCAACCGATAAGCTACAGGACCAATCCGCTCCAAAATCTCATACGGTCCAATGTAACGAGGACTCAACTTCCCTCGTCTGCCAAATCGTACAATTCCTTTCCAAGGAGATAGCTTCAGGAAAACCCAGTCTCCAACAGCAAATTCCAAATCCCTGATCCTACGGTCAGCGTAGCTCTTTTGGCGGTCCTGCGCTGCCTTCAATCGATCCCTAATCAATGCCACTTTTTCCTGAGTAAGCTCCACTAGCTCAGAAGTAGTCAACCTCCTCTCACCAACCTCAGTCCAACACAGTGGAGTCCGACACTGCCGCCCATACAAAGCCTCGTAAGGAGCCATCCCAATGCTCTCCTGAAAACTATTATTGTAAGCGAACTCCATCAAAGGCAGATGTGATTCCCAAGTACCCTGAAACTGAAGCACACAAGCTCGCATCATATCCTCGAGAATCTGAATAGTCCGCTCAGACTGCCCATCAGTCTGAGGATGAAAAGCAGTACTGAAGTGTAATTTAGTCCCAAAAGCTTCCTGTAAGCTCTGCCAAAAACGAGAAGTGAATCTCGGATCTCTATCAGATACTATCGACTCCGGAGTCCCATGCAATCGAATAATCTCATTAATAAACAACTGTGCAAACTGTTCCAGCCTGAAGTTCTCCCGTACTGGCAAGAAATGAGCAGACTTCGTAAGTCGATCCACAATAACCCATACACCATCGTGTCCCTTCGGTGTCCTCGGAAGCTTGAACACAAAATCCATAGTCAGGTGATCCCATTTCCACTCGGGAATCGGCAAAGGTTGCATTGCTCCATAAGGCCTCTGCCGCTCGGCTTTTACCTGTTGACAAATCAAACATCTACTGACATACTCTGCAATTTCACGTTTCATCCCTGACCACCAATAATGCTCTCGAAGTGTACGATACATCTTGGTCCCACCAGGATGCATCGCATAAGCTGAACAGTGAGCCTCATCCAGTATCACCTTCTTCAAAACTTCATCCTCAGGTACACACAACCGTCCATTCTTAACCAAGGCTCCATCCTCACGGATCTCAAAATCCTGTCTTTCTCCAGCCTCGACCTCAATCCGAATGATGCCCAGAATAGGGTCCTCAAACTGAGCATCAATCACCTGATCAATCAAAACGGGTCGCACATGGAAACTCGCTAGGAGTGCTCCCTGATCATCCACAGTCAACTCTACTCCCAACTTACGGAGCTCAACCAACAAAGGTAACCGTACTGTCCTCAGATGCGACAAAGATCCAGCTGACTTCCTGCTCAGAGCATCGGCTACCACATTAGCCTTCCCTGGATGATACTCGACAGTACAGTCGTAGTCCTTAAGTAACTCCAACCAACGGCGCTGTCTGAGGTTCAATTCCTTTTGAGTGAACAAATACTTCAAACTCTTGTGGTCAGTGAAGATCCTGCACTTCTCACCGTACAAGTAATGTCGCCAAATCTTCAATGCATGAACCACCGCAGCCAGTTCCAAGTCATGTGTAGGGTAGTTCACCTCATGGGGTTTCAATTGCCGGGAAGCATAAGCAATCACCTTCCCGTGCTGCATCAAGACACAACCCAAACCTTGTAAAGAAGCGTCACTGTACACCTCGAACTCCCCACTATCATCTGGAAGGGCTAACACAGGAGCAGATGTCAACCGCCTTTTAAGCTCCTGGAAACTCTGTTCACAGTTCTCATCCCACTCAAACCGAACTCCCTTCCGTGTCAACCTCGTCAACGGTGCTGCAAGAATAGAAAAGCCCTCAATAAAACGCCGGTAATACCCTGCCAAACCCAGAAAACTCCGAATTTCTGTCACCGTCTTAGGCTGTTCCCAATTGGCTACCGCCTCAACTTTCTGAGGATCCACACGAATGCCCTCGGCCGAAATCACATGGCCAAGAAATCCAACACTGGTCAACCAGAACTGACACTTACTGAGCTTCGCATACAACTGATGCTCCCTCAACGTTTTAAGCACGATCCTCAGATGTTTCTCATGCGCCTTCGCACTCTTCGAAAACACCAAAATATCATCAATGAAAACAATCACAAAACGATCCAAGTAGGGCCGGAACACTCGGTTCATAAGGTCCATAAAAGCTGCTGGGGCATTAGTCAAACCAAAAGGCATCACCACAAACTCATAGTGACCGTACCTGGTCCGGAAAGCTGTCTTCGGTATATCCTCCTCTTTAACCCTTAACTGGTGATAGCCGGAGCGAAGATCAATCTTCGAGAAATACTGTGCTCCCTTGAGCTGGTCAAACAAATCATCAATCCGGGGTAGGGGGTACTTATTCCGAATAGTTACCTTATTCAGTTGCCTGTAATCCACACACAATCTCAATCCTCCATCCTTTTTCTTGACAAACAAAACAGGTGCTCCCCAAGGTGACATACTCGGTCGAATGAATCCTATATCGACCAATTCTTGCAACTGGGCCTTAAGTTCCCTCAATTCGGCAGGTGCCATACGATAAGGAGTCTGAGAAATAGGCTGTGTACCTGGTAGAAGCTCAATCGTAAACTCAAGATCTCGGTGTGGGGGTAGTCCTGGCAACTCCTCGGGAAAAACATCGGGAAACTCCCGTACCACTGGTATATCCTCCGCCCTCTCTGGCGTAGCACGCGTATCCACCACATGAGCTAAGTAACCCTGGCACCCCTTCCGTAACAGTTTACTAGCCTCGAGTGCCGAAATAACTCCCGTAGGAAGTGCACGCTGATCCCACTGAAATGTAGTCTCTGGTAATCCGGGACTCCGAAAAGTCACTCTCCTATCGAAACATTCGATAGAAGCATGATGTCTCGTCAACCAGTCCATACCCAAGATCACATCAAAATCCCGTATATCTAAGAGTAACAAATCTGCCAGTAACTCCACCTGGCCTACCATTACCGGACACTCTCTCAAAACCTGAGTCACTACCAACACCTCCCCAGTAGGTGTACTCACTCCTAACGCACAATCCAAAGTAAACACCTCCCTCTCCTTAACCAGACTACAACTCCGAGCTATAAATGAATGAGTAGCCCCGGGATCTATCAAAGCAAAAACAGTGTGACCAAGTATGGTGAGTGTACCTGTCACCACTCCCGGTGCTGACCTAGCCTCCTGCTGAGTCATAGCAAAAACTCGCGCCTGAGGTCCCGACGACCTACCGCGCCCTCTGGAACTGCTCGTGGCACTTCCGCCACCCCTAGGGCCTGCCGCCCCTGATACTGATGCAGTACTCCGCCCGGGTTCTGCTGCACCTCTGCCTGCTCCACCCTCCGGAGCTAACAATGGGCACTCCCGATGGAAATGTCCTCGCTCCCCACAGTAGAAGCAAGTGTCTCTACCGGGTCCACCGGTATGCCTCCCTGTCGAAGCCACTGAAGTCGCACTCGCCTGAGGAGTCGGCTGTGACCTAGCTCCTCGAAATCCTGAGCCCTGGAAACTGCCTGGTCTGCCATACCGGGCTCCACCAGCCGATAGTGATCCACCAAAATTACCCCGTTTCGGGGGCCTCTGACTCGATGCTCCTGGGAATGACTGCTCCCGGCGTCGAACACTGCCCGAATACTGTGGTCGAGCAGGTAAACTGGCCTCCACCCTGACAGCAGCATCAGACAACTCTCGGAAAGTAGCAAAAGAGCCGGCTGTCACTATGGCCCTGATCTCTCCCCGGAGACCCAACTCAAACCGGCGGCACTTCTCCGCCTCAGTCGCCACAAATGCCGGAGCAAAACGAGATAGCATCTGGAACCTCTGCTCATACTCAGCAACTGTCAAGTTCCCTTGCTTCAAATGAAGGAATTCCGCTTCCTTCGCATCCCTGAAAGAACGGGGATAGTACTGATCTAGAAACCGCTCCCGGAAGGTCTCCCAGGTCACGGTATGTGCATCCCAGCCGGACAGTTCCAGCGTATACCACCACTCGTAGGCATCTCCATCCAACAGAAAAGTGGCTAACAATACCCGATCCTCGGGAGGACAGTGCATCACCCCAAAAATACGTTCTAGTCGGGTGATCCATCGGTGAGCTTCCTCGGGATCAGCCCCACCGCTGAACGTAGTAGCCGCAAGCCTCTGGGCTCTCTCAATCGAAGCGCTCTCAGTCCCTCTCGCCGCTTCATCTTCAGGTCGTGGAGGGGGTTCACGTCTCGGAGGCATGATCAATCGTACGCTGAAAGAGGCATAGAGTTAGTATAACAACCTAGACCCAACACAAATTGACACAACCTATGCTCTGATACCAATTGTCAGGACCCGTCCCAAATATCACCTCGATACTCGGGATGAACCCTGCTCCCGTCTGACAATCACACTTACAATACCAAAAATAAACTTAATACAACTATAAGCATAACCATCAGACGAAGGAGTAAATATATACAACAGTAAGTCAGAGCATAGTTCTACAAAATGGGCACCAAAAGTCCTACAAGTCTAAGTCCGCAACGGAAGAACGTCGGAAGCCCTATGCCTCGATATCTGCCTCAACGTTCACCCCAGCGCTATCACCACGACCTGGAGGGAAAATTAAAAAAAACAAAAGGTGTGAGCGGACCAAAAAGAATGAAAGTTTTAAAACCGTTTACCAGCAAATCAACGTAAGGAAATAAAAATCATTTGTTCCCTCCGGTTTAAAACCAGGCATGCCAATGAAGTATTAGAAAAACCATAATATGAAACATCATAAGAAACAGAAACACTATAAATACCATAAGAAACAGATACACTATAAAACATCATAAGAAACCAGAGTATAACCCGATCAAACCTGCTGGACCTATCCGAGTCTTTAAACTCAACCAGGCCTCACATATCAATCCGAGTCTTTAAACTCCCGAGTCTTTAAACTCAATAGGCCTATGGGGGTAATATCATAATATCCGAGTCTTTAAACTCCCGAGTCTTTAAACTCAATCCGGGCCCGTCCCCCATCAATATCAATCCGGGTCTTTAAACCCATATCCAGATCCAGCAAATCCAATCCATATCCAGTGTAAAACCAATTCAAAATCCATCGCCAAATCCGAATTCGAAATCCCCGGTTCGAAGCCCTTTCGGCGTTCAGAACCGACATTCCGAACCCAAATCCGGAAAATCCATTTCCATACCAAAAACTATAAGAAATCCCTAACCATGTTTCATAACCCATTTACCATCATCGGAAAACATTTATAGGGTGAATTTCTCAAATATAGCATCAAAATCTGAAAACCGGCTTTTTCTCGAAAAACGCGCAAAACCCCGAAAATATCTCGAAAAACGTGCAAACATCTCAATCACGTATAACCATCATTTAAAGCATAAAAACACACATAGAATCATAAAACAGTAATTAAAACAGTTTGGCATGCTCGGAAATAAGAAAGAGTCCACTCACAGTTTACGACACGTCACTCGCGCTCCGTGCGCTCCTCAACCGTCTCTGGTGTCTCCCGTCCTGTCAATGGATACCAAAAAGGGTCACAATAACATCAAGGATACCTTCCCTATTTTCCCCAATTTTTCGGGAATTTAATAATATTTTAATCCTAAACCTTAAACCGCACGGATTCCCGAACCCTTTCGTAACACCGTCCGATTAACCCGAAAATTGTACCATTGGATTCCTTAGGACATTTAGAGTTAAACTCATGTTGGACGCTTAACCGGATTCCTCCCCACGCGCCGCCCAAAGTGGCTGCGCGTGGGCCTCACGCGCCTGCTACAGTCCACCTTCAACCTCGAGTCACCCGGTTCAACACAGTTGAACCGGCGTGACCGGTTCTCCGCCGTTCACCCCCCATTCTTCTCCAATTCAATACCTCTTGCTTCGTCCAGTTCCCTGCAATCAAACCCAGTCCTAAAATCCAGAAATCACGGCCTAGAACCCTTCGTCTTCAACCTCGAAAAACCTTGCCCGTGAGCTCTGTTTTCCTTCCCGGCCGTCCACAGCTTCCCCCTTCACGGTGGTGATACCAGCACCACCCTAGGACCCTACTTAGTCCTACCCAACTCACAGAATCCGTCGATTCATCCCCGAAGTCCACGACTTCAAGTTTGAAACTCACGACTAAAACAGGGTACAACGGACCAGCCGTCGAACCACCAGCCACCGTGAACCTCCCGTCACGGTAACCACCACAAACGACGCCTAAGACCTCCCTGAACAACACCCTGACCTCCTAATCCCTCGACTCTAAGCCCATCATCACGACTTTGCATTTGAAAAAGCCACGAAAAACAGAGTAAACGAGCTTACCTTTCGATTCCGGCGCCGCCGTGAGAACCGTCACCCACCACGGTGCTCGTGGGACTCCCCTCAACCTCCTGAGTCTCCTACCGCCCAGATTTGCCTCACCACACGGCACAACAGCCTCCACCGTCCACGGTCTCCTCTGTTTTCCTCAAACGTTCGCCGCACCACCACCGTGCCGCCGTGCACGATTCCAGTCCCAAAACACGATCAGCACCTCACCCACGTCTCTCTGTCACTCTCACTAGTCACTTCTCACTCTCCCTAGCCTCTAGATCGATCACCGCCTCACCCAAACTCCTCTCTGTTTTCAGTTTCCTTCGAATTGGTGCACGGTTCAAAAATGTCCAAGTGTGGCCGTGCACACTTAAGTTCCTCCTAGAACCATCTAGGGTCCCCCACGTGTCCCTCAGCTATTGGCCATCCCAAAAATATCTGCCACTTGCCCTTATCTGATTGGGCTGAGGAAAAATGACCAAAATGCCCCTCCTGCACAAAATTACCATTTTGCCCTCAGACTTTCCAGACCCGTATCTTTTCCGTCCGACGTCCGATGACAGCGTGCCGCCTGTCGTTGAACTCAGGACGTCGAGACCTATCCAACGGTCCTCGGTCTACGTGAAAATCACACATCCTCCAAAAAGTCAACATTTTCCCTATTAGCTCAAAATTACGGTAACGCCCCCAACCTTCCGTACATCATAACTTTTCCTCTGGTTGTCCGAATCGAACCTGCCGCCTGTCTACGGACTCGTGACGTCCTAACCTACGTCACGGTCAAAGGCTAACACTCATCCAATCAATCGTACAAAAAGTCAACTTTTCGTTTACTATTCACAAGGGCAAAATCGTCCTTTTTACAAAACTTCACAGAAATTACATTTTTACCCTTCCCGTAGGTACGGGTTGTTACACACACACATACCACCATTCCTCATGTGCTTGTGTGTGACGTTGAGTGAGGTGATGAGAGGCTGAGGATGGCAAGCCACGGCGGGGGACGACGGTGGCGACGGCGGGAGAGACCGTGAGGTAAGGAAAATGTTCAAAAATCCAAATTTGAGTTTTAATGGTTTCTAATCGATTTCTTTAATTGGGTTAGGTTTCTGGGGACCCTAGGAGTAGAATAGGATTATTTTTGGGGCTTGGGATGGCCGGAAATGGCCGAGAACGGCCGGAGAAAATCCGGCCACCATTGATGGCGGATGGAAGCTCCGTTTCGGGTGGTTTTTCTTAGTTTTAGGGATTGGGTTAGATAGGAAATGAAGAAATAGGAATTTAGGGATTAAAATGGGACCAAACGGACCCCGAATCAGTTCGAAAACCCGAAAAAACCGTGCGGTGAACAGTGCCTGTGAATAGTAACTGGTTCAGTTCTGAGGAGGATGACGATGAATAGTATTTTCGACTTTCTAGGGGCTTGTGAGGGTCTGTGGGCCATAATTTGGGAAAGTGTTCAAAAAGGGAAATCTTCTATTCAATATAACGAAGATTTTGGGACTGGTCTCGTGTCAATCGGACATCGTTTCGATAGTTTTCGGGGTGTCGGAAGGTTTAGGGTCGGTTTAAAAATAGTTAAAAGTTCGGGAAAATTACGGAGCTTTAATGGGAGGTTAATTAAGTAGTTAGTAATCTTCTATTAAAATTTGGACAGGTTTGGGACCCGGTGATGGTGATCGGCTCGGGGAGCCGTATGGCACGCAAATCGAGGCGGCAGCTCGGACGGTCTGTGAGTGGACCTTGTTTTCTAAATTGGTGCATGCATAAATGTTTATTATATGTTTTAAATACTTGTTTGTGATGCCATGAGTGCATTTGGATGTGTGGTTACGTATAGGCACGTATTTCGAGGTTTCGGCCCTATACGGTGCCTATACGGGTCTGTATTTCTTTATTGGTCGAAATGAAAAGGTTTTGGATTTCCAAAAGGATAAACTCGGGTATGAGACCCATTTGGTTTTGTCTCGGGCATATGACGCTATTTACGACCTTCGGGTCTAAATCATGGTCGCGACGGGTGCTATGTGCACGGCGATCGACGATACGACGCTCACTTCCGGATTGGGATGTGTTTCTTCCGGAGAGGTCACGATGCACGATTCGTGGTCGGGCAGCCTGGGGAGGCTCGACTTCGGAGTGCTGACGGTTCAGGATATCGATCGGTAATGAGTGCACCATGATCTTTGGTGGTCGCGTCGGTTGATTCGTTCACAGCGACATACCAAGATTGAGAGCGGTCCTGGATGGATGGTTGCACGCATCACTATGATCGGAGTCGTGACTGACCCTTAGATATCGGGCACGGTGCCCAGTTGAGTCATATGTTCGGGCACGAGACCCAGTTGTTTTACGGTTTATGATTTCGGGTCAGGGACCCTAGATGGATTTCCGGGTTCATGACGGTTTATGGGAACCGGCATGAACTATGGAAAGGTCATTGTGGTTCATGACGGTTTATGGGAACCGGCATGAACCTTTGTCAGGTCATTATGGATCATGACGGTTCAGGGGAACCGAGCATGAATTTTTATGTTATGTATATATATGTATTCATATACCTTCCTTTACTTCTATTATCTCCTCCGGGGAGGGTCGTTGGCCTGGGTGGACCCCGGAGTAGTCACGGAGCACTGACTGAGTGGAGTCACCCCCAGTTGGGTTCCTTACTCTCAGGAAGGCTATGATTACTATTACCTCGGGTAGGGTCAGTGGTCTGCGGACATTGATCTTGACTTTGAGAAGACTCGGTGACAGGACCCGCCCCGAACCCACAAGGACCACAAGGGGACGTGCCCTGCTCCCGTCTGACACCCAATAATTCATACCAATTTTAACCTCAAAACATCAAATGCATAAATAACCAAATTTAAGTCATACAACAAATCCGAATTAAACAGATGTCAGACAAGGGATGAAATCCAAAATTACAAGTTGCGAGCACGACTCTAACATAAACCTGCGGGTAAACCACCCAGCAGGGGTTCAGGTACGCAGAAGTAGATCTATGCCTCAGCCTCAGGTTCCTCATCTACCTCAGTATCACGACCTGGAGGGGTTACCAAAAACATTAAGGGTGAGTGGACCGAACTCAAGTTTATAAAATCATTTGATAAGTAAAACATATAATTTACCTCTCCGTTTTCCAAACATGCATGCAGCATCATTTAAAATCATAAATAATATAATATGAATCATAAGGCATGAAATAAAACCATAACCATAATTTTAGCCACTGCACTATACACTCCAATCCCGACATCCCTGATGTCTGACGTCCCTGACGTCTAATAAGGTCACAATCACAAGGCTACGCGTGCCACTCGGGTCTCAATTCCGAGTTCAATCCCCGAACCCTGTTCGGTTACAGCATCCCCGATGCTTAGCGTCGTAGACGCTGGACGTTCTAGACGTCCGTGACCTCTCCGGGGTACCTCATCCGGAGGAGACAATATAATATGGAAGGATCTATACAGTGCAGTACCAAATACATTTTATTGATATCCAAATGCAAAGCATATATGTATACATAGGTAAAATCTGAACCGATCGTTACGTTTCATCAGACGGGTCTCATGCCCAAATACCGTGAAACGTGCCATAACCGAAATTTCAATATCATCAAAACCATTTATCGATTCCAGCATGTGAACATATAAGTAAATCAGAAAACATTTAAGCATGCAAGGGTTTAATGAAAACGGGCCCACTCACTGTACGATTCCGCTGCGAATCTGCGCGTACGGACCTGTACCGAGATTATCGTACAATTCCTGTCAGTTCAATTCACACGTAAGGGTCACTACAAGTCCTTAATATTTATTCAAAAGAAAGTTCGAAACAGAAGCCGGTTTAGGAAAACCATCGACACGTTTCCCGAGGCAGCCGGCCCTAAACTGACCCTTCAAACTATCTCAGATCAACATGGTTAATTCACCAAAAATGTTCAGAATAATGAGAGGAACAAAAGTCATGTTGATCATGATCGGAGATAAGGTCCAACGCGCCCTCACGCGCCACCCAAAGTGGCTGCGCGTGAAAGTCACGCGCCTGACACTGTAGCTACAGTGTCAGCACCTTCACCCGTTTGTCTGTAATTCGGGCCTGCCACCCGCGGCTTGACCCGGTTAATTACCTATCAATTCCTACTTGATTTCAATCCAATTTGATCCTAACATGTTATTTAAACATCTAATTTAAGTTCTGAGTTATTAATTAGCCAAATCGAATCCTTAAATGGCCCTTCGACCCGTGATCATCCAAACGGGTTGATCACCCCAACTCACTGGTTTCTAAACCAAAATCCAATTAACATTACATGAAGCATCATAGTATCAAAACGAACTGGAAAACACACTCAATTGAACCAACACCCACCTGGAAGTAGTCGTCCAAACCTCTGAAATTCTTCTGAACACGGCAGTCACCGTCCCAGCTCACCCGTGGCTGGTTGCCTTCGTTTTTGATATGGTTGTGTTCTAAACACTCCCAGAAAGCTTACTCTGCGATTAGATTGGTCCAACACACCGTAGAAATTAAACTCTGATTTTCCCTCCAATTTTTCCAGAAATGGCTTCACTGGTTTCCCTCACCCATTTTCAGTTATCTCAGCATCAGAGTGATGCTCACACACGTTCTAATTAGTTTTAAATAACCTCAGCCGTCCCAGAGGCTCATGGAATTCCAATTGTCCACTAAATTTTGTTCCCCGAAAAAGAGCTTCGACTTGAATTAACAATGAGCGTCGTGCAAGGTGGATGCTTCAGACCACGTTCTAAGCATCAGACACTCCTTACTTTCCAGCACACAATTGCACAACCAATTGCACGATTGTACCACCGCACATGGTGGTGCTGCCCATGTCCCCCACGGTCTGCTAGACCCTGGTTCAATAATTACCAAAATGCCCCTCACTTCCTAGACCCGTAACTCAGCCATACGAAGTCCGATTTCGGCGTGCCGCCTGTCTACGGACTCAGGACATCATGACCTACCTAACGGTCCTTGGGTCATGTGAAAATTAGTTGTCAAACGAAAAGTCAACATTTTCGCCCGTGAAGTCCAACTTACGGTAATGTCCCTAAACTTCTGATAGTCATAACTTTTTCCCTGATAGTCCGAATTGGACGTGCCACCTGTCTATAAACTCGTGACATCCCGAACTACGTCACGGTCATAGGTCAAAGTCCATTTAACCTACAAATCAAAAAGTCAACAATTTGACCATATCATCCACAAGGGTAAAAACGTCAATTCACATATTAAATTACAATATTAAAATCCTCGAATTTTTGTGGTGTTACACTCGAATTGAGACCTGGGTAGCACGCGCGTAGCTTTGGAAACCGTGACAAGATTGGTTGTGTGAATTATATGTATATGTGATGTATGCTATATATGATATGATGTATGATGTGCGTTTACACAGGTTTTGGGCAGTGGCCCGTATGGTTAGTTTCTTATGATTTGGGCTGAGTCCCTTATGGATTTGAGCAGTGGCCCGTGTACTTGATTTCATTATGGTTTTTCTGGATAAATGGTTTTCGAATGCATGCATGCTTTTTAGTGAAGGGTACAAATGTCTTCTGGTTAAAATGTTTTTATAAACTCTTATTTTGTCCACTCACAGCTTTTAATGTTTTGACTGCCCTTCAGGTTGACATCGGATGTGGACTGTAGAAGAGACCGAGATATCACATACCTCCTCCGGATCCTGGCGTACTCTGATAGCCCGGGAGGGCAAAGGTCGGAAATATCCCTTGTCTGACACTTCGTGTCAGACGGGAGCAGGGTCATCCCGCACTAATCCCGGGGGGATTGGGATGGGTCCTGTCATTATAGATGATGGGAAGAACCTAATAGATGAACAAGGGATGAAAACGGACCAGAATTGGACAAAAACCGTGCTCATTGGTTCGATTAGACCGGCCTGAACCGAACCGGTCTGGACCCGGTTCGGCAAAGGTTGAAGATGAACAGTGCTGGGCACATGGCTCCCACGTGCAGCCCCTTTGGGCGGCGCGTGTGGGCTCGTGTCATGGTTTTCGAGGAAGGTTCCAACACTACTTTTAAAGTATTCGATGTAACGAACATTTTGGCACTGGTTTCGAGTCAATTGGACATCGTCTCGATATGTTTCTGGATGTCCGAAGGTTTTAGGGCTCGGTTAAAAATAGTTAAAAATACGGGAAAATTATGGGCCTTAAGTATGACCTTTGTGAAGTAGTTAGTGACCTTAGTATGGGAATTGGACAGGTTCGGGAAAGCCGAGGATCACGGAATGACCGGGAACGGCGTAACTGCGCGCATATCGAGGCGACATCGGAATGGTCTGTGAGTGGACTTTGCTTTCTAACTCTTGATGCATGCATATATGTTTTAATATGTTTTCATATTTGATTCTATTATTTGCTTTATGATCTTGATGGTTTACGGTTTTACACGTTTTTCGAGGTACTTTATGGAATTTCACGTTTTACGAGATTTCGAACGATCTTGTGATTTAATCTTGGTTTTGATGATTTGATTTCGGGATTTGGAATATGATTTGATTTCAATGATTTGAAATGAATTTCGGAAAAGTGATTTCGGGCTTGGAGCCCTGTTCATGAGCTTTCGTTTTGAACTGGATTTCGGATTTGGCTTTGAGACTTGGAAAGGAAGTCTGGATTTGGGTTCGGGATGATGGTTCCGGATGCTAGCCTACGGAATCATTGTTGCGAATTCGTAGAAGGATTTTCTATGGTTTTCATTGTTGATTGAAAAATGGTTTTGGGTTTAAAGACCCGGAAAAAAGAGAAAACTCACTGGATCTGGTTTTGAGTTTAAAGACTTGGATTGATTGACAGGGGGAAGGGCCCTGGATTGATGTGTTTTGAGTTTAAAGACTCGGTATATGTTTTGAGTTTAAAGACTCGGATATCCCGGGAAGGCCTGGTTATTGCGCATTGTGTTTTGAGTTTAAAGACTCGGGCGCACTTGAGATCCAGTAAACTTGTATGATTGATGTTTTTCACTGGTTTTTCACTGGTTTTCTGATGTTTTGGGCAGTGGCCAGGATGAAGTGAATTTGACGAGTTTTGGGACTGAGTTCCCGGATTTGAGATTGATTTGTGATTTGAGGCTGAGGCCTGGATTTGAATAACGGTTTTGATACGGGTTTTCAAAGGGTTTTTCTTGGATGGTTTTTGATATGAGTGGTTTCATGACTTGAATTGATATGCATGCATTGGTTTTTGCGTGGAGGGTAAAAATGTCATTGTTTTATGAACTGTTTTTAAACTTATACTTTATTTTTGTCCACTCACAGTCTTTTCGTGTTTTCGATACCCTCCAAGTTGTTGTAGTACGGGCTGTTGGTCGAGAGAGACGAAGACATCACAACCGCGCTCCACAGTAGTTCGGTGCACTCTGGGAAGTCCAGTTACTATTCGGATGGTTGGATCGAGAATCCCTTGTCCAACTTACATGTCACATGAAGGTTGGACGTCAGTTTAGCCTTCGTGTCATGCGTAAGTTAGACGGGATCGGGATTTAGCCCTTAATCCCGAGGGATTAGGGGTGGGTCCTGACAGATTCTCATCTAGGCCAGGTACAAGCATAACTTCCTTAATCATCTTGTCTCCATTCTGAGTTTTAATGACCAGAGTTCCTTTCCCTTTGGCCTCTACTAGCTCTCCTGTGCCCATTTTTACCCTGCACTTCAAGGTTATGTCCAGATTTATCAGAGATGACTCATTTGAAGTCATATGATTGCTACAGCCACTGTCAAGGTACCAGGTTTCTGAATTCCTTGAGGTTGTGGCCGTGTGACATGCATAGAACAAAGTCCCATCATCTTCAGCATGTTGAGCAGTATTAACACTCTCTCTGACCCTGCAATCTTTTGCATAGTGTCCCATCCTGTTGCATTTTGAACATTTTCTGGTCTTAAACCAGCAGTTGCCATAGTGCTTCTTTGAACAGATTTTACAGGTAGGTTTAGGATCATTTTTTGGTCTACTTTCAGTTTTCTGATATCCAATGTTCCCTTCCTTAGAGTAGGACTCTGGTTTCTTGTTGCAAGGCTTGAATCCTCCTCTAGAGAACTACTTAGGCTTGTTTGGATTTGAAGAGGTTCTAGTATGCATGCTGGAAAATGCCTTTTCTAGAGAGTTTTCAGAGTGAATTTCTAATCTCTGATCATAATCCTTGATTGATGCAATTAACTCTTGTACATTTACTTCATCTAGATCCTTGGTTTCTTCTAGGATTGTAACAATAGGATCATATGGTTTAGTTAGACTAATGAGAATTTTCTGTCCCATTCTTGATTCTTTTATTACTTCACCATATGATCTCATTTGATCTACAACAGTATACAATATAGACAAATATGTACTTAGAGTTTCATCATCTTTCATTCTTATATACTCAAAGTCCCTCCACAAACCTTGCAATTTGACTGACCTCACTTTTTGATCTCCTCAGAATTCTCTTTTCAACAAATTCCAGGCAGATTTTGAACTTTCCTCATTTGCTATCCTAGAGAAAATTGTGTCCACCACTGATGTTTGAATGAATCCCAGAGCTCTTGCATCTCTGATGTAATCTGCATGTGTTGGTACAGCAATAGCTCCATCAGCACCCTCTGGATCCATGTTCAGACCTTTGTCCACAAATTCCCACAGATCTTGTGCTTTAAGTAAGGTTCTCATCTTTATACTCCAGAATTCATAATTGCTTCCATCAAATAAGGGAGCTCGTAGCTCACTTCCTCCTGTTCCTGCCATTTCAGGTACACAACTCCTTCACAGTACACGCCCCAGTGCCCTCAGATCATGAATCAAACTGCTCTGATACCATATTGGTTTCAGATGATGGAGCAGAGGAATGATCGAATTGGTTTCAGGAACTTGAAGATGAAGAGAATGCAATCAGGTAATCTTAAAACCTTCACTTGTAGCTGAAAACGATTGGATTAGGCTAGTTTAGGATTGTGTATGATTTTGTAGTAGGATTGAAATGCAATTTGAATCGATTACAAGCTTATGAACACCAAGTGTTTGTCAAAATGCACAAGAGAGATTCTAAGTAATCTTTTTGGTGCTTTCTCTGATTTTTTTTTATTTTAAGAGATTCACACAGATTTGTTGTTATGATTCTTGTGATGATTTCCCTTTACATACACTCACACTTCCACATCACACGGCTGGAATTAATTGCCACACACATCACACACACTGCATGATTTTACTTGCACCTTAAGACACTCACACACACCCTCACAGCTATAACTAACTCACAGCTGTCAACTTCTGATTCTTCTAGTCACTTTACAGGTGTCAAAACCTTTTAGAAGTTGTTTAGATCAGCTGCCCTGCAGCATGATCACACACAGTGCAGTAACAGCCTATTCTTCAATAGATCTTGTGTGCCAAATCTTACGCAGGGTACCAACGTGAACCTCACGGTTGTACAACTTGGTCATTAGCAACCGTACCACCGCTAAGAAACGTGACTCCAACGTCGTCTCCCCTTTCCCACCAACGTCCAACTCGACCTCCTCCATTGCCGAGATTGCCAACCGAGCCTCCATTTGTCCTCGCAGATTCTTCATCGTTGCAACCTACCCTTCAAACCACAGCCACACCAAACCGTACACCTTGAAGACCTCCATCACTGTTTCGACGAGCAACATTCCCTGCATGAACACAAGACGCCCTTGCAGCCGCTGCCCACTGCTCGGCCAAGAAAAATTGTGAAGAAATCACCCTTCCATGACCAACATTGTGGCAGCCGGAACCCTAGGAAACCCTAAACCCTCACCGAGAAAGACAAGAGGGACGAACTAGAAACATATTCAAAACTCTTTTTATTATTGTTATATATATGTATATATATGTGTGTATTTCCCCATATATGTATATATAATATATGTTAGTAGAATTATCTCTGCTAACTTGTTGGCAAAGTAAAAGCATAGTAGTTGTGTAATATATAGTAGGATGGCCTTAAGGGTGAAAACATGATGACATGATAATTGGGAGTGCAATTTTGAATTCATGGAGACTCCCTCATTTTTCTTAAGGAAAGTGCTCTAAAGCAAGAGCTCTTTTGAATAGAGAGAGAGAGAGAGAGAGAGAGAGATATTTTTCAAATATAGTCTATTTTACAACTATATATAGAGATAAGGGTGGGCTTAAACCGGGAGGATTATAGACTTTCGGATCTAAGCGGGCTCCTTTGGTATTTATTGGGCTAGCCCAACCCACTAATAAATTATTTAGTCCATATTAGCTTAGGTGTTTTTATTAAAAAAAAAAATACACAATTAAACACCAAATATCACAGCAACCTCAAAGTTCAAAGCAGGCTGCACCAAGCAAGTTACGGCACCAGCACCCCATTTCTTCTTCTTTAAACTCATCTCACCATTTTTTTCTCCTTTATATTTTTCAAAATTTTATTGGGTTTCTTCATTCTCAAATCTTCAAACCATAAAACATTATTCTCTAATCTTAAATTTAAATAGAAATTGAATATATAGGGTTTTTGTATTGGAAATTGAGGATTATAGATTTTTTTTGGCTTTTGGCAATTTAAATGCTGAAATTGGGGCTTTTATATGAGTAATTTAGAAATTGAGTTAAGACTATGACTATGAGTTAATTTATAACTATGAGGATTGCACTCACATGCTAGTTGTTATTGCACGAGAGGTTAATAAATGCTTATTTTGGCTACTTGTTGATATTTTTTTGCTATCAAGTATATAATTATATATATATATATATATGTGTGTGTTTTTTTTTTATATATATACACGTATATATAGGTGCATACTTTTATGTTTATTAATGAAATTTACTCGTACTGTCGAGTTTTTCTACATTCAGCATGTAAGTTTAGTCCATATCTAAGATTCGGGTTCAAAAACCATCCATGTATATATATATATATATATATATATACATATGGTTAATGATTGCATTTCACACAGTTAGTACCTCATCTTACCACCTTTTTATGTATAAAGTTATTTTTGTACATATATTATGATTGAAACTGTTAATTCTCTAAATAATAATTTCAAAATTATCAGGTCCATAAACAAATTAACAAGATTAGAGGTCGTTGAATGAGAGAAGAAGTTATGGTGAGCTTTCAAGCCATTTATATGTATCAAATAAATCAATATCTTTTATAATAATTAAAATCCTCATGATAAACCGTGCATTCATGGTGATCAGATCTGTTATAAATTAGACTAGAAATGTCTTTGTTTGCAATTGAATAAAATGAGAATGCTTTATTTTTTAGGAGCATTTGGTGGATCATGTTTTCTCGAATTTCAAGAGGAATCTATAGAGTGGATTTTGACTCATACACTAAACGGGTTTTAACCCATCGCTAATTAAAAAATAAGAAGCATGTATTAAAACAACGTAAAATGATAGATATATCACATGATTTATAAATCGCACACTAATACAAGGGGCCACACTTTGATTACTGAGCCCTACTTGTATTAGTGTGTATTTCGCAAACCATATGATCTTCTTAACATGTTCCTAAAACAGCTATCTAATCCAACCCATCTAGAGATTGAAGAGAAGTGAGAGACACATACAATGCAAACCAATTGAATAGGTTTATCTTCACAACATTTGGAATCAAAAAATTATATATAATAGTTATCGATCTAGTACAATTTAGAATCCCACAATGGAATAAAGGACTGTTCTCTTAATCATATATTGCAGCTGCTTAATTTTCATATTTGCTCCTTACCATTTATCTCTTCTGCACCTTTAACTCCCTCCTTCACTCGTACTACTTTCGCCTTTTTCTCTTCTGGTTTTGCCTCCTTTACTTCTGGTTTTGCCTCCTCCATGATGACCACTTCTGGTTTTGCCTCCTCAGTGATGACCACTTCTGGTTTTGCCTCCTCCATGATGATCACTTCAGGTTTTGCCACGTTTTTTATCTCTTGTGGCAAGGCCTCCTTGAAGATCACTGCTTCTGGTTTCTTAATCTCCTCATCGATGATGCTATCAGATTTGTTGTCTTGATGTGATTGGGGACCTGCAGGGAGTCCAGCTTCAGATAATTCTTTCTCGAGCTCAACCGCCACTATCTCCACTCTTTCTTCAGTTGCCTTTGCCTTTTCCTCTAATTTTGATTTTTCTTCTGCTTCTGCTTCTGATTTTTCCTTTTCTTCTGCTTCTTCTAATTTTGTTTTTTCTTCTAATTCAGCTGTCTTTTCCTCCTGTATATATGTCAACAACATGCATAAAATTATATTATTGTAGAATCTAAACGATGTGTATCCTTGAATATGCATGTACACATTCATGTTTTAGAAAATTACACCAAAGGGACTCAATTATAAAAAAAAACTATATATATATATATATATATATATATTCTTACAATAAGAAACAAAGGATTTTACTCGTTTGCCTCTAAAGAAACCAAGGTTGTTCATTTCAAATAGAAATTCAATTTTTTAGACTTGTGATTTTACTTGTTTATTCTTAACGAAATTAAGATTGTTATCTGAGTTTTAGTAGTTTAGAGTTTAGGAATTTAGAAAGTTTTGGGAAGTGGGAAGGGGTGTGGATTGGGTTGGTGACGGGAGAAATTATTGCTTAGTATTTAGTCCTCAAGTTTTGGGCAGAATCCAAAGCTGAGGCTAATAATTCCATATTTTTAGATTAGTGTTGGAATTTTTAATTTAATGAACATGAGTAATTTTTATTGTTTTTCATAACCTTTGTCTTTAGTTGTCATACCGTCCTCTTGTCAGAATTGTCTTTATTTTGTTCAGATTTCGATTTGCTATCTTTGTATGTAAAAAAAATAGTTGTCACGGATCTTTATGTCATTGATTTTATTTTTAAATTAGAACATTTATATTTGAATAAAATCAATTTCATTTTTTTTAAAAATTAATAGAAGATAGAATCATCCCTTGATGCTTGATAGACATAAAAGGAAAAAATTCGTATCAATAATTAATATGATAAACTAATGGTAATTTTATATATATATATATATAATATTTGAATTTACTATATACGAAAATGAAATATATGTGTATATATATATATATGGAGTTGATCATGAGAAAGAATTATCGGTGTACCTCCTTAAGCAAGGCCCCAAGAGAGGGCTGCTTGGTGTGAGGACCATCCTTGGTTTTGTGAGCATCTGCACCATGATCGGCAGTCTTGCCTTCCTCCTCCTGCAGCAGCAGCGGCTGCGGCGGCTCAGCCTTCATGATCAACTCGTCGGTTGCGGTTGCCTGAACGGACTCCATCTTGGGCTCGGGTGCCGGCGCTGCAGCATCATCACCCTTGGTCTTTGGTTCACTAGCGCAATTACCCATCTTATTAATTCCTGAATATATTAATTTGATCTCAAACTCTAAATGAATTAAAGGTCTTCTCTTTCTTTCCCTCCCTACGTTTGAGTAAGAGATTAAGAGAAAGGTTGAAGAAGACCAAGAATATTTGTGTAAGTAGGAACATTATATATATGTATATATAGATTCAGGGTGTTTTATATATATTTATCCATCAATATTTCAATGGCAGGCCGGGGCTGCTGCCTATGTCAAAATCTCCATCAAAGAGCCAGCCAATATTGTTCCAGTGGTTCACAACATTTTTAGGAACCCAACGGTGCTTATCATTTTCATTTTGCTTCATATTTAGCATGCCACTAATTAATCAAACTTAGTTACCTGCCCGCCCCTTAATTAAGCTACAGTGACATGCTGTAAATCAGATATTCATCAAACAATATATATATTTACTTTGAGTTACTTACTCAGCAAACATTTAATTATTGAAAAAAAATATAAAAAATCAAGTATTTCTGATATTTTTTTGGAGAGAAAATATGCAAAATTATGATTAAGGGCAACTTCGCTTTCAAAATTTCTAGTTTAGCAATTTTTTTCCTTTATACACATTCTAATTGAAATAGGGAATCTTTTAAACCATCATTTGAAAATTGTTTCTTTAAAAATAAATAAATAAGTTTCATTTTTAGCCATTTCTATGCATCATAAAGTCACTGTAAGATTCGTTTTTTGGTTGGCCCCGATATGCACCATATAATTAGCTTATGAAAATTTTACTGGAAAATATAACAATGAGACGGGAGAATTTTTTTTCGTAAAGAGCTTTGGATGCTTAAATGCAAAATTTTTTAAAAGTCAATCATAGGTATAAAAATACATAATAAGGTATAATTTGTCCTAAAATTATATTATCTCTCCTATTTCCTTGTAAGCTTTTGAAGGGTTATTTACACTTACATCCCTTGTGGTTTTTTACATTTTCAGAAAACCCTCTAAGATTCTATAAATTACACAAACTCTTCATCAGTTTTCTAAAAGTTTATACATAACGCCCTTGAGGTTATGCGATGCTTTTGAAACCGTAAGGCGTAATGCTTTTTGGCATTGAGGGAGTGAGTAATTTTCTAGAATAAGGGGTTATAATTTGGGTTGAAACACAAAAAACCTTAGAGGTGGAATGCAAATAGCCCAATTTTAAAAAATCTAAAAAATACGTACCCTTTGTTAATAAAATTGAAAAAAAATAAACGAAATAGTAAAAGCAAATCTTAAAATAAAATAAATTTAAAATCGAATCAATTGAACAATTTTTATTTTAAAAAATGGGCTTGTTTTATTTTATTTTAAAATTTCTTTTTTTTAAATAACAAAAAAAGGTTTTTTATTCGCTGGGTGGCTCGAATGATAAGGCCAAATACTTCCCTACTTGTGACTTTATGGTAGCTGGGTTGGGATCTTTACCCTCCTTTGTGTGGCGGTCTATTATTTGGGGGCGTGAGGTGATTAGTCAGGGTGTTTGATCTGCCGAGTCGGTACTAGGGCGTCAATTGGAGTGTTCCATGACCAGTGGATTCTGCGGCCTAGGACTTTTCTGCATCGTTTGAACCGTGGTTTGGCAGAGGATACGTGTGTGTCGGCCCCTTATTCATTCTGAGGGTGGTTGGAATTTGGAACTTTTGGAGACTTCCTTTGAAGAGGATGACATGCGTGAAATTTGGTTTATCCCCCTCCCATCACAGGGTTCTTTTGAGGATGTTTGATATTGGTTCTACTTAAAGACTAGGAAATATACAGTGAAGTCTGGCTACCATATTGCCTTTTTAGTTGGGGAGTGATAGATGTGGATGGTGGTGGTGAGTGTTCCCCGGCGGGGCAGAGTGAGGTCCTTTGGAGACATTTGTGGAAGATGCGGGTCTCGAATAAAATTGAAGTGTTTTGTTGGAGCGCCTTGCCTAGAAATACTCCCCACGGCCTATAATTTGGTTGCTCGGAGGATGACAACGGTCGGTTTGTGTCTGCGTTGTGGAAAACAGATAGAGGATGCTTTTCATGCTATTTGAGCCCGTAAACATAGTTAGAGGGTGTGGAGACGTACGTACCTTCCGCTTTGGGGGCTTCCCTTCTGCGGGGGCTTTTATTGATATCTTTGGTTTTGTTTGTGCTCATTTTTCTCTCTCGTAGTTAAGTTAGTTTTTTTTTATCTGCTAGAGTGTGTGGAACTAGCGGAATAAGTTAGCACATGATGGGCTAGCAACCAGTGCGGAGAAGTTTACGAGGCAACATTGGGCATCTTTCTCGGAGTTTAGCACTCTCCCACAGGCTGCAGTAGAGGGCTCCACTACGGCGTGTGTGCCTCGATGGATTAGGCCGATGGAAGGGGTGCTGAAGCTTAATTGCGACACTGCGGTCAGCCGGGACACGCTGCAGTGAGGAGTGGGTGGGATTCTTCGAGACTCGGGTGGTGCGGTGGTGGCTAGTTTTTCCGGCCTAGGTCCGCCGGGTGGATCGGTGGTTGCAACGGAGATAGAGGGCAATTCTGCGAGGTCTATTGCAGGTACAATGGTTGGGGGTTACATAATTTCATTGTGGAGACTGATTGTTTGGAGGCAATGAGTGTTATCCGATCAGCTCCATTTCCCTTGGACCCCCCATGGGGCTGAAAGCGAGGAGGTACTTTCTCTTATTGTAGGTGCTCCAGATTTCGTTGGCGTCTCTTAGTTGTGTGCCTCGGACAGCTAATTTTTTTTACTCATCATCTCGCCCAAGAGGGGCAGCGCTCTCAGGAATGGACTGGTTGGGGTCCTTTATTTCCTCCTTGGTTAGCACCCTTGTTAGCTAAGGATCTTGCTGACTAGTTATTTCTGTTTTGTGTTTGTGTTTGGGGGGGAGGGGGAGGAGGGGGGGGGGGGGGGAGGGGGGGGGGGGGGGGGGGGGGGGGGGAGGGGATAGCTGGGTTTTATGATAAGGGTTTATAACAAGGCCCCATGCACTATCTTGTGGTACACCCTTGCAGTGTATTCTTTGTCCTTCTATATTATCAATGAAGCTCCCCTTTTAAATAAAAAAAAGTATAAAGATGAATACGAGGACACATTCAGAATCTACAGAAAAAATGGAAACTTTCTTTCCAGATATATTTTAATCAACTAAAGTGGATTTCCTTTTTTTTTCCTATATACGTGTGGTCTTACGTTTTTTTTTCCCTTTTTCATTTACCCAAAAAATGCACTAAGTTATTTACGTTAAGTTCTTAAACATGTGCATGTTACCGAATCATGACGAATTGGAAAATGTTACAATCAGATACATCTCTCTCATAATAGGTGTAGGGAGAAGTGTACACTACAAGAAAATTATGCCCCTGCCTGTCAGGGTTTTGTACGGCGCATCCATATTGGTAAATGACGCTTGGTCTGGCGGATGTAGTGAGGCTCGCCGGGAAAACCATGTGTGGGAGGCCATGATCTTTGGGCGTGCAAAAAGGCATACGTTTTGTCCGGCGAGCGATCAACCTCCGCCAGGCAAGCTAGCATTAACAGCGAATCGGGTGCACCGAGCAAAATATTTCCGTTGACCTGCGGCGGGAAAAAGTTTGGCGGCGAAGGTGTTTTGGCGCCTAACTGTTACCCGGCGGGTCATTAAATCTTGCCCCGCGCATCCTTCGCCGAGGCCAAAATCCAATCTGCATTTATTCAGACAGCAGATTCATTTTCTTTGTCTTCTTCCTCATTTACTCTCTCATTACTGTCAATCTCTCTCTGTCTCTCTCTCATTACACTCATCATTCTTACATAATATATCATCACCAATTCATCATCACTTCATCCAAGGGTTTAATGATTTTATTTTATGTTTTTTATATTTGTTGTAATAAGGTAAAATTATTTTTTGTTTTAGGTAATTTTGTGGTTGATTTTAAGGATTACTTATAAAAAAGTATGTGTGTTTGCCTCTCAATTTAATTTTGCTAAAAAAGTTGTATTTAATTGTGTTTGAAAATTGTGATATATTGTGGAAAATCCTTAGAAATCTGGATATAATTGTGTTAGGGAACTGTGGTTTATCCGTTAATGCGAAGTTAATCGAGGTTGATTAACTTTGTATAACGAAATTCGATAGAAAACCTTAGACCCGTTGGAGAGTCATTGAATCGGATTGATTGATTAAACTCTTGAATTGTCCATTTATTTGGATTGTTTGGGAGTTCACAACTATTTGTTGTATAGTTTGCTGTCTATGTGGTTAGGTTTGGATCGTGGGAAATTCTGTTTATATCCCCTTGCTGTTCTCCGAATGCATACTAGATATTCGTTTAAAATATCTAAGTTGTGTATTTTGAGAACTGTATGGCGATGCTGCCGAATCTTCCCTCGGTCAAAACTTCGCCTCGTAGTTCACAAACTATACAGCACAGAACATGCACTCTCGAATGGGATAGGGCCAAATCACTAGAGGCATAAGGGAGACGAAGTGAGTTTTTTATGGGATAAAGTCACAAACTATATAATTATCTACGTACATTGGTTTTATTTTGTGCAAGCATGCACAATGGATGAACGCTTGATGCAAATGTTAGATAGATCTTCTCATTAGTATTTAGATGGGATCGACAACTTCATTGCTTTTGAACGTAGCCATTGTGGTGATCCAAGGCGCATATTATGTTCGTACCGTAAATGTAACAGTTGTTGTTGGATGTCGTTGAGTGATGTCCATTTGCACCTGGCACGAAATAGGATCGTACATAACTACACTACTTGGATTTATCACGGTGAATAGAATTTTTACTACGTCGACATCTTCAGTTCACGAGAACCGTCAAGATGATGGTAATTTGGATAATCAGTGTGATTGATTTCGAAGTTCCTAGAAGGTGTCTCGATAAAAAGTCAAATACTTTTGACTTTTAGGGTGTAAAATAGTCATTTTTCATTTTCTTGAATATCTGAGGTATATACAATCTCCCCCCTTAAAAAAAAATTTCCTCGAAATTTCAGTATCAATCCCCAACTTGTTTTATACTCAATACTGGATTGCTCAAAATAAATTATTTATACAAAAAAAAAAACAATAATATCAAATACCATCTTTTCCATAGATCTACTAACCCAAATCTTAACATACATACTAAAAAAAAGTAGCAAACTAACAAATAATTTCCCAATTAATATCCAATATTATGAAATCATCAATTAGATTAGCACATTTACACAACCGGTTTATCAAATTCGAGTTGATCATTTAAGCTATTAAGCATAACCACCACAACAATCATATAAAATCCAACTATCCGTGATACACCAGGCTCAACTGAACTTATATCACTTAAATCCCACAACGTTACTACTATGGTACTGAAACAAATATCAAAATTGTAGAACATCATAAATCCCAAAGTATATCTAAAAATTCAGAAGGTAGCATAATGAAGTTAATATAATGGACCATCACATTTTAACGAAAATTACTCTTACACAACCGTTCAATCGAACAATATTAAAAAATTATATCTTATAATCAAAACTGACCTCAATAATTGCACGAAGCATCATCTCAAGAACTTCACCAATGTTTCTATGTCACACTATCTTACATATCATCATGACACATAGACATATCATCTCATCACAATATAAGATCATGTAATATATCATGTGATCGTATAATCAAATTGGTATGATCATACATAATTCCAACAAAAAAACCATAAGTCATAACCCCAGACCTAAGTCCACAACTCTAGTCAAATCTTATAGCACGTGTCATAAGTTTTTCAATCCATCACAACAACATTGCTATCACATACAGAAAACCACTTAACACAATCAAAATATGTACGCATAATGAGTTAAGGGAGAAGAATCCACTCATTAACTTCCAACTTTATGCGAACACAAATAACACTGGGATCCTGTATAATTTTGGCTAATTTTCATTTTCAGAGGTACCACAATACTATATTTGAATCATTCGTGTTCACACAATCTCTCTCACCAAATTCAACCAGTTATTATCTCATGTACCAACCATCTCACACCGCGGCACTACACGTAGGCAATCTCACACAATTGAGCACTAGGGAAAATGAGTTTTACCTCGACGTCCGAGTGGGGACCGACCCAAGTAAAGGAGTTTTACATCGATGTCTGAGACTACTCACCACAATAACAGTCTTGGGAAAATGAGCTTTACTTCAACGTCATAGACTACCCATTAATACTGACTCAGAAAAAGGAGCTTTTATCTCAACGTCTGAGTCGTAACCTCACCATGCAGTCTCAGGATCTGGAGCCTTACTCGACGTCTGAGACTGTCCATAATTCGCTCAGGCACACCATATTTGAGCGTTAATCAGAAGACCCGCCCATAAATACAACCAAGCATGCATATCGAGAAAACATGTATCAATCACATTTATTATTTCCTCAACATATTCCATCAATGTTCTGTTACCATATGAATATCATTGTAACGCCCCGGACGTTCTGGAAATGTAATATTATAAATATTGAATAAAATGACGTTTTTACCCCTGTGTTTGTGTGGTCGATTTGTTGACTTTTTGATTTGGAGGTCGAACGGACGTTGAGTGATGACCGTGACGTAGTTCGGGATGTCACGAGTTGTAACGACCCGTCCCGAATTTCATGATTAGATTAGTGACTAATCACGATTAGTGAGGCTAATCCGTGATTAGTAGAGCGAAATCGGACGAACGATGCGAAATGACCGTTTTGCCCCTGATGGTGGCAAAACGTTGACTTTTTAATCGGGGCGGTCAAATGGACTTTGACCGATGACCGTGACGTAGTTCGTGACGTCACGAGTTCATAGACAAGTGGCACGTTCAATTCCGACGTTCGAGGAGGAAGTTATGACGTTCGGAAGTTTAGGGGCATTTTGGTAATTTAGGTTAAATGGGGTCAAATGTTGACTTTTTGACCGGGAGGTCCGATGGCCGAGGGCCAAAGACCGTTACGTAGATAAGGACGATACGAATCCGTAGACAGGCGGCACGTCGAATTCGGACGTTCGACGGCGAAGTTACGGTTCACGGAAGTTCCCGGTTACTATTCACAACGGCACGTTTTACGAGACAAAAAGTGCAGTTTTGTCTCTAGTGGGCCCAGATATTTAATGGAGGCCCAATGGATGAGTGACACTTGTCACCCATCCACTGGCCAACCTCACCCACTCATGCACCAAAACACTCAACCGTGCATCCATTTTCCATTTTTCCTCCATCCATTACCCGATCCCATTTCACCCAAAATCCCAAAACCTTCATCCCTTATGATCAGAGGAACCATGAGAGTGAGAGAGGAGGACTAGGATGGCAGCTGGTGGCTGGAACCGCCGTGGGCGGTGGCGGGAGCCCAAAACCCGATCGGGTACCCGGTAAGCCGTTTTTCCTCATTTTTCGATGTGAGCTTTATGGTTGGTTTTAAATGATTAGGGAATGATTATTAGGATGCTAGGAAGGTTTTAGGACGGTTTTGGTGAGGGTTAACGGCTGAGAAGCCGTGGGGGACCGATCGGAAAAATGGGACCGTGAGGTCCATTTCGAACCAAGGGGTTTCGGGTAGTTTTTCCTAGGTTTCTTGATTAGGATAGATTGGAAATGAGAAAATAGAAATTTAGAAATTGGAATGGAAGAAATCGGACCGAAAATGAGGGAGTCGGAGGCCTGGACCGGTTACGCCGGTCCAGTTGCAGAAACGAACCGGACCGGCCGGTCTGAACCAGCCGTCGAGAGGTTGAAGGAGTACTGTTCACAGGCGCGTGGCTCCCACGCGCAGCCACTTCAGGCGGCGCGTGTGGGCTCGTGCTAGGGTTTTTGGGGATGTGTTCAACATACGAAATCATCTATTCGATGTAACGAACATTTTGGGACTGGTTTCGAGTCGATCGGACACCGTCTCGATATGTTTCGGGGCATCGGAAGGTTTAGGTTCGGGATTAAAAATAGTTAAAAATACGGAAAAATTACGGGGCTTTAGTGAGGGGTTATATAAGTAGTTAGTAACCCTCTAAATTAATTTGGACAGGTTTGGAAGTCCCGGTGACGGTGATCGGCTCGGGGAGCCGTATGGCACGCGTATCGAGACGCGGCTTCGGACGGTCTGTGAGTGGACCTTGTTTTCTAAATTGGTGCATGAATAAATGTTTATTATATGTTTTAAATACTTGTTTGTGTTGCCATGAGTGCATTTGGATGTGTGGTTACGTATAGGCACGTATTTCGAGGTTTCGGCCCTATACGGTGCCTATACGGGGCTGTAGGTCTTTATTGGTCTAAATGAAATGGTTTTGGATTTCCAAAAGGATAATGAATTTGATTTGATAATGTTGATTTGGATATTTGTGAATTATATGGTTTCACGTATTTCGAGGCGATTTACGTGCTTGCACGTAAATCGAGGTTTTCGGTTTTACTCCGATTTTCCATTCTTATGGTCTTGGAAATAATTTAATGAAATGATTTTGGATTTGAAAAGGTAATTCTCGGACTTGAGGTCCATTTGATTTACGGAATCGGGCCGGAGGCCCAATTGGTTTAAGATTCGGACCGGGGGTCCAGTTTCTATGTGAATTCGGGCCTAGTGCCCAGTTATGTATTACAAATGGTTTTTACGGGTCATGACGGTTTATGGGAACCGGCATGAACCCTTGAAATGGATTTACGGGTCATGACGGTTTATGGGAACCGGCATGAACCCTCGGAAAGGATTTTATGGATTATGACGGCTTATGGGGGCCGGGCATGAATCCTTGAAAGATTTAAAGAATGGTTTCAAAAGGTTTTTCATATTCCATCCTTTATATATGATTGTCTCCTCCGGGGAGGGTCGTTGGCCTGGGTGGACCCCGGAGTAGTCACGGAGCACTGACTGAGTGGAGTCGCCCCCCAGTTGGGTTCCTTACTCACAGGATGGGCATGGTTCGTTACCTCCAGGGAGGGTCCTTGATCTACGGACATTGACCTGGGTGGACCCTGGAGAGACTTGGGTTTGAGACCCCGGTTAGCACACGTGTAGCTTTATTTTACCGTGACAGGTTCTGGATATGAATATATTGGATAAACATGGTTTCAATTGGTTTGGGAAAACTGTGTTTTATGATGATAAATGGATTTGGGCTGAGATCCCTCGTATGTTTACTGTACTCTGGTTTTCTGTAAATTGGGGGCCGGGCAGGAGCCCGTGTGACTTGTATTTACAGAATTTGGGGCTGAGACCCTAATTGTGGATTGGACAAATGGTTTTACTATGCATGCATGCTTTTTAGTGGAGGGTATAAATGTCTTCCTTATTAAATGTTTTTATAAAATCTTTATTTTTGTCCACTCACAGTCTTTCTGTTTTTAATACCCTTCAGGTTGACAGCGGATGTGGACTGTAGCAGAGATCGAGATATCACATGCCTCCTCCGGATCCTGGCGTACTCTGATAGCCCGGGAGGGCAAAGTTCGGAAATATCCCTTGTCTGACACTTCGTGTCAGACGGGAGCAGGGTCATCCCGCACTAATCCCGGGGGGATTGGGATGGGTCCTGTCAACGTGGTATCAGAGCGGGGTTGTCTCTGTTCGAGCAACCGCGGAGCTCTTGGAGTATGTATGCTGGTCGAGGATGTGATATCTCAAGGGGCTGCAGTTCGTGGTCAACCTGTTTGTTGGGGTGCCGGTACGATAGTTAGTAGGATTGGCAAGCCTTGGTTCGGCACTCGATGCCGGGGCTGCCATAGTTCTGTCAAGGTTGGCAGTGTGGGACCCTACAAAGGGATTAACGTGTTCGTATTCCGGAGTGTGATCGTGAGACGGTTAGTTGGGATCGTCTTTCACGATGTCGTAGGATCGGTTCCGACGACTAGCTAGGAATTGTGATCATCGGATGATCGGATTTGGTTGAGTTAGATAGATTTACTGCAGTTGGCAGTTAGCAACCGGATTCGAGGAATCCGAGTTGGATTGACGGTAGGATTGGATTGACGTCTTTATGATGTCCAAACCGCGGGGTCGGTCAGATCGTGGGTTTTACTGTCTTATGCAGTTGGGTTCTGGGGAACTCTAGGTGTGATTGTGGAACCCTACCTTGGTAGGTATGGTTCGGGAAGGCGAGTTGACGAGTGGTATGACTGGGACAACTATTCGGATTTGGGGTTCGTTAGTCGGTCTAGTCATGTCAGCTTGTGTTGGGACTGTACTTCGCAGTCAGGGTTGTACGTATCGGTTAGACCGAGTTGGTTGTCGTGCTACTTCAGTTGTGGGTTGGTGCAACTAAGGTCGCGGGTGACCTGGTAGACGACATTGGGATAGTCGAGTTGCGACTGGTTAGAGTTTGGTTGGGCAGGTTACCAGGGTTGGTACTTGTCGATGAAATCCCTGAGTGGGATACAGAGTAGTTGGTACAGGCAGTTGATTCCGTTGGATGCGGAGTCTGGATGTCTAGTCGTTAGGTCTGCCCGAGGTTTTGGCAGACGCTACTATCGATAGACGTAGTCGAATTTTATCTGGTTGAGTAGACTCAGGTTGTCGTGACGATTGTGACAATGGGATTGTCAGTCGTGACGATGGTACGAGGTGCGTGAATAACGCATGTGTGTGGGTAGTGATTCTGGATTCGACTTGGTTACGGTTGAGTGCGATCGCAGAATGAGACGGGGACGTACGGGGGACGTTTCCTCTTCTCGTATGAGTTGTCAGGGTAACTATACCCAGAGGTGTTGGGTACGAAGGAGGCAGAGTTTCTCCTATTCGAGCAAAGGTACGGGATCATCGTTCGGTATGAGCGGAGATCCAGAGTTGTCTGATTGGCACACTTTGTGCTGATGCTGACAGGTGGTGTACTGGTACTAGTGCTGGTGCTGGTGCCGGTGATTGTGATGACGGTGAGTTACGAGTCAGAATGTGACTCCGACGTGATGGGCTTATGATTGGTATCTGTGGTTCGGGAGTGAATCACGGGTAGTGACGGACTGGATAGGATACAGCGGTAGTTGAGGAGTGAGGATCGAGTATTATCATGACGGATTAGTGACCGGTTGGTCAGACTCGTTCTGTCGCGGGGTTTAGCGACCAATTGGTCAGAATTAGTCAGGATTGGTTAGAGATGGTGGTTTGCAGAGATTTGACTGCAGATCACAGCAGGGGGCTGTTGTGACTTTTCAGTCGAGTGGTACATCAGATTAGGATGAATTGACATCCTTTTGGATGTACATATACGGTCGTAAATGGGCATGTGTCCATAACCAGTCTAACGGGGACACGTGGTTGATGTCCGGGTATGTTGTTTCCAATCTGGTTGGAACTTCGAAATCGCGAGAGGTTGCGATTGAGGTGACGAGAGGAATGCGGGTTTTCCGCATTGGTATTGGGTATGTCGAAGTCGTTTGGGTGACTTCTCAGGTTCTACCATAATTGATGGTGGTAGAGGATGTAGATGTTATTGATGTTGTTGGTTGCCACTAGTACACTGATCGTGTATTGGTTGGTGGACTCGTGATTGTCTTGGGTCATCAGGTGGAGTGAGTATATCGAAGTTAGGTGACTGAGATTTCTCATTTCCTGCTTGGTGGCAGACGATGTTGGATTACGTGGCGTGGTGAGTGCAACGGGGTTTTGGTTGCATTCACGTAGGATGGATTATTCGATCATTCTTGTTTTGCCTTGGTGGAATGACAAGGATCGATACGAGGTAATCAGTGAGAACCCACAGTCTCGGCGTGTCTCGTCGTCGACTGATCTATTTAAGATGTGGGAAACGGTTGAGGACTTTGGACGTCGTGACGATCGGGGATCGTGACGTCTATGGTCGGTTGACGTAGTGTTGGATCTGGATCGTGATTTGGATGATCCAGATAGGTGGAGAGTTTATCACTCTTACTTGGTTGAGTGGAGCATGATGGGACTGAACTTCTTTTCGAGGTAAATCCCATATGGCTTTTCGAGGTAAATCCCATATGGCTTACTACTCGCCTGAGTAGTTGTCCGAGGAGTAGGTGTCTGACGAAGTCGGGTTTTGTCAGACTTGGTGTTGTGTGTGATGTTGTGATTGGCTTCCCTATGAAGTCAATCGATTGTGTTGTGGTAATCGGTCGAACAGGTAACCGATAGGTTCGGTTTTGATACGTCTCGGTAGACGTGAACGATGTTTCGAGTTTTGGAATCAAATTTCTGGATGACGATTCAGGATTTGATTTTGGAACTTGAAAGAGGATTTCTGTATTTGGGTTTTGGAATCGGATTCTGGGTGACGATTCAGGATTTGATTCTAGAGCTTGACTGTAGATTTTCTTTTATGGATTTGAGTTCGGAATGGTTATTCCAAATACTAGTTTACGGAATGATGATTTCGGATTCGAATTTGGACATGATTATGGATATGATTTCTGGGTTTGGATTCGGGATTTCTTACGAAATTGCGGATTCGGATTCGGATTTGGAAATAGATAATGGGTTGGAGTTTCGATTTGTCTAGATCAGACAGATGGACTCCATAATTGAAACGTGATTGACTACAACCTAGGTGGTTGTAGGCTGATTGATGGGTAGATGTACGTACCTTGTACGTTGTTCAAGGTACGATACTGGGCATACTTGTGGTGCCTAGTGACGGTATATAGGTTATACCGGTAGTACGTTGGTGAGCGTGTTGGTAGTCGGATTGGATCCGATACCACTGGATTAGTCGAGGTCGTGAACTAGGCATTGGATACTGTGCATTGGGTCATGGTATTTCTGATGGGTCTAGTTACACACAGATTGAGTGAAAGGCTTTGTGGGTAAGTGTTTACTCCTGGTTGGGTCCGTTAGTGGTTAGTGTAACCACGAGTGAGTATAGTGTCAGTTTTCGACTGACGACTGTCAAGTGGTGACGGTTTGTAGGAGGTGTCAGCGTGGATCATGGTGTGAGGTCTGATGACTCCCAGTGGGAGCAGACGTCAGGATAGTTAGTGGTTGAGCAAGGAACCGTCTAGTTAGTTGTGTCAGCGAAACGGTAGATCTGACAAGTGGGATCAGTTCGGAGCGTACGACTTCTGTCATTCGACGTGGTCGAATGTAGTCGATACGACGAGAGCGTTAGTGGTACGTCTAGTTACAAACGAGGTTTATGTTGACTAGTGGGTGTAGTAGTGTACACGTGTTTTTCGGTCGTTTCTACTTTCCACGAGGTGGATGTGGAATCAGAATAGTTGGCGTTTGGAGAACGAAACTAATTAAGGAGGGAAGAACGGTTAGATTAGGTCGGTTGGAATTTCGAGGACGAAATTAATTAAGGAGGGAAGGTTGTAACGACCCGTCCCGAATTTCATGATTAGATTAGTGACTAATCACGATTAGTGAGGCTAATCCGTGATTAGTAGAGCGAAATCGGACGAACGATGCGAAATGACCGTTTTGCCCCTGATGGTGGCAAAACATTGACTTTTTAATCGGGCGGTCAAATGGACTTTGACCGATGACCGTGACGTAGTTCGTGACGTCACGAGTTCATAGACAAGTGGCACGTTCAATTCCGACGTTCGAGGAGGAAGTTATGACGTTCGGAAGTTTAGGGGCATTTTGGTAATTTAGGTTAAATGGGGTCAAATGTTGACTTTTTGACCGGGAGGTCCGATGGCCGAGGGCCGAAGACCGTTACGTAGATAAGGACGATACGAATCCGTAGACAGGCGGCACGTCGAATTCGGACGTTCGACGGCGAAGTTACGGTTCACGGAAGTTCCCGGTTACTATTCACGACGGCACGTTTTACGAGACAAAAAGTGCAGTTTTGTCTCTAGTGGGCCCAAATATTTAATGGAGGCCCAGTGGATGAGTGACACTTGTCACCCACCCACTGGCCAACCTCACCCACTCATGCACCAAAACACTCAACCGTGCATCCATTTTCCATTTTTCCTCCATCCATTACCCGATCCCATTTCACCCAAAATCCCAAAACCTTCATCCCTTATGATCAGAGGAACCAGGAGAGTGAGAGAGGAGGACTAGGATGGCAGCTGGTGGCTGGAACCGCCGTGGGCGGTGGCGGGAGCCCAAAACCCGATCGGGTACCCGGTAAGCCGTTTTTCCTCATTTTTCGATGTGAGCTTTATGGTTGGTTTTAAATGATTAGGGAATGATTATTAGGATGCTAGGAAGGTTTTAGGACGGTTTTGGTGAGGGTTAACGGCTGAGAAGCCGTGGGGGACCGATCGGAAAAATGGGACCGTGAGGTCCATTTCGAACCAAGGGGTTTCGGGTAGTTTTTCCTAGGTTTCTTGATTAGGATAGATTGGAAATGAGAAAATAGAAATTTAGAAATTGGAATGGAAGAAATCGGACCGAAAATGAGGGAGTCGGAGGCCTGGACCGGTTACGCCGGTCCAGTTGCAGAAACGAACCGGACCGGCCGGTCTGAACCGGCCGTCGAGAGGTTGAAGGAGTACTGTTCACAGGCGCGTGGCTCCCACGCGCAGCCACTTCAGGCGGCGCGTGTGGGCTCGTGCTAGGGTTTTTGGGGATGTGTTCAACATACGAAATCATCTATTCGATGTAACGAACATTTTGGGACTGGTTTCGAGTCGATCGGACACCGTCTCGATATGTTTCGGGGCATCGGAAGGTTTAGGTTCGGGATTAAAAATAGTTAAAAATACGGGAAAATTACGGGGCTTTAGTGAGGGGTTATATAAGTAGTTAGTAACCCTCTAAATTAATTTGGACAGGTTTGGAAGTCCCGGTGACGGTGATCGGCTCGGGGAGCCGTATGGCACGCGTATCGAGACGCGGCTTCAGACGGTCTGTGAGTGGACCTTGTTTTCTAAATTGGTGCATGCATAAATGTTTATTATATGTTTTAAATACTTGTTTGTGTTGCCATGAGTGCATTTGGATGTGTGGTTACGTATAGGCACGTATTTCGAGGTTTCGGCCCTATACGGTGCCTATACGGGGTTGTAGGTCTTTATTGGTCTAAATGAAATGGTTTTGGATTTCCAAAAGGATAATGAATTTGATTTGATAATGTTGATTTGGATATTTGTGAATTATATGGTTTCACGTATTTCGAGGCGATTTACGTGCTTGCACGTAAATCGAGGTTTTCGGTTTTACTCCGATTTTCCATTCTTATGGTCTTGGAAATAATTTAATGAAATGATTTTGGATTTGAAAAGGTAATTCTCGGACTTGAGGTCCATTTGATTTACGGAATCGGGCCGGAGGCCCAATTGGTTTAAGATTCGGACCGGGGGTCCAGTTTCTATGTGAATTCGGGCCTAGTGCCCAGTTATGTATTACAAATGGTTTTTACGGGTCATGACGGTTTATGGGAACCGGCATGAACCCTTGAAATGGATTTACGGGTCATGACGGTTTATGGGAACCGGCATGAACCCTCGAAAAGGATTTTATGGATTATGACGGCTTATGGGGGCCGGGCATGAATCCTTGAAAGATTTAAAGAATGGTTTCAAAAGGTTTTTCATATTCCATCCTTTATATATGATTGTCTCCTCCGGGGAGGGTCGTTGGCCTGGGTGGACCCCGGAGTAGTCACGGAGCACTGACTGAGTGGAGTCGCCCCCCAGTTGGGTTCCTTACTCTCAGGATGGGCATGGTTCGTTACCTCCAGGGAGGGTCCTTGATCTACGGACATTGACCTGGGTGGACCCTGGAGAGACTTGGGTTTGAGACCCCGGTTAGCACACGTGTAGCTTTATTTTACCGTGACAGGTTCTGGATATGAATATATTGGATAAACATGGTTTCAATTGGTTTGGGAAAACTGTGTTTTATGATGATAAATGGATTTGGGCTGAGATCCCTCGTATGTTTACTGTACTCTGGTTTTCTGTAAATTGGGGGCCGGGCAGGAGCCCGTGTGACTTGTATTTACAGAATTTGGGGCTGAGACCCTAATTGTGGATTGGACAAATGGTTTTACTATGCATGCATGCTTTTTAGTGGAGGGTATAAATGTCTTCCTTATTAAATGTTTTTATAAAATCTTTATTTTTGTCCACTCACAGTCTTTCTGTTTTTAATACCCTTCAGGTTGACAGCGGATGTGGACTGTAGCAGAGATCGAGATATCACATGCCTCCTCCAGATCCTGGCGTACTCTGATAGCCCGGGAGGGCAAAGGTCGGAAATATCCCTTGTATGACACTTCGTGTCAGACGGGAGCAGGGTCATCCCGCACTAATCCCGGGGGGATTGGGATGGGTCCTGTCACGAGTTCATAGACAGGTGGCACGTCCGATTCGGACGCTCGGAGTGAAAGTTATGATGTTCGGAAGTTCGGGGGCATTATCGTAATTTGGGCGTTATAAGGGGAAAAAGTTGACTTTTTGTTTGACAATTGATACTCATTTGACTCGAAGACCGTTGTGTTCATCTCGACGCCCCGAGTACAACGACAGGCGGCACGCTTGAAACGGACGCCGGAGGACCGAGTTATGGGTCACGGATGTTGGAGGGCATTTTGGTAATTATTGCACAGAGGGGCATTTTGGTCATTTCACGGTGGTTACTGTAGCACCACCGTGAGAAGCAGAGTGCGGCCGTGGTGTTTTTGAGCGTGCATTTGTTTAAGGCTAAGTGGACTGGTGAGTGGGTTTAGTTTATGGATTTTGAGGTTGTGGGAAGCAGCCATGCGTGTCTGGGCAGAGACTGAGTGCACGGGAGGAACGAGAATGGATGTGGTCTCTGTGTATGCGGGAAACCGTTTTCAGAGGCCTCAGTTGGTCTCCCACGGGCTGTTGGCCACACTGATCGAATAACTGAGTATGGGAATGGAGTGAGGTTGGAGTTAGGATCATTTTGGTTCAATTTGGAAGCTGAGCTTGAGAGGGATTGTGAGAGAAACTGTGAGCAACCGTTTCGGGTTTTTGGGGGGAAATCGCAGAGTTCAATTTCTAAGGGTCGAGGGATCAATCTAAACACACAGTGAGTCTTCTGGGAGTGACAGAGTCTCAGCCGTGCAAGAATTGAAGGGATTCGAGCACGGATTGCCCAAGAACCCAAGGTCCAGTTCGAAGGAAAAACCAGTTGGAGGGAAAAATCTCATTCAATTTCTGGAGCCTGTTGATCGAAACCAAAGGCCGTGTTAGACTTCTGGGGTCACTTCGTGCACAACCGTGCAAGAATTGAAGGAGGAGGAGGACAGTTTGGCCGGGAACCCGAGTCTCAGTTTCAGGGGAAAACCAGTGCTGTGGACGACGACTTCCAGGTAACGGCGAGCTAAATTGTTAGTGCCATTGTGTGCGTATGGGTCCCTTATTGCTACTGGTGAAGTTAATTTGGGAATGGAACCGTGTAGGGTGAGTTCCAGGAGTCGACTTGTTCGACTGTTCGAGCTTGGATTGGGTCGATTTGGTGTAAGTCGAGGTTAACCATTGTTGCAGACCTAAAATAAATGAGTTAGAGAAGATAATAGGATTGAAAACGGGTAGAATTGATTGAGAATTGAGGGCTAACTGATCGGGTTGAGTCGCGGGTATCAGACCCGTTTAGCAGGCTGTTCGGGTAAGGGAGATGACACTGTAGCTTGGCGCGTGGCCTTCACGCGCAGCCACTTTGGGCGGCGCGTGACGGCGCGTGTGACGTCAACTCCGATCACGGTCAACATGAAAATTAATCCTTACAGTCTAACTAACATTTTATCTTTAGAGTTCGAATCGATCGGGAGTCATTCGGGATAATTTCGGGAGTCCGGAAGATTAAGTCTTTAAGTTTATTTTCGCCGAAAAATCCGGAAAAATTAGGAAAAATCCTACGAGTTATTTTGGGATGTTTGTAACCCTTCTTGTACGTTTTCACAGGCCCGGACACTTCCGAAGCTACGGAGGAGCGCGCGGGACGCGATTGACGTGTCCTAAGACTGTGAGTGGGCTTTTGATTTCTAAATTGGGCATGCATGACTATTTTGCTTATTTATCTCATGGTTTTACATATGATTTTATGATGGTGAGATGATATATCGGTTTTACATGTTCTCACGTTTTTCGAAATATTTATCGTATTTCACGCATTTCGAGATTTCGGTTTTTGCCTATGCATGCGTGATGATTTTGATGAAGCACCTGGTTATGAATATGCATGTTTCGGATTTATGATGCTTGATCATATTGTGAAGTAATTTTCGGAAATTGCATGTGTTGGAAATTGCATGTGACTTCGGACCTAAGTCCTACTATGTTGTGATACGATTTCGGAATGATGTTGGAAAACAATTGTGATGAATCATGGTTTATTGTGTTTTAAAAACGGTTTTGGGTTTAAAGACCCGGTTAATGGTTGTATCTGGTTTTGGGTTTAAAGACCCGGTTATTTAATGACAGGGGCGGGCCCGAAAATTGGGTTTAAAGACCCGAATTGAGTTTAAAGACTCGTGAGTTTAAAGACTCGATTATTATGATACCCCCCGAGGCCTATTAATCATGTTTTGAGTTTAAAGACTCGTTGATATCCCGGGAAGGCCTAATGTTGAGTTTAAAGACTCGGATGGATCCAACGGCATAATTGTGGTTAATGATTCACGTTTTACTTGATTTGTGCAATTAATGTTTCAAAATGACGGTTTCTGGAATCTGGTATTATTAAATGGTTTTACATGAGTTATGACGATCCTTGTAACGTTTTTCATGTGTTTCGGAAAAAGAGTTTTCAAAAGTTTAATACACAATTTTGAATATTTGGTTATGCATGCGGTTTACAAAACTGGAGGGCGAACCCGATTTCGGAAAAACTGTTTTTCCTGTTAAACTTATGTTTCGGTCAACTCACACCTTGTTGTTTTAAATTCCCTCCAGGTCGTGGTACAAGCGTGGGGGCAAGCGCCGAGGCAGAGGCGGAGGCATAAAGTTTTCCGTTGCGGAGTAGTTAGTTCACAGAGTAGGACTTGTTCTTTAATTTGTTTTGTAATATTGCTCTGTGAAACTGTGGACTTGACGTCCAGACGGATGTATTTGTTTAATCTCCCTGGTCTGACAATGGGTGTGTTGTAATTTTAAATAGTTTTCCGGTCTTTTGGGTTCGATTGTCAGACGGGAGCAGGATGCTTCCCGATTATCGAGGCGATAATCGGGGTGGGTCCTGTCAATCATAATATGAGAAAATCATTAAATGATCATCAGATAACCTTACTCACATTATTTTCAAAATTTTCCAACATATAGAAGTTCTAAGAGCTAATGCACAATCTTGGGACTTGTACATTAAAATAATATCCTTAAAAATCATACAAAATTACATGTAAATCATCACCACAACTAAATCACAAATGCTAGGAACACACATACGTATAAAACGTATTAATCTCATGACCCTTAACTAAATTTGAAGTATAATCCACACTTAGCCTCATAAAACGTTACATAAAATAGTTTCCATTCTCGTGATTTATTTAAGATTCCCTGGACTTATCAGCGATCACCAAAACCAAATTTAAATTATTATTACCTCAATCAAACGAAATTCCATACTAGAGCTTAGCCAACATTTAAAATCCAAACCAAACCAACATGTTGTTCCAAGGTTCACAAAATTCATCATTAATCATTGAATTCTCTTAATGCGTCAATAATTATTTAAAAATTACGAATCATAGTCACAAATTATAGTCACATAGATCATCCATTATCGTGACCCTCTAATTCAAAATAAACTAAGTACTTTAGCCCTAACAGTAACCAGAACAAATCTACACATTTTACAAATAGGTTCATAAAATTCGAGTATTTCAAATTAATTCGAAATTTCCAAAAATCATCAACAATTTTATGAAAACTAAGTTCAATTTATTGTCATTTAACTCATACAAATACCTTGACTTATAATCCAAGTTAGGCCCAAAATTTCGGATTGAACCAATTTATAAAACATTTCCACCAAAAGTATGCCAAATAACTTCATAAAATCCTCCAAAAAAATTTCAAAAAAAAAAATTCATATACGTCTCACAATTTGAAGCCAATAATTCAAATTATAACTCTCATACCAAGTTGACAGGACCCGTCCTAAATTTCCAAGAAAATCGGACCGGTTCTGCTCTTATCTAATTATCATTGTCAGACAAGGGATTTACTAATATTCTTATCACACTCTTGACTAATTAATCTTAGCCAAAAAGAATTCCTCCCTTGCAGGGTACAACCCACTTCCGACCCACTTACCCCGACAAGAACGGAGATATTCTAATTTTCCCTTACACGGTGTTTTTCTTTTTGTTAATAAAATCATCAACATTAACCACGTTCGATATATGTGATTTATTTTTCATCACCACTAATTTCCAAAATCAAGCCTTTACTAAATTACATAAACCTTGCTCACAATCAACCCCTATTCTTACTCCTTTCAACACTCCAAATACCATAAATCTAATAAATCATCATAATTCAGATAAAACATTAAATTCTATAAATTGTAATAATTATTAATCATTATATACTACAACTTCAATATATTCATAACTTAACCATATTCACACATATGCCTAATAATCATACGTATTATACCTTCACTTCACAAATCAATCCTTTGTTTAAACAAATCACTAATTATTGATACTATTTAATTAGTCATGAACATAAACATCAATTCAAGAAAATCCCTAGTTAACAACAACATAATCAACAATACACTTACATGTTTCTACTTAACATAAGTTATTATTATCAAGTCACGTAGCTTAAATTTATCCATGATTAATTCCTTAATTATCCTTTAATTGTAGGATTAATTAAAAATGTTTAAATAAAACATATAATCTTCAAATAGGCATAACAGTCTCGAAACAGGTTCAATTAACATAAAACCTGATCCTCCAGACGTAGAATAAAAAGAGGAAGAAATTTCGTTTTGGCCGAACGGCGGAATTCGACCGCACGCGCCACCACTAGTCTCTGCGCATGGTGGTCACGCACGTCCGTTGCTAGTGCACTCGTCCTCCTCCTTTCGCGGGTCTGTGTTACGGGTCGCCCGACCTGGCGACCTAACCCGGCCATAATTTCGTCATTTCTCGCTCATTTTTTTTCCTTCCACGGCTAATCTGCTCGTAATACTTCTAAAAGAAGATCTATAACCTTAAAACGTCAAGAACTTACCTCAATGGCTTCGTCTAAGAATCATGGCCTTTCGGCCATGGAGTCTAGACATAGATCCACTGTTTTTCCACGACAAACATCAATCTTTTTCCACGACAAACATCAATCTTTTTCGTCTCAAAAGGGTCACATGGCCACCAGGAACGTAACAAAATGTCTTCTTCCACGATTCCTGGCCCAGAGCTAAAACCCAAAAACACGAGTTCACGGTTCCTTGCAACCATCACTATTTTTTGTATCCTTCCACTTCTTCACCCGCAGTTTCCTTCACTTTTCCATCAGCACTTTCTCTCTAGTTTCTTCGTTTCATCTTTTCCTCTGATTAACCTCACTCTCTCTCGGTTTTTCATGGTTTCCCTTATTTTTTTTCCATATTCGACCTTGCCTCACCGAACTCCATATGGATGTATATATAAGGGAGAAAGTCGATGGAGCTGAAATGGGAGGAAAGGTCAAGAATTCTCTGGACAAGTGTCATTCTCACATAATAACTCAATGTGAAATGACCAAACTACCCTTGCTTCATAATTACCAAAATACCCCTAACTCATTTTGACCCGTAACCATCTCATATGATCTCTGATTTTAATATACCACCTGATAATAGACCCAGGACTCTGAGACCATCACAATGGTGTTTACGGAAAGTTCAACCAACATTCAGATTGAAAAAGTCAACTATTTGACCCTTAAAGAACAAAATGGTCATTCTTCATTAATTTTCCCAAAATTACTCTTCTTCCCAAATTTCGGGCCATTAGAAGGCCGAGACCACGTGATTGAACATTTCGAAGTTCCTAGAAAGTGTCCCGATCAAAATTCAACACTTTGACTTTTTGGTCAAAAGTCATTTTTTATTTTCTCGAATATTCAAGGTGTTAAATATGCGACACTCAAGAAAAGGCAATATGGGGGCCTATATTTCCACCAAAGATCCTCCTATTAGTGGATATGGATTTAGAAATTTAATTGCCTAGTTTTTTGCTTTGTCTTGGGAGTTAATATTTTGCTCTTATTAATTTATCCCAAACTAATTAGCAGGGCCGACCTTGAAGGGGGACAACAGGAGCCCAAAATAAAATAGGGCCTAAATTTTCCAAAATTTTCTATATTAAAAAAAAAAAATAGAAATCTGAAATCTGAAAATTGGAGGAAAGATGCAACGGATTGAAGTGAAGCAGGTGGAAGGTTGGCCGCCGACTGTAGAAACCAAGAAGGCGCTCTTGGTTTAGATGAAAATGTTTCAATCAATGATGGCAAGGACTCCAATGTTTCAATCAATTATTCCCACTTCCTAGGTAATACACTCGGTCACTCACCAGTCAGCACCCTCCAAATTCCAATTCCTTTTTCTTCTCAGTTCTCACTTCTAAGTAATCAATCTCACAATCTGTCCAATTCTCACTTCTCAGTGTACAATGAGTTCCATAGCTTGCCGCTTGCAAGAGATTAGGGTGTCGGGTGCAAGAATTGGAAATTGGTTGGAAATTGATTAGGCTTTTCCGTCAATCCTCTTTATATTATAGTTAATTGAAGAATGGAATGAAATCCTAGCTTAATAATTGATTGTATGTTGTTATCAAGCTACGATTCACGTGTTCATGTGTTTTGTAGAAGTTCAACAAAAAGAAATCCCCAATTTTTTCCATTAAACTGTAAGGCATAAGTGTTTTAGAGGATATGCTATAATTACGGCACGAATGTAAAACCCGTGTCCTAGAGGGAACGGTGAACAATCCCACATTCCTGCGAGGGGGAATGGTCTGAGAAGGGAATGGTGGTGTGCCTTAAAGGTGTAGGCACACACCTATCTAGCACGATGCCTCGTGGGAGCTCACTAGCTTTAGATTCCTGGGGAACTCCAAAGTTAAGCGAGTGGAGGCTGGTGCAAACCCATGATGGGTGACCCACTGAGAAGTTGCACAGTGAGCTCCCGGGAACAAAACCCTGCGGGTGTGATGATGCGCACTGCCCGGAGGGAACAATATCGTGTTAGATAGAGTGGGTCACTGCGGAACTCTGATCTAAACGAGACCTTTTGGGAGCTCAAGTGGCTTTGGGGGGGATTGGAACTCCAAAGTTAAGCGAGTCGAGACTAGTGCAATTCCATGATGGGTGACCCCCTGAGAAGTTGCACCGTGAGGTCCCAAAAACAAAACCGTGAGGGCAAGGGCAAGGAGGCCCAAAGCGGACAATATCGTGCTAGATGAGTCGGATCCTGACCGAGGAGGGTTGGGTCCTGACAGAATGGTATCAGAGACAGACCCCGACTGGGAAGTGTGCCAGCGAGGACGCTGGGCCCTAAGGGGGGTGGATTGTAAGACCCGTGTCCTGGAGGGAACGGTGAACAATCCCACATTCCTGCGAGGGGGAATGGTCTGGGAAGGGAATGGTGGTGTGCCTTAAAGGTGTAGGTACACACCTATCTAGCACGTGGCCTCTTGGGAGCTCAAGTGGCTTTGGGGGGGATTGGAATGACACGACCCATCCCAATCCCCCTAGGATTACCATGGAATGTGCCATGCTCCCATCTGACAAGAGGTGTCAGACAAGGGATAACCTATTGCCACTGCCCAAACGGGCTTCTAGAGTGCGTAAGGATCGATGGAGGAGGTGTGCGATGCTCAAGTCTCTGCTGCAGTCGCATCCGGAATCAACCTGAAGGGCATTAAAAACAAAAGCTGTGAGTGGACGAAAATAAACAAGTCTGTTTAAAATATTTATAAGACATTTATGCCCCCCAGTAAAAGCATATGCATGCACCATCATTTAAAATCATATATCATATAATATGAACCATAAACATAATTTTAGCCACTGCACTATACACTCCAATCCGACATCCCTGATGTCGGACGTCCCTGACGTCAATAAGGTCACAATCACAAGGCTACGCGTGCCACTCGGGTCTCAATTTCCGAGTTCAATCCCCGAACCCCGTTCGGGTACAGCATCCCCGATGCTTAGCGTCATAGACGCTGGACGTACTAAACGTCCGTGATCTCTCCGGGGTACCTCATCCGGAGGAGACAGTATCATATGGAAGGATCTATACAGTGCAGTACCAAATACATTTTATTGATATCCAAATGCAAAGCATATATATATACATAGATAAAATCCAAACCAATCTTTAAGTTTCATCAGACGTGTCTCAAGCCCAAATACTGTGAAACGTGCCATAACCATAATTTCAATATCATCAAAACCATTATAAGTCCAAATAGTTGATTTAAATCCAAAATCATTTATTCGATTCCATTTTAGGGTCCCCGACCCGAATCACATGTATAAATCAACTGGGCCCCTGGTCCGATTTCATAAGTTAACTGGGCCCCTGGCCCGATTTCATAATTCAACTGGGCCCCTGGCCCGATTTTACTTTATTCAAGTTCGTAACCGTTTCATGAAATCATATCCAACCACATTTATGGAAATCGGTGCAAATCCAGAAAACCTCGGTTTACGTGCAAATACGTAATTCACCTCGAAATACGTGAAATCATTTTAAATTCACCGATATCCAAAATAAATCATTTAATCACAATTATAACAATCATGAAACAGTTATGCATGCATCGAATTTATAAAACCAATGTCCACTCACAGACCGTTTAACCGAGCGCCTCGATACGCGTGCCATAGGCCCTCCCGGGCCACACTACTATCACCGGGACTCCCAATCCTGTCCAAATCACATTAGAGGATTACTAACCTCATCATTAACATCCTATTCAAGTCCCATAATTTTCCCGAATTTTTAAGTATTTTTAAACTGGATTTAAAACCTTCGGACATCCCGAACAATAACGAAACGGTGTCCGATCGACACGAAACCAATTCCAAAATGTTCGTTGCATTAAATAGGACAGAAGTCATGTTGACCTCACCTCGAGATTCGTGCCCATGCGCCGTCACGCGCCGCCGTGAGTGGCTGCACGTGAAAGCCACGCGCCTGCTACAGTGACTACTACAGTCACCATCCTCGCTCGTTTCTCTGGTAAACGGGTTGAAAAACCCGCGATAGGACCCGGTTCAATCACACCCAATTCAACATCAAATCAATCCGTTCTTTCAACTGATCCCTTGTAATCAATCACCATTTAAGTTCTGTAAATCGAATTACACAAATCATGGTCTAAATCCTCACGACTCTCGATCGATCCTTGACGGGTTTTCAATTCGGGTTTCACGATATCGTCCCTGTTTTCCAAATTAATTCATTCAATTAGCATCGTGAGAGTGTAAGGGACATTTCTACAAGGTCAATTTGAGAATTACTTACCTCAAACCCACTGAACACAAGCTCGACTTTGAGCTGCCATGGAAGCTCAGTTCTTCCACAATCCGCCATGGTTTCTCTTCGTTCTTGCAGCAAAGATGTTCGTTTTGATCCCAGAAGTCGAATTGAATCATCAATTTCGATCCTCACGGCTCAAATCATCCATTTCGAATTTCCCTCCCAAAAACCAAATTTTCAATTTCTCTGTCTCCCTCACCCGAACAATCCCCCGTGTAATCCCAGTTGAGTTAGTCTCTGAATTCTCTCCAATTTTCACTCTCAAGTTCGGTTGATAGGGAGAAGATTAAGGATGGAAGGAATTGGGATTTTGGTTGTACACGGCTAAGAAAACAGAGAGGGTTAATGGAGGAATTAACAATAATTAAACATAATTAATTAATAAAACATAATCATAATGTTCCCCCAAAACATGGATCCTGGTCTTAAGCCCCAAATTAAGGGATGAGTGACACTTGTCACTCATCCAAGTGTGTTCAGTCACCGGGTACTGTTCATTATTGTATTATTATTTTAATCGGAGCCTCGGTTCGTTAATTCGTTTCCTTGACCATAACTTCGCCGTCGAATCTCCGATTTCGGCATGCCGCCTGTCATTGGATTCGTATCGACGAAGCCTACGTAACGGTCCTTGGTCCTCGGCCATTGGACATCCCGGTCAAAAAGTCAACATTTGGCCCCTAATATGCCAAATTACGAAAATGCCCTTGCACTTCCGTACAACATAACTTCTTCCACGAACGTCGGAATCGAACGTGCCACCTGTATATGAACTCGTGACGTCCCAAACTACGTCACGGTTATCGGTCAAAGTCAGTTTGACCATCCGAAATAAAAGTCAACGTTTTGCCCACGCCCAGGGGCAAAACGGTCATTTTGCACAATTCGTCCGAAATCACCCAACTAATCCCAGATTAGTAAATCACAATTAAATATTATTAAATCCCGATATTCAGGACGGGTCGTTACATGGAACCCCAAAGTTAAGCGAGTTGAGGCTGGTGCAATTCCATGATGGGTGACCCCCTGAGAAGTTGCACCATGAGCTCCCGAAAACAAAACCGTGAGGGCAAGAGCAAGGAGGCCCAAAGCGGACAATATCGTGCTAGATGAGTCGGGTCCTGACCGAGTAGGGTTGAGTGCTGACAACGAAACTATCTTTTTATTTGGATTCAAGCACGAAGTTAGGTTTTGCTTGGATAAGGGCACAAAACCATTTACATATGAATAGAGACACAAAGCCTTTTCTTTTTGGGGGTGAACTCTCTCATTTTTATGCCCACTGTGGCTCTGTTCTTCTCTTCTTTACTTACACTATGTTGCTTTGATTTAAATCTTTTAAATTACTTGTTGCTTTGAAATCAAATCATCATGTAGTAGATAAAATTGCATTTTCATTATTCGACTTTGACCCCATTGAAGGTGTTTGTGGGTTTTAGGTGGTAAAATTGCAGTTTTAGTTTTGTGGGATTTTAATCCTCATGTAGGAAATTTCGTGATTAGCTGCTTTGATCTCATTTTTCTTCTTGTTTGTTTGCTTACCTGTTTATACTGATCATGATTGTGTAAATAGTGATAAGCTAATAGTTTAGTCTATGGGTTGTTTCCTTTTTAGGTGGATGATCAAACGAATTTATGGATTGGTTTTGGAAAATGAAGTGGATGAATTTATATGTTGGTTTTGAAAAATGAAGTGGATATTATATCTGATATATCTGATTTTAGTATTAGTTTGACTGGACATTGAAGAAAGTTGGTTGTTATGGTTCTATTAATTTACTAATTGCTCCACTTATTTTGGTCTCTAAGCTCCTTGCATGTGTACTTCAAATTGCATCCTTTCGGTTGTACTGGGATATTTGATTAGTTATCATCTTGATCATCTTCCCATATGTTTACATTTACTTCTGGATGTGTGACACTAACATTTCATTTTCGGCCTGCCATATATGAATGATTTTCTCTGAATTGTACATTTACCCTTATTCCGATTATCCACTTGATTCTCCGATGTTTTCCATTGGAAAATTATTTTCTGGCTTATCAGTGCATACAAGCTTTATCATTTGTAGTTAGGTTGATGTTGCTTTCTTCACACTGATTGTGATGTTTTATTTCCCTTTTTATGACAGGATTTGAACTTAGATTGTACCAATTTCCCACCCTACTCTAGGTTTGGTGGTTATTACTATAATTTATGGTAAGCACTTGTTGGTTCCTGTTAGGAGAAGCTAAACATGTCAGATGTGATGGTGATCTAATGGCTGACTCTAATACGTTAAGCCTGAAACACCAAACAAACCAATACGAGTTTGTGCAAAATTGTTAGTGCAAAATTGATGATATTAGTGTTTTGAATGCGAAATTGTTAGTGCAAAATTGTTAGTGCAAGAAGAAGACATTTGAAGTGGTAAATTATGTGTTTTGAGTAGCTTATTGTTATTATGTTACCTCCATTGATGAAAATGTCGTTGAATTTCGGCGAAATATTTCCGAAATTTCGGTAAATTCGGCTACCGGCATGTAACAAGGGGGGGAAGCTTAAACTTCCCGGAAAATCGAGAATATCGACGGATATCGGCGAATGTCGTCGATAGGGGTCGATATCAACGATATTGAACGAAAACAAAAATCAATTAACAGAGGAAATGTTGGGAAAAAATTTCTTAGAGCCAAGGATGAAAATTTCTCTAAGAGAAGCACAATAATCAATTTGAAGAGAAGCACAATAATCAATTCACCCACCGTAATCAATTCAGAAAACCAGAGAAGAGAGAAAAGAAATTGAAGAGAAAAGAAAAATTGGGGCAAACCGCAAACCTCCCTCGAAAAATTGGGGCGAACCGCATCCTTGATCCTCCTCGAGACTTCCGTCGACGGCCGAACGTTCGCCGCACAGGACTCCTCAACCCCCGACGACCACCTCCCTCCCTCTCACTCACCGTTGCACCCGCACAGCATTCCTCTACACTGCACCGTTCCACCACCGCTCAATTTCGTCCTTGAGGTCCTGCCATGGCGTCTTCTGAACCTCTTCGATGCTCAGCTTATGTAACCCAAGCCTCGATAAGCTCTCCTCCAGGAACTCTCTTCGGCAGCTGCTGTACACGTGCGAGCACTCCTTTCCGAATCCCGCCGCCACCATGCGTTTGGCGATCTCGTGGAGATCGTTGATGGTTCCAGAAGGAAGCGCATCAATCACGATGTCGTAGTCACCGATGGGTTGGGCTATAGGGATCTGGTGCTCCTCATCGTGCCCGATGATCTCCTCTTCATCATCTTCGTCTCCCGAGTCAAACGACAAGTCCCCGTTCGACTCGCCTCCGCGAAACGCGCGACTGAGTTCAAGGTTCTTGCCGCCGCCCTTCTGTACAAGAGATCGATCTCGATCTCTCTCAAACTAGAAAATAGTCAAGGCCTCAACTCAACAACCCGTTGTTTTTAAGCAACAAGTAAAACAACCCGTTTTGAGGTGAGGTTTTTTTTTTTTGGGGTCAAATTTAGTTTTTTGTTTTCCTTTTTAATTTCCTATTTAACTTTTATTTGTTCACAATTTTAAATATGTAGTAAAATATATTTTAGTAATTTATGTTGTATTTTAGAATATATATATATTTTAATATAGACCATATTTTTAATTTAGATTACATATTTAATGTGAAAAAAGGCTTAACTCACATATTTAGAATATATGTTTTAAACTTTAATTTAGAATTTATATTTCAATTTAGAACATATATTTTAATTTAGAATACCTTGTTTAATCCAAAAAAAAGGTTAAGCCTTAAATATCTTTTTTTTTGGTCAAAATTTCAAATTTATTATTCACCTCAATATATTTAGTAATATATGTTTTAGTATAAAATATGGCTTAGCTCATATATTTGGTAAAGCATGTTTTAATTTAGAATATATGTTTTATTTTAGAATATATGTTTTATTTTAGAATATATGTTTTATTTTAGAATTTATATTTCAATTTAGAACATATATTTGGTTTTAGAGTACCTTGTTTAATCCAAAAAAAGATTAAGCCTTAAATATCCTTTTATTTTTGTCAAAATCATAATTTATTATTCACCTCAATATATTTAGAACATATATTAAGTTTATTTTTAAAATTTTATACTGTTGGTTATCGGCAGACCTATATTCTATCATATGATTCATCATATATTCATTATATCAAAGTCATTTTATAGTTTTTATTAATCATATATAACCATTATTGAGTACTTAAGTTTTTTCCAAAATTTTATTCCAAATTTCCGTCATTTGGACATAATTTCTGTCATTTTTGTTGACCGTAAACGATATCGATATCGATAATGATATTTGAGGCGAGATATCCGTAAATTCGGCTAACAATATATCCGTCGATATCGATATTTTCATCTTGGTTACCTCTATTTAGAAGTGATAGTTTTAGTTGTCCCATGGATGTTATGTAAAGTATAGAAGTTGTTGTTTTTTTTTAAAAAAAGACTGAATGTAGTGTTAAAAATATGAGGTACTATTTTTCCTTTGTTTGAGTATTTTTCTCAATGAGTTTTCTCATGACAAAGGTTTTGATGAGGCCTCATAATATTAAAATATTATAATTAATTTGTAAAAATTTCTATTTTTAGTAATTAAGTATTTAAATTGAGGATTCATTTTTTATTTTTATCCTAGGCCTCCTTATATTTAAATCGACACTATTAATTAAATTTTATGATGAGAATTTTAACTAGACATCCATCACAAATTTGTGGTTCACCGAATTATGGTACTTTTCTTTAAATTCCATTTCCAATTAGAAAGACAAAAAAATTTGAAATTCTTTAACAAAGGCTTAACCATAATTAGGTATAAAAAGTTTTGCTTTAACGAGCCGCCACAACCAATATCATCGTTCAGAAGGAGGCGCAAAGTTCCTCATCTCTCTTCGTGTCTCCCTCGCTCTCCATCTCCCTCATGAGTCAAGCTTCCTACTTAACCTGCCCACTAATTTTTTCTTCCTTCCCCATCTCGCTGTCGAGATCGTTGATCTTCTCACTCCGAAGCTTAAAAAAGGTCTGATTTTTCTCTTCTCGGACTGATTGACATCGCCATTTCTTATTCCACGAGTATCTCCGTCGTAGGTTGCCGTCTGGGCCGCTGCAGCCATCTGCGGTGAGTCTCTCTCTCTCTCTCTCTCGTTCTTGTTTGTTTACATAATCAAATTCTTCCAGTTATCCTTCTCTGCAATCGAACTATGATGAACTCCCGGATTTTCTAAAAATTTGGTCTCTTTGCACAAAGAGCCAACTTGTAGAAATATCAGTATCATTAGGTTGTAATCGCTATTTTCTCAATACAAACCGAAAATTATCAACAGCCTACTAATCTAAAACCAATAATTATTGTTGCTGAAGTATATAAAGCTTGTCACCAGATGTTTTCTCTGTCAGGACTGAGGAGATTTGAATGTTGGAGCGTACAAAATTCACTGAATATCACCTGGGGTTAAAATTTCACTTGGAATTCCAGGTCATTATTAGAAGTTTCTGTATAATCAATGGGGTTTTTCCTAATTTTAAGCCAAAATTGTTCTATTATATCTGAGGAAATAGTTACATTCTCAAACAGCTTAGAAATGCATGTCGGAGCATTTTGCTTCTGGTTCATCCCATGTATTTCTCTCCCTATGTGAGACTTATTTGATCAGAATCTCTATGTTTGCCCCTGATTGTATTTTGTTAGTTTTCTATTTAGTTGACTAATTTTTTTTTTTGGGGGTGGTACTTTCTTTTGAATTGCTATGTCTATATTAATTTTTTTTTTTTGTGGGGGTTAATTGAGAAATTTATTTGGAGATTTTTTTTTTCCCAGTGACTGGATGTATGTTTGATTGAATATGGTGAGTTGGAGATGATTACTAAGAAATCACTTCTTAAACGTTCGGGATCATGAGGAAGGTGGGGGGAAGTGAGATGGCTGCTGCGTGTTGTTGCCTTGCTGGGTTAGAGAAAAGGACTAAATTCTATAACTTTGACGGGAAACGAGCATATGAGTTCATATGTTAATGGTTCAAACCACAGTGATTAAATTAGTAAAATTAAGATCACAGTGACTAAAATTGTTTCCACTCAAATCGCAGTGACTACAAATGTATTTACCTTCTTTTATAGTAAACTGTGTTTTTTCGTTCTTTTAAATCGGGGTTTATTCCTTTTTCTATCAAAAATTCTAAACCTACGCTAGAAGATTCATTGCATTTTTTATCCATTAGCTGTCATATACTTACTCATCTATGTCTTATATTGTTCTTATTTAGTCCTTTTGAAATTTGAGTTTTTCCTACATTTGTTGTTTTTTTAACGAGTGAAATCTTCTTTTGTTGCTTTTTTTGTACAGGGAACTCAGTACGTTGCATTTTTATCCGTGAGTTGTCATATAATTCTTATTTATTCCTTATATAGTTCTCATATAGCCTTTGACTTCTGAAATCGATTGATGTGTCACAATTTAGCTATTTTTATGGACATATCACATTATAGGACCATACCATAGAGTCTTTATTGTAGAAGGACCCTGCTTGGTTTGACTCTGCGAAATCCAAATCCTGAGCCTGGACTCCTGTTGGGATCAGCCTGTCGACCAAATTGAGTAGGAAGATGGCCATGCCTTAAGCCCTACAAGCAACAAGCCTCACAAGAACAGGGGCGAGCTCAGAAATTATTTTTCAGACACAGATCCATTTGTGTGCTGTTTATACTTTATAGTTCAATTTTCCCTCCAGAAGGCCACTGTTTATCTGAAGCTTGAAGATATGGATCTCAGCCAGGTGAGTTGACTCGATTCCACTTTCATCCGTTTTCAATTTGTTGCTTTACTATATCAGCTTTTAGAGTTAGGGTTAACACACTTTCTTTGATGCCTTTCTATTTTTCATATGGTGAGTGAAATGTTTGGATTCTGAGGGTTTTGGGTCGTGCTTTTGGTTATCGGGATTGCCTGTTTGTTTGGTTGCTGAGAAAATAATCAGAACTAGTTAGAATCTATATTTTGGATGGTAATTTAAATTTTCGTAAAGATGAAATGGGGTTTAGAGGTCAGGAATTGTGCAGGTCCCTGTTGATTCTCAACAGACAAGGAGGCCATATGCGCCACCAAAGCGGTTCGTGAGGAGTCAAATCCCAGACACAATCCTCCATGATCCGGCTCTCAATGCGGCCATTGGCCTTCTACCCTCCAACTACAACTTCGAAGTTCACAAATGTGTATGGCGTGCGCGCTCAACTGGCGCTGCACGTGTGGCCTTGCAGCTCCCTGAGGGTCTTCTCATGTATTCTCTCGTCCTCTCTGACATTCTCTCCACCTTTGGTGGTGCCTCCCAGTGCTTTGTCCTGGGCGATGCCACCTATGGCGCCTGCTGCATAGACGACCTTGCCGCCAAAGCCCTCGACGCTGATCTCCTGATACATTTTGGCCACAGCTGCCTAGTCCCCCTCCATGTCACCACAATCCCCTGCCTCTATGTTTTCGTGGAAATCTCCATTGATGTCTCCCGATTAATCCAGACTGTTAATCTCAGCATTGAAAACCCTCACTTAAAAACCCTTGTCCTTGCTGGGACCATCCAATTTGCCTCTGCTATCCGGGCTGCCAAGCCTGAGCTCGAAACCTGTGGTTTCAAGGTCCTCATTCCACAGTCAAAACCGTTGTCTGCTGGTGAGATTTTGGGTTGTACAGCCCCAAAAATCTCACGCAGTATTCAGAGAGTCAACGGGGAGGAAGAAGAGGAGAGCATAGTGGTGTTTGTGGCGGACGGGCGGTTTCATCTGGAAGCTATTATGATAGCGAATCCAGGGCTTAAGGCTTTTCGGTATGACCCATATTTAGGGAAGCTGTTCTTGGAGGAATACGATCACAAGGGGATGAGGGAGTCCAGGAAGAGTGCAATTTTGAAGGCGAAGGAGGCCTCCAGTTGGGGTGTTGTGTTGGGGACTCTAGGAAGGCAAGGCAATCCCAGGATTCTACAAAGACTGGAGAAGAAGATGAAGGAGAAAGGATTTTCTTATGCTGTGTTTTTGATGTCAGAGATTAGTCCTCCAAGAATTTCTCTGTTTGAGGACTCTGTGGATGCTTGGATTCAGATTGCCTGTCCTCGATTGTCCATTGATTGGGGAGATGCATTTACAAAGCCACTTTTGAATCCTTTTGAGGCTGATATAGCTCTTGGCTTCATTCCTGCTTGGTGGGACAAGAGCAAGAAGAGTGATTCAGGTTGTTGCAGTTGTACTAATGGAAATGGGGCCACGGAGGAAGACGTTCTTGGGGATTATGCTATGGACTATTATGCTTTGGATGGAGGGGAATGGAACTCCTCTTATGTCAACAAGCCTTCTCGTCCTCCTCGGAGAGCTTCTGCATCAGCTACTGCTGCTGCTAACACCGAGTAGGTGTGTTTTGCTTCATTGTTTAACTTAATTTCAAATACTTGGTGCGAAAGTTTTTTTTTTTTTTTTTTTTAATGCTTGTAGAGTCCACTGTGTTCCTGAAATTGACAATAGGTGAGTTTTGTTTATGTTTATTTTGTTACCGCACTACAATGATATTAATATTGTGATTCGAAAACTAGGCCCTCAGACTTTTGGTGATGTTTTTCTTGTTTTTTGTCTAGATGGTATAAATTTGATTTTGCTTCCTTACACTCTGAAATTAGATTAGTCTGTTAAACCTACATTAATTAACTATTTGTGTTGCTCTACCTTTGGTTGTTTGCTTGTTTGTTTTTATTCATTTTTAATTAGATGAAGCTGCTTTTATCATTTGAGTGTTTTAGACTTTTATTTTGTTCTTAATATATTATACAACTGATTCTGGGAGACATAATGGAATAAAATTAGGGGTCAGATTTTGTTTATTACCCAGCAATTCCACCCTTAAGACAATTTGGTCCCCGGAATTTCAATTTGCTTACATTTTACCACTCGTTCCTTCCGATATCATTGCAGAGGAGTTCTGTTGTTGATTTGTTGTCAGGAAAACTGTTAAATAATGATGTGGCATATGGGACCTAATTCTCTCTCACGTTGAATAATAATGAATCAACGCTAGAATAAAATTTTTGTTTAAAATAAAATAAAAATAAATAAGGAACATATTGTGAAATGTCATTTGGTTCAAATGCTCATGGGCTTATGGGGGCCCGATAGGTCCGATGCACAAAAACTCTGCCCGGCCCGTTATGGGCTGTGGGTTAGCCTGATTCGAGAGTTAGCAAGTTGGACTTGGGCTTAGGGTGTTCAAACTTGATAGGCTCGAGTTTTATAAGCCCAACTTGACCCGCCTATATAAGTTCGACCCGTAAGCTCGAATATATAGTCCAAATAACCGAAAGGCACTAAACCCACCCAAATCCATTTCTTATAATAGTCCAAATTATTTAGAGCTAAACCTACCCAAGATCAATACAACCCAAAGTCCAACCTGTCAGGACACACCCCGGTTTCACCCCGAAACCGAGGTAAATCCTGCTCCCGTCTGACACCCCGACACAATACTACTGAACACGCCCGAAAAGGCATTAAAACACCCAGTCAGACGCAGGAGAACTTTTAAAACATCCCGAAGTTAAAATTTACAGAGCATAGTACTGAGTACAAAAGAAAGAAAACCGATACAAAGAGTACACGCACTACGGAAAATTGAAACACTCCGGGATCCCTTCCGCGACTTCTCTGCCTTAGACGTTGCCTCGACGTCGAAACCCCGCTCTAGTGTGAATGGACCATAAATAAAAGAAAAGTTTCCAAAACCGTTTATAAGAAAGAACTGGGGTTGGCCCTCCGTTTTGAAACCACATGCATAACTCAGTTATTAAAGCAGTTATAGTTCACATAAACCTCATCATAAAAACAGAAACACTATAAAACACAGTTATAGAAATCATAGCATAAGCATCATAAAACCGTATCATAAACCATGAATATCAAGTCATCATTATCCGATCAAACCTGATGGACCTATCCGAGTCTTTAAATTCCCGAGTCTTTAAACTCAATCCAGGCTTCAATAATATTCGAGTCTTTAAACTCAACAGGCCTACGGGGGAAATATCAATATATCCGAGTCTTTAAATTCCCGAGTCTTTAAACTCAATCCGGGTCTTTAAACCCAATCCTTGCCCGTCCCCCGTCAAATCAATATCCGGGTCTTTAAACCCAATATCCAGATCCAGCAAATCCAATCTAAAACCGTTTGAAAACCTTTTCTAAATCCATATCCAAACCCGAATCTGAAATCACTGGTCCGATGCCCTTTCGGCATCCTGAACCGTCATTCCGAACCCAAATCCGGAATTCCACTTTTCCGACTTTAAAACCAAATTCCGCTTTCCGAAATCCGATTCTAAAACCGAAAACCTTGATCATCGAAATCATGTTCCAAAATCCATTTATAATCATTGAAAACCATTTATCATTTAAATCCCAAAACCTTAGCATCATAATCAAAAATCCACCTTTCCTCGTAAAACGTGCCAAATACGTTATTTCTCGAAAACCGTGCAATTATGTAAAGCCAACATAGCATATTCAACATTCATGAAATCACATGTAAAACCATAAAACAATTATAGAAAAATAGTTATGCATGCTCAGTTATAGCGAAGGGGTCCACTCATAGTACCGAGCCCTCAATCGCGTCTCGAACGTCCCGTACGTTCCTCTGCTTCCTCGGGAAGTCCCGATCCTGTCAACAACCGCCAAAGTATGTTACTAACACGTCTACCGAAGTCCACCTAATTTTCCCCAAAAATTCCCGGGTCTTAAACGTAACGAACCGGAACCCTAAACCTTCACCCTCGCAGAACTACATCGAATCGACGTCCGAACAACCCGAAACCAATCCCATTAGACTCGTCACAACACCTAGACTAAAAATCATGTTGACTGTTTTCCCAACCGCCGCCGCACGCGCCTCCACGTGCCGCCCAAAGTGGGTGCGCGTGGCCCTCACGCGCCAGCTACAGTACCATCGTCTTCCTCGAGTCGACCCGGTCGAACCGGCCTCTGCAATTCGAACCGGCGAGGATGGTTCACCGCCGTACCTGCACCAAAACACCTCCTTTCTTCACCAACTGCTTCGTCCAGACCTAAGCTATCCATTCCTATACTCCAAACACCTCGACTCAACCTTAAACCTGTCGACTCAAGCTCGAACAGAAACCCAAACTGTCCCCTGTTTTCTACTCCGGCCACCCAGGTCTTCCCCCGCCACGGAAACCACCGTAGACGGTTCCTAAGGACCTAAGAAGTCGACTAGGACCAACCAAAACCCTCGACTCATACTCAAGACCCACGACTTAATGTTTGAACCCAGACTGAAAAACAGAGGACGCCGTGTATCCTCCGTCGTCCAGGACCCCGTCGTGCACTCCCCTTCACGGCTGCACAACCAGCAGCTACCTAGGACCCTACTGAGTCCCCTAAACCTCACTAGACTCCTCGATTCAACCCCAAAAGCCACGACTTTCGATTTGAAAATCGACGGCAAAACAGAGCACAGAGAGGAAAGAAGAAAGATTACCTGCGGTCGATTGCCGCCGTGAGCTCTACTGGGGCTAGTCGACTCCTCTCACCCCTCACGACACCACCACGAGTCCAATTGCACCGTACACGGTCACACCGCCACCACAAGCTCTCACCTCTTCTCTGTTTTCTCTGAGAACTCAAACCTCCCACTCCTCTGATTTCCTTCACAATCCTCACTCTCAAATCACGCACCACTTTCCTCTCTTCTCTCAGTCACTCTCACAACTCACCAACCTCTCACCCACACACTCAATCGATCAATTCCTCTCCCAATTTCACTCTCTATTTCTGTTCCTCTCTCTAGTCGAACAAGCACGAACACACACGGGCATCCCCAATTATTTGGACCGTACACACGCCTAGAAGCCACTAGGCCCTTGCCACGCGTCACAATCCTCTCCTCTCCCTCACAAATGTCTCAATCTCAGCCCTCCATTTCTCCCTCTCTGTTGCACAAATCCCAAATGCAAAAGACCAAAATTTCCTTCCTTTTAAGCCAAAATTACGATCTTGTCACTTCCTTTCTAGACCCGTAACTCACACATCGTAAGTCCGATGAATACGTGCCGTCTGTCATCGAACTCAGGACGATGAGATCTAGCTAACCATCCTAGGTCAACGTGTCAAAACCCGATCGTACGAAAAGTCAACTTTTTCCCCTAATTTACCCAAATTACGATTATGCCCTCAACCTTCCGAACATCATAACGTCCTCCTCGGATGTCGGAATCGGGCGTGCCACCTGCCTACGGATTCGTGACGTCCTAAACTACGTCCTGATCATCGGTCAAAACCCAATTGACTGCCCGAACTAAAAGTCAACTTTTTGTCCAAACTAGGGACAAAATCGTCATTCTACCCTAATGAAATTATCGGGACCACCTAACCCCCGATTAAGCTCACTAATCTTGCCTTAAACACTTCCTTAACCCTAATTCCCGGGACGAGTCGTTACACAACCCCAACCCTAACCCTATATAACCCTTTCGACCCAAAGATGGTAGAAATCCTAACCTACTTATATAAATTATACATTGAACAAAAAAAAAAAACTTCAACAAATTATACAATACAATCTTCTGGTTCTCACAAACAAAAACTAACTCTCCATGCAACTTGCTTAATTAAGAATCTTAACTATTGTCATTATATTAATAGGCACTAATGACACTACGTATCAAGTTGTTATATATACCAGAAAGATGCCGGTAAATAGTACATATATTCTTCCATGCATTTACTATTTACCCAATTGTCTTATATTCCAAATCTTACATTCCCCTTTCTTAATCAAATATATTTCTTGTGGCCTAATATTAGTCACTTCTTACTTTTTTTATACGTTTTTAATGACCAATGAATCAACTAATTATATTGTGAATTACGACAGACAGTAAAACAACAACAAATCTCCTGATTTCCATCTAAAACCCATGGAAAAATGTATTCATGGGTATGAAGTTTGAACATATATAACTGGTCTTAATATGTGAGACATTAGATTAGGCTAATTACAAAATAAGACTATATACACCAACAATTGAAATAAATAAATAGAAATGGTTCGTCCAAAGTTTTAGTATGAAAACAAATGAAATTACATGCATATATTTTTTTGCAACTTTAAAATTTGAAAAATAGTTTATTTCTAAAAGCCCACTTGAGCCTAGCTTGAGTGGGCTTAGTAGGCCCGACCCCGAAAATCCCGATAAAAGTCTAACCCGATAAAAAACTCGGGTTCTTATATATGTACATAACCCCGTTCGCCCTGGCTCGTAATTTTAAAAATGATTTAATAAGCTCGATTCGGCCCAGCCCAAACCCAAAAAAATTGGACCGGGCTTGCTCAGCCCGACCCAATGTCGAGAGCTATCTCCCACCCATGCCTTTGTCTACCAATTCCCCTTCCACTCGTCATGATCCATTGACAAGTTAAGTGCCAATGAGTTTTTCTCTCTGGAAGTGGAGACTGTTGGGATTGGGAAAAAGGTTTTTGTTTTATTTTATAGGGTTTTAAACAAAAAATTAAATTCCAAAATTGGTTTGCTATTACTTTATCTGACGTTAGGGAGACGTTGGGCCCAGATGTGCTACATGGCAGGGATTTTGGAAGGAGTGGGTACTATAATGTTAAAATTGAAAGCACTTGGACTAACATGTCTCAAGGGTTAAAAGTTCTTTGTATCAAACTGAAGTTGACCTGAAAATAATTATATTACCTCATCCTGAAGAGTTGATATTATATCGATTTATATCGGGCTAATCAGTTTGTCTCGAAATTTGCCCTATCGTATTTCTGTCACTAGCGTGGATGGTAACTAAGTAGAGTGCATTGCTGTCTGCTTTCAGCCTGGAGAATAAACAGCTCCCTAGGAACTTGGATATCAATCAGTAGATGATTGGCAAACTGATGGACACCCAGACAAAGCAATGGCGTAATCAAGGCAAATGTTCAGACAAAGCAAAAGGATGCTGCATAAGGATGTTGCATGATCGGTATGTGTAGCGTTGGAAATATCGGTAATATCGACGATATATTGATAATTTGAGGAATCGACATCTAAACAGGGGGAATGAAATTTTTTCCCCGAAGTTGAAGTTTTCATCCGATTTCGGAGAATATCGGTGAATTTCACCGACATTTAACCAAAATTGGACAAAAACAAAAACCAAACACTCACCTTCGCACACCCATTCCTTGGATTCTTCAACAAATTGAAAAATCATCATTCAAACTTGAATTTTTCCCTTTATATATTGGGGCAATTTCATCCAATCTATCTCCCAATTTCATCCAAACTATCTTCCAATTACATCCTTGAAAAATTTCCTCCATTCTATATCTCCCTCCCCCTCCTTATCTTTCTGCCCTTCTCACACAAGATGAGTAGCGGCGGAGGGCAGCAACAGCTAACAACATCGGCATCGGTGGTATCGGCCATCTTCCGTTCACACCTTCATCATCCCTTCTTTTCCTTCATGGTCTTTGTCTCCTTTCCTTCTGGGAGTCGAGTTTCGGCCATCTTCAACGACAACCTCTCTTTTCCTTCAACTAACTCAAGCAGTCTAGCGACAACCTCTCTATTTTAGCGTTTCTCACGCTCACGGCTCATCACGTGCTCAACAACAGGCTTAAACTTTTAATTAAACGAAGAGGATGAAAGCCTTCTACATGCTTTTAATCTAGGGCCGGCCAATAGGGAGGGCGGGAGGGGCCTAGGCCCCGGGCCCAAAAATATTGAAGGGCCCAAAATTAAGTTTTTTTTTTGTTATATTAAAAAAAATAGTAAGTTGTATGATAATTTAGATGGGGGGTACGAGTGAACAAGAAACAGAAGGAAAGTCTCCTTCAAAGTTCCAAGAAGAAAACGCAGTGTATTAATATTCTAATTCAATGTTTCAAGGTTAAATATCAATCTCATTCAATCTCAAATTCTCAATTGTTCTAAATTTTTAAGATCTAATTCAAACTCTCAAACCCTAACCTCAATTTCTCAACAATTTGCTTTTCCAGTCGAAGACATCTAGACATTTTCGCCTCTCCTTCTGAAAGTCATATCCGAGATATTTCTAAGTTACATACTTCAAAAATAAGTAATTTAATTTAATAGAATTCCTATTACAGTTTCCCTAATTGAACACTTCCATTTGGCAACTTTCCCTTATGGATGTTGTAGTTTTTTACGACAGGAAGACCTCTTCATATAATCAAAGGATCAATGTTATGGGTCTAAACCACGAATCTAACATTACAAATGGTATGTCAGTTCTTATTTTTTGTTAGAAATTAGAAACTATGCCTCTTTAGTTTTTTTTTTTTGTGTGCCTTTTGAAACTTTAATTACGTATTTTTTCGCATTCTAGGAAAATTTCAAGAAACTCACATAAATTGATAAGGTCATTGTTACAAAAGTTCTTAGTTTAATAATATTTAATTACATTGTTGTTTTAAATATAAAAGTTTGTATATAATTGCAAATTCCTTACTGATTTTACAAAAAAAGTATAAGATTTGTTTTAAAAAAATTAAATGTATTTTTTTGGATATGATGTACTCTTTTTTCTTTATTTGAGGTTTTGTCCTAATTTATGAGTTTTCTCATAACAAAAATTTTAACGATACTTCTTAATAAAAATATAATATAATCAATTTATTAAATTTAAATTTTCAATAATTAAGTATGAGAATTGAGGGCCCATTTTTTATTTTTTCCCTAGGCCTCTAAATGTTTGGACCGGCCCTGTTCTAATCCGATCTCTTGTTATTTTTTATTTTTTTTTGGTTCCTAAGAACGGTTTTCTAATATCTTGTTATTAATTTTTTATTATTAAATTAGAATATTGGTACATTGTAATTCCTTTTTTATTTTGTACAAAAAGAAAATTCCCTTTTTTATTTAAATATTAATACATAATTATTAACATTTATTATTATTATTATTATTACCTATTTGTTTTAACATTGTGTTAGAAATAAATACATAACTAATTTGTTTACAGTGTTTACATATGAAAAACTAAGTAATTAATATAATTTTTTATGTATAATAGATTTCATAATATGGTGAGCGGAGGAAGAGTAGGAAACTCAAATGAGATATATGAATTCTATTTCCAATAATACATTTTCACTTAGTAAATTTTTTGTGTCTTTGTTGATGGAGCCAGAGTTGAAAATATTGATCATATCGATTGATATATCGCCACTTTGAGTGGTCGACATTTAAACAGGGGAAAGGAATTTTTTTTTCTCCCAAAATCGAAGTCTTCGTCCAATTTTCGAGAATAGCGGCGAAATTCTCCAATTTTACCGACATTTAACAAAATTGGACCCAAAAAAAACCAAACACTCACCTTTGTAGACCCATTGCTTGAATTCTTCAACAAATTGGAAAATTCATCATTCAAACTTGAATCTTTCCCTTCATAAGCAGTAGTGGTATTGGCGGTAGCGACCATCTTCAGTTCACGCCTTTATTATCCCTTCTTTTCTTTCACGATCTCCGCCCCTTTTCCTTCTCGGAGTTGAGCCTTGGCCATTTTCAGCGATAACCTCTCTTTTCTTTCAGCCAAGTCAAGCAGTCATGCGACAACCTCTTTGTTTATGAGTATCTCACACTCGCGGCTCATCAAGTGCTCAACAACAGGCTTTAAACTTTTAATTAAATGAAGAGGATGAAAGTCTTCTACATGCTTCTAATATGATCTCTTGTTATTAATTTTATTGTTATTAATTTTATTATTATTATTATTATTATTATTATTATTATTATATTAGTACACTGTAATTCCTTTTTTATTAAATATAAGTGCATAATTATCAACATCTATTATTATTATTATTATTATTAGGACAAACTACATAAAAGTACTTAAACTACAGAGTCAATTTCAAAAATAGCTGAATTATAAAAAGTTACATTTTCATACTCAAACTATAATGTCGATTTCAAAAAAGTACCTTTATTAGATTTTCCATCCAAAACTCAATTAACGGTTTATGTGACAAATAATAAATGCCACTTAACATCTGATGTGGCAAATGTTCGATGGGCATTTTAGGAATAATTTTAATTCATCTCCCTTCTTCTTCTTTTCACCAATTCATCATCTTTATCTTCCCCAATTCAATTATCAATCATAGAACACACCAAATTTGAAGGATCTGGATCTTCAACAACAAATAAAGATATGAATGAAACAAAAAGATCTAGCTAGCCTCGGCCACAAAATCCTGTTAAATCTCTTTGATCTCGTCGATTCATCCATTAGAGGGAGATCACAATTGTTGAATTGGAAATCGAGCTGGAAGATCTCGATGTTGGCGAATAAGCTGAATGACAGATCCACCACAACTCATCGAACTTGTGGCTATGTACTGCGCGTCTAGCGCAAACACCACTAAGATCGAGCAATTGATCCCCTTTATACATGCCATGGCTCCAAAATTGAGTGAACACCAACTTGATCTTTATTGGAAATGGAAGAATTAAGGAATTAAAAAGAAAGGCACAACGAATATGAGAGAAAAGAGGGTGTTCTATGGAAATGAAAGAATCAGAAAACTTAATCTCGTATATATTTTTTTATTACATTTAGGGTGTTTGTGTTTTTAGTGTTGGTACATTGTTTTTGGTTGGGTTGGATAACTTGGATGCAAAGGTTGTCCAAAGTACAATTAGGAAGAGCATGATTTGGGAGGTGATTTTGATGTGGGGTTGTAGTTGATGATTTTAAACATGGGCACCGAAGATGAACATGAAGATGAATTTAATGATGATTAAAGTGTTTGTTGAATTCCTGGATGCTTCTATTTTTGATTTTCATCTCTCACCTTATCTAATGAAATTGTGCGATTAAGGAAAAAGTGTATACAAGGGAGGAAGAATTAATGGATCAAACACAACACAATACAACAGAACCCCGAATCCAGAACCCATTTATCCAAACAATTTCCCCCTCTCTCTCTCTCTATCAGTAAAAAAATAGAACCCAGAATCCATTTCTGTTCATCTTTCTCAGATCTGATTTTTTTTTTTTAAAGTGCCATTTATTTGGTAGGATTGTTTTGTTTCATTCAGGTGTTTATTTGTTGTTGTAGATCCATATCTTCGGATCTGATGTGTTCTGAGGATTGATGATTGATGAAAATGATTAATTGGGGAAGATGAAGATGATTAATTGTTGAAGAGGAGGAAGAGAGATGAATTAAAATTATTCCTAAAATACCAATTGAAAATTTGCCATATTAGATGCTAAGTAGCATTTACTATTTGCTACGTAGACAGTTAACTGAGTTTTGGATGGAAAACTTAACGGATGTATTCTTTTGAAATTGATACTATAGTTTGGGTATGGAAATGTAACTTTTTATAGTTCGGGTACTTTTTGAAATCGACCCTATAATTTGGGCACTTTTATGTAGTTTGTCTTTATTGTTATTATTATTATTGTTGTTGTTGTTGTTCTCTATTTTTATTAATATTGTGCTAGAAATAAATACATAAATAAATACATAACTAATTATTAATTTGTTTACATTTGGAAAACTAAGTAATTAATATAAGTTTTATGTATAATATACTTCATAATATGGAGAGTGGAGGAAGAGTAGGGAGCTTTCCTTATATTATGTCCAACACACTTTGGTCAAGTAGCATCACTTGGCAAAATTTCCGTGTCTAAATAGATGGAGCCCAATACGATTTCGAATCCAATAGAAATTCTACTTGTTTTTAATGAAATTCAATGAGTAAAGTGTTCTTGGTGCAAAATTATCAATAAAATTGTAGAATGTATGGAATATCTTGCTTTCATTCACAGCCGAAAGGCTTAATTTATACAGGTTTATGGGGAGAGATAACTCTAAACAGTTATCTCTCCTTATCTGTTTGTAGGAAATAACTACCTAGAATCTGCCTAGGAAACTAACTATGGACATCTGTCCAAGAACTATCCTAACTATCTACATGTGTACGAAGTTTACAAGTGTAGTGTGATAAGTCTAACTAGTATATACGACCATGGATTGAAAAATCGCCGAAATCGACGATATATCGTGATTTCCAACTGGCGGCAGCTAAGAAGGGTGAAGGTTTTTCTTCCCCCAATATCGAAACATATCGACGATTTCGGTCGATATTGGCCGAAATTCCCGATATTGGACGGGAAGCCTCGATTTTGGACCTAAGCATCGAACCCACGAGGGAAGTTCGGCAGCAAAGGACCGAAATTAAAAAAAAATGAAAATCATAATCTCAATCGTAAATCACGGACTGAACATAGAAGAATTCAAAAAGGATTCAACCAAAACGTCAATCAATCATACACACAACAAGTATGAAAATAATTCAAAAGGAAATAATTTAATTATGACCCACGGACGAACAAAATTTGGGAGGAAACAACAAAATTTTCTCATGGACTCACCAATCTCAGTCACCACCTACGCAAGCATAAATTGGGGGGGACACCGAAGAAAACCTCGAAGTTCTCGAACCCAACCCATCGCTCGCCGACAAAAATCACTTGAACCTTGAACCCAGTCTCAGTCAACCACCTCTGCTCGAAGTCTCGAATCACCTCTCGTCTCGTCCGTCGCTCGACGCCGTCTGCATCTCCGGTTCTTTGCTCGCCTGCCGGAATCGTTCGAATCTCCCTCGAAGTCGCCCTTCACGTCGCCCATGACCCTCACGATCGATTTCCCCAAAGTGTGCTAATCGACCGAGAATTCGAGATATTTGTTGAGTAAAGAAGAATTGAAACGAAACGCTCCGTTTAATTTCATTTCATTTATTAACCTTTTTTATTTATTTACATATATTATTTAATTATTTGTCAAATTAAATTATTTCATTTATTATTTACTTTTTTTATAATAAATATCAAAAATAGCTTAAGCCCAAATATATTATTTTATATTTGTATTTTTTTATAAATTAAAATATATCATATATTATTTTATTTTTTATTATTATTATTTGTATTTGTATTTTTGTTATTTACTTTTTTTTTAACCCCAAATATCAAAAATAGATTAAGCCTTAAAAGTTTTTTTTTCAAAATTCAAAATATATCATTTATCATTTATTATTACTTTTTTTTATAAATTAAATTATATATTATTTTTATTATTATTTGTATTTTTATTATTATTATTTTCTTATTTTAACCCCAAATATCAAAAATAGATTAAGCCTTAAATTTTTTTTTTCAAAATTCAAAATTTATTATTAGGTAAATAATATGGCTTAATTCATATATTTGGTAATCATTTATTAATAATAAATTTATCATTTATTACTAAAATATGTTTTAGTAATGTATGTTTTAATATAAAATATGGCTTAATTCATATATTTGGTAATATTTGTGTTAATTTAGAATATATGTTTTAAAATTATGAATATATGTGTTTTTGTTCCTTAATTATGAATATGTATTAAAAAAAATTTGAAGCCTTGAACGTTTTTTTTTCAAAATTCAAAATGTATTATTAAGTAAAATATGTTTTAGTAATGTATGTTTTAATATAAAATATGGGGTAATTCATATATTTGGTAATATTTGTTTTAATTTTTAATATATGTTTTATTTTAGAATATATATTAAAATTATCAATATATGTGTTTTTGCTCCTTAATTTTTTTTAATCATCATCAAAGTCTAACTTAGAATATATGTTCTAATTGAAATAGTCTTTATTATTATTTTTATTTTTATTATTATTATTATTTGTCAATGTATGTTTTAATATAAAATATGGCTTAATCATATATTTGGTAATATTTGTTTTAATTTAGAATATATGTTTTAAAATTATGAATATATGTGTTTTTGTTTCTTAATTATGAATATGTATTAAAAAAATTTGAAGCCTTAAACGTTTTTTTTTTCAAAATTCAAAATGTATTATTAGGTAAATATGTTTTAGTAATGTATGTTTTAATATAAAATATGGGGTAATTGATATATTTGGTAATATTTGTTTTAGTTTTTAATATATGTTTTATTTTAGAATACATATTAAAATTATGAATATATGTGTTTTTGCTCCTTAATTTTTTTTATCATCATCAAAGTCTAACTTAGAATATATGTTCTAATTGAAATAATTTTATTATTATTTGTATTTTTATTATTATTATTTGTCATTATCAAATTCTAATTATTTTTCATGTAACTTAGATTTCATAAAATGTCTAGTGCAAGTGAAAGCCGCCCAAGACCTAGACGAGTTGCCCCAGCATGGAAATATGCCATTGCAATTCCTGGAAATAAAAATGGTGTCATATGTTCGTTTTGTCAACATCGGTTCCAGAGTGGAGCCATAACGCGATTAAAGTTTCATCTAGCAGGTTTTGATCCAAAAAAAAAGTGTTCAAAAATGCAAATATGTACCTAAAGCTATTAGGGATGAGGTCAGAACATGGATCAAAAGTAAAGATACTACTAAAAAGAATAAGAATATGATTGGTGAGAACATACGAGCTAGCTTGAGAGAAGATCCACTGGACACTCAACAGAGCATTCAGATTAATGATAGCGATGATGAAGAAGATGATGATGAATTCGCTTATCCACTAGATTTGCATAGATCTGAGAGAGTAGCAAATCGCTTTGCTATAAATGCATCGAGGGATGAGGCACGGCGAAGTGTTGACACTTATGGAGTTGGTACCATGCGTGGTGCTCAAGGAGGCAGTAGTAGTCGTCAACAACCTCAACAGATGCGTCGATCACAAAGTCTGCGTGATCCATTTTCAATTCCTACAGAACCAAAACTCTACAAAACTGCATGAAGTTAACAGAAGACTGTAAAATCGATGTTGAAAGGGACTAAAGAGAAGTTGGGTCGATATATAAGCAAATTTTTTTATATATGAAGGTGTGGCTCCAAATAAAGCCAACTCTCATCATTTTAAGAATATGATTATTGAAGCCCAACGAGCAAGTATTTAATAAATTTATTTATGATATATGTTTTATTTAGCTTATGAAATAGCATTAAATGCTAACTTATGTTTTGGTTTGCAGGGGAAGGCGTGTCCACTCCTTCTCCATATGAAGTGAAAAATAAATATCTTCCTATGGAGTATGAAGATATGACGCCATGTGTGGAGCAACAAAAGTGACACTGGGAAACTTATGGATGTACCATAATGTGTGATGGTTGAACCGGTCCAACGAAGTTATCCATAATAAACTTCATGGTATATAGTAAGGGTTCAACTGTATTTCTCAGGTCAGCTGATTCTTCCAAATTCCATAAAGACTATTTGTACATACAAAATTTGTTGAAGGAAGTTTTTCAGGTGGTTGGAGTACAAAAGTTTGTACAGATCGTTACTGATAATGGGTCGAACTCCAAGAAGGCTGGAAAAGAACTGATAAAGACGTATCCGATCTATTGGACTCCTTGTGCAGCCCATTATATAGACCTAATATTTGAAGATATTGGGAAGAATGAGACAATGGCGCTTATTATAAAAAATGCTAGGCAGGTAACTAACTATATTTATAATCATCTATGGTTACTAGCTCAGATGCATGAATTTTGTCAACGAGACTTGGTTCGTCCCTGTGCAACAAGGTTCGCAACCAACTATATTTGTATAAATAGCATAGTTAAGCATAAATTTGGCCTTAGAAGATTGTTTACCAGTGATCAATGGCATGGTAGCCCATTGAGTAGGAAAGTGGAAGGCAAGAGGGTTGAGGCTCATATCCTCGACCAAAGATTCTGGGAGTCCTTGGAGATGATGCAATCAATATATGAACCTTTATACTCCATCCTTCGAATTGTTGATGCAGAGGTAGTCCCAACCATGCCAATCCTGTATGATATGTTCAATCAAATGAAAGAAAAGATAACCCATCTTAAAGGAAAGAAGTGGGCCCTCAAAATCATACAAGAGCGATGGGAAAAAACATTAGTGCATCCCTTACATTGCCGCTGGTATATTTCTATCTTATTGAACTTGTTAATATTTTATTTTATTGTTGTTTACTAAGAAAATTTCATTCATGATTTGCAGCTTATTACTTGAATCCCCGATATCAATATCAAGCAGGTGTTGGGCATGAATCCTACCTCATCTAATCAGTTCAGCAAGTATTCCTCAAACTGAATCCAAATGGGCAATTGGGTTTACAAAATTTTGGAATAGACGTAAGTTCACTACCATATATAAAGCTTGATATTTTGGAATCTGTACATCTATGACATGATATTAACACTATTCTTAATGTAGTTGATCAACTTTAGAGATGGTCGGAAAACATTTCGTTCACGTATGGCTCTACAATCACGAACAAAAATTCCCCCATGTATATGCTTGCATTTAACTTGATATTGTATGAATTAGCACTTTATAATGCCTCTTACATTAAACTTGATATTGACAGTTGAGTGGTAGGAACTATATGGCCAAGCTTCTTCAGTCTTGCAACAAATTACAGTTGGTATATTATCACAAATTGCATCATCTTCGACATGTGAGAGAAATTGGAGTACATTTGCTTTAATTCATACAAAGAAAAGAAATCGTCTCGCATATTCAAAGTTAGAACAACTTGTTTTCTGTTATTACAACATGAAACTAAAGTTAAGAGATGAAGAAGCTGAAGCAGGTAAAGTTGTGGAAGAAGACTACGTTGACCTTTTGGAAATTGCTGGTCAACACGTGGAAGGTAATGAGGCTGATCCACTTCAAGCATGGATTATGCCAGCTCACTTGGATGATGATAGTGGAAGGCCTGACCCTCGAGTAGCTCATATTGCTAGTGAACACGGTGTTAATGTCGATAGAGTGCTATCTGAAGAAGTGGAAAGTGAGGAAGTAGGAAGTGAGCAAGAGATGTCTTCATGGGAGAGATCAATGCTTGGTTCTACCGCTAGACGTGACTTGCGAGCCGATGCTACTAGTAAGGGACTTCATCAAAATAAATCTCCAGATGATGATAATGATGATGATGATGATGAAGGATATGATGTTGAGACAAACGATGAAGACAAGGATGACAGAGGGGATGATGACTGGGGAAATGAACATGTAACCGAAACATATGCACCCTTGGACCCATTTACTGGAGAGGCGGATTTCACTCATGTCACCTAAGATTATGATCATGGTTGTAGAGAAGGAGGAGTAGGAATCGGTGGTGTTGGGAAAGATTACACTCGGACACGCAACATATATGAAGGTTATGGAAACCCATCTTCTGAGGATTCCATGGAAATTAGTTTTGAGTCAATGAGTTTAAGCACCGATCCTAGTAACAACTCAAATGATCCATATGCTTATGGTCCATATGGTTACCACCAGTTAGATAACCATCTCCCTCAAATGCCACATGGTTATGAAGGCTATGAAGATCCTCATCTCAATGCAGATTATGGAGAAGCTAGTTGGGTAAATCCGAACAACCCTATCTATGGAGGAAAAATAGGTCATTCAAAGGAGATATATGAATACTATGTCCGACAATACATTTCCTTTTGGTCAAGTAGCATCACTTGGCAAAACTTTTGTGTCTTAGTAGATGAATACCAATCTAATTTTCAAGCTGATAGACACTCTATTTGTTTTTGATGAAGTTCAATATGTAAAGTATTTGGTGTGCAATATTATCAATAGAATTATGTTTTTATTTAAGTTTATCTTTAAGATTTTATACTGTTAGTTATCGGCAGACCTATATTCTATCATATGATTCATCATATATTTATTATATCAAAGTCATTTTATAGTTTTTATTAGTCCTATATAACCATTATTGGGTACTTAAGTTTTTTCCGAAGTTTCATTCCAAATTTCCGTCATTTGAACCTAATTTCCGTCATTTTTGTTGACCGTAAACAATATCGATATCGATATTTGGAGCGAGATATCCGTAAATTCGACTAGCCATATATCCGTCGATATCGATATTTCAATCCTTGTATACGACTAGTGTATACAAGTTATATTATCTTACATCCCCCGAAAAACATGGCACCTGGTGGGTGATGAGTTTGGATGCAAAAGTATAGTGGCAATTAACAGAGAGCCCTTTTGTAAAAAGATCAGCAAGTTGAGCAGCAAAAGGGACGAACTGTACTCTGAGTGCCTGATGCGACTCTTTCTTTGAGAAAATGGTAGTCCCATGCAATATGCTTGGTGCGGGCATAGAACACTGGATTGGTGGTCATATATTTAGTGCTTAGGTTGTCACAATAAAGAGTAATAGGCAGGGCAGGAAGAACACCTAGTTCTCAAAGTAGGCTGAGTAGCTAGAGACTATTTGCACGTGTATAAGCTAGAGTCCTGTATTCTTCCTCTAATCTAGAGTGGGAAACAATCTTCTGTTTCTTCACACACCATAACATGAGGGTTGAGCTAAGAAAGATGCAGAATCCTATAATGGATCTTCTTGTGTCTTTGCAGCCAGCCTAGTCTGCGTCTGAAAAACCTTGAATACGTAGAGGAAGGAAGGATATAGTGGTGTTTATGCCATGACCAAGGGTACTTTTGAGGTATCAAATGATCCTCTTTACTGCTGTTAGATGAACATCAGTTGGATTACTTAAGAACTGTGCAACTTGTTGTATGGCATAAGAGATGTCTGGTCTTGTGAGTGTTAGATAGAGAAGTGCTCCCATTAGTTGTCTATAGGCAGATGCCTCTCTGAGGGGTTTACCAATAGTGGCAGAGAGAACCTGTTTAGGGGTTACTAGAGTTGGGGCTAGCTTGCACTCTATGAGGCCACTGCGCTGTAGGATGTCCAAAGTGTACTTATTCTGAGTGAGGTGGAGGCCATTGATAGTGGTTATGGCTTCGACTCCCAAGAAGTAGTGGACATGACCTAGGTCTTTAATAGAAAAGCATGAGCCATAGTTGTCATGAAGGAGGAGACAGTAGTCAATGAGTTCCCTGTTAAAACGATGTCATCTACATAAAGAATAGCATACATAATTATAGAATCTCGATTGTAGACAAACATTGTAACGACCCGTCCCAAATTCCTAGATTATATTAGTGACTAATCACGATTAGTGAGGTTAATCTGTGATTAGTTAGGCGAAATCGGACTAACGATGCAAAATGACCATTTTGCCCTTGGTCGTGGCAAAACGTTGACTTTTCATTCTGGCAGTCAAACAGACTTTGACCGATGATCGTGACGTAGTTCGTGACGTCACGAGTTCATAGACAGGTGGCACATTCAATTCCGACGTTCGAGGAAGAAGTTATGACGTTCAGAAGTTTAGGGGCATTTGGGTAATTTTGGTTTAAAAGGGGCAAATGTTGACTTTTTGACCAAGAGGTCCGATGGCCTAGGGTCGAAGACCATTACGTAGATAAGGACGATACGAATCCGTGGACAGGCGGTACGCTGAAATCAGACTTCGAACGGGGAAGTTATAGGTCACGGAAGTTCGATTTTACTATGCACGTACTTCAAGACGGGGCTGAGTTGGCAAGATCTGATTGGGCAGATATTTTGGTGGGTGCCATGGATGAGTGACAAGTGTCACTCATCCTATTGGTCACTTCCCCTAAAAAGGGGATCTCACATAATTAAATACTATTATATTAATTATTTTATAATTAAACTTTCTAACAATTAATCCTAGCCATCCATCCTAAATTAATCCTTCAATCCTCACCATCAATCCTCTCCTCTCTCATCTGATCACATCATCTCCTTCTCCCTTTTCCTCCACGACATCACCTTCATCATTCTTCTTCATTTTTCATTTTCTTTCTTTTCCTCCAAAAACCCGAAACACACACACACACACACTATCACCACTCATTTCTTGTGTGAGCTGAACATGACCGTGAGAGAGTGTGGAGGGACTAAGGATGGCAAGCCACGACGGAGGACACGGAGGAGAGAGAGAGAACCCGTGAGGTAAAAAAATTCAAAAATTCAAAACTGAGTTTTATTGCTTTTTATTCAATTCTAAGGTTTAGGTTAGGTTGCTGGTAGTCTTAGGAGTCGAATAGGATTATTTTTGGGGATGGGGATGGCCTGGAAAGGCCGTGAACGGTAGAGGAAATTCCGGCCACCATTGATGGCGGATGGAAGCTCGGTTTTGGGTGGTTTTCCTTCGGTTTTTAATGTCTAAAAGATAGGAAATAGGATTAGGATTAGATTAGAATCAAAATGGGATGAAATGGACCTTGAATCGGTCCAAAAACCAGAAAAAAACCGACGGATGAACAGTGTTTTGCTACAGTTACTGGTTCAGTTGGAGGTAGGAGACGATGAACAGTGTTTTCGACCTTCTAGGGGCGCGTGGGCCATAATTTGGGAAAGTGTTCAACACGAGAAATCTTCTATTCGATGTAACAAACATTTTGGGACTAGTTTCATGTCGATCGGACACGGTCTCGATATGTTTCGGGGCATCGGAAGGTTTAGGGTAGGTTTAAAAATAGTTAAAAGTTCGGGAAAATTACGGGGCTTTGATGGGAGGTTAATTAAGTAGTTATTAACCTTCTATTAAAATTTGGACAGGTTTGGGAGTCTCGGTAATGGTGATCGGCTCGGGGAGCCGAATGGCACTCAAATCTAGGCGACAGCTCGGACGGTCTGTGAGTGGACCTTATTTTCTAAATTGGTGCATGCATAAATGTTTAGTATATGTTTTATTACATGTTTGATGATGTCATGGGTGCATTTGTATGTGGTTACGTATAAGCACGTGTTTCGAGGTTTCGGCCTTATACGTGTCTGTATTTGTTTATTGATTTAAATGAAATGGTTTTAGATTTCTAAAAGGATAAACTCGGGTATGAGACCCATTTGGTTTTGTCTCGGGCATATGACGCTATTTATGACCTTAAGGTCTAAATCGTGGTCGCGACGGGTGCTATGCTCACGACGATCGACAATATGACGCTCGCCTCCGGATTGGGATGTGTTCCTTCCGGAGAGGTCACGATGCACGATTCGTGGTCGGGCAGCCTGGGGAGGCTCGACTTCGGAGTGCTGACGGTTCAAGATATAGATCGGTGATGAGTGCACCATGATCTTGTGATGCTCGCGTCGGTTGATACGTTCACGTCGACATACCATGATTGAGGGTGGTCCTGGATGGATGGTTGCACGCATAACTATGATCGGAGTCATGACTGACCCTTAGATATCGGGCATGATGCCCAGTTGAGTCATATGTTCGGGCACGAGACCCAGTTTTTTTACATTGATGATTTCGGGTCAGGGACCCTAGATGGATTTCTAGGTTCATGACGGTTTATGGGAACCGGCATGAACTCTGGAAAGGTCATTGTGGTTCATGACGGTTTATGGGAACCGGCATGAACCTTTGTCAGGTCATTATGGTACATGAAGGTTTATGGGAACCAGCATGAACCCCTGTTATGGATGTTATGGATCATGACGGTTCAGGGGAACCGGGCATGAATGTTTATGTTATGTATATATATGTTCATCTACCTTCCTTTACTTGTTCTATTATCTCCTCCGGGGAGGGTCGTTGGCCTAGGTGGACCCCGGCGTAGTCACGGAGTACCGACTGAGTGGAGTCACCCCCCAGTTGGGTTCCTTACTCTCAAGAAGGCTATGATTACTATTACCTCGGGTAGGGTCAGTGGTTTGCAGATATTGATCTTGACTTTGAGAAGACTCGGATTGAGACCTGGGTAGCACGTGCGTAGCTTTGGAAACCATGACAGGATTGGTTGTGTGAATTATATGTATATATGATGTATGCTATATGATATGATATATGACGTACGTTTACACAGGTTTTGGGCAGTGGCCCGTATGGTCATTTTCATTATCGTTCTTTCAATCTTGGTTTTGGGCTTAGTTCCCACATATGGTTTCTTTGGTTAAATGGTTTTCGAATGCATGCATGCTTTTTAGTGAAGGGTACAAAGGTCTTCTTTCGATAAACTATTTTTATAAACTCTTGTTTTGTCCACTCACAGTTTTTAATGTTTTGACTGCCCTTCAAGTTGACATCGGATGTGGACTATAGCAGAGACCGAGATATCACATGCCTCCTCCGGATCCTAGCGTACTCTGATAGCCCGGGAGGGCAAAGGTTGGAAATATCCCTTGTCTGACACTTCGTGTCAGACGGGAGCAGGGTCATCCCGCACTAATCCCGGGGGGTTGGGATGGGTCCTATCAAACATGGATGGATCTGCCTTGCTTTGCATTAAACCATAGGTGAGTTGGAATTTTCGAAATGGATCAAACTAGGCCCTGGGGGCCTGTTTGAGTCCATAAAGAGCCTTATGAAGGCGACAAACATTATTAGGATGAGCAGAGTCAGTAAATCCAAGAGGCTGGACCATGTACACTTCTTCATTGAGGGTACCATGGAGAAGATAATTGGTCACGTCCAACTGTCTGAGTGGCCAATTTTGAGAGATAGCAATGGCTAGTACAACCCGTATGGTTGGGGATTTTACTACAGGGCTGAATTTTTTAGTATAGTCAAGACCTTCTTATTGGTGAAACCCTTGGAGACTAACCTTGCTTTGTACCGTTCTATGCTGCAATCATCATGTCTTTTGATCCGAAACACCCATTTGCAGCCAATAGTATTGGCATGTGGTGGTAAAGGAACTAGGGACCAGGTTTGTTGCTTTATTAAGGTATTATATTCAGTTTTCATGGCTGTTGTCCATGTAGAGTGTTGAGATGCTTGTTTGAAGGTTGTTGGTTCAATTTCGAATGTACTAGCTAGGAAGGCTTAGGGAATGGGATACTTGGTGGAAAATAGAAGATGTCTTGACTTGGAGATGCCAGCTTTGATGCGAGTCACCATTGAATGGATATTGGGAGGGCGAGAGGTGGTAGCCGCTAGTTGGGAATGGACTGGTTGGGCTTGGGACAGTGCTGCTGGTGGAGATGTGTCTGGTGATGTAGTGGAAGATAGGGAAGTGGAAGACACGAACTTATCTGATAGGGAGATAGTTGGGGAAGATTATTTGCTGGATTTTGTGGAAAGGACTGGTCTGGGAGATGGTGGGGAAGATGGTGAAGTTGAAAAGGTTGATTCTAGTGCTGGATTGTGAGAGGAGAGATGAGTGATAACAAGAATGAAAGAGAAATAAGAGGAAGATTTTGTTAGGCAACTAGGGGAAGGAAAATGATGTTCATTGAAGACAACATGCTTGCTGATATAGACACGACCAGTGGGCACGTGGAGGCACCTGTAACTAGCATGGTGTTGGAGGTATCCTAGATAAATGCAGTGGATAGATCTTGGTTCTAATTTGTGTTTGGTGTAGGGTCCTAGGTGGGGATAAAATGAGGAACCAAATACCTAAAGAAGATGGTAATGGGTTGTCATCCATGTAAAGTGTAGTAAGGGCTGGACCAATTTAGGACTAGTGTTGGAAGCAAATTGATTAGGAAGACAGCAGTGGAGACTGCTCCTGCCTAATAAGAATAAGGTAGACCACAGTTAAGAGTAAGGTTCTTTCCATTTCAGAGATGTGCCTATGTTTGCGTTCAGCCAGGCCATTCTGTTGAGGTGTGTGGGGACAGGAGAACCTGTGAAGGATACCGTGGTGGTTACAGAGGTCTTGAAAGACTCGATTGTCAAACTTCTTTCCACCATCACTTTGAAATTGCTTGATGGTGGTGGAGGATTGGGTTTTGACATAGTTTAGAAATTTGGAGAAGTGGGAAAAGACCTCAGATTTGAGGCGCATTAGAAAAATCCAGATGTACCTGGTGTAGTCATCTGTAAAGAGGACATAGTATCTAAAACCAGAAATAGAGGGGACATGGGACATCTATACATCATAATGAACCAGACCAAACAGTTTTATTGATTTGTGTACAACATGAGTAAAGGACAAACAAGTTGATTTTCCTAGTGCACAGCTATTACAAAAGCTGAATTTATGTAAGTTAGTAGCAGGGTTGAGTAGATTTTGGGAAGCCAAGACATGAAGGACTTAATGAGATGGATGACCTAATCGACTGTGCCATAGATAAGGAGACCTGGTGGTTAGTAGGGCCTGTGGTGGGATTGATCCTTATGGAGTAATGACGTACAAACCATCTTTACATGGCCCTGAAACAAAATAGCTTTTGTGTGTAATATTGAATGATAAAGTGAGAGGGGAAGAATATGATGCTAACTTTTTGGTCCTTAGTAAATTGTGCCACAGATAATAGGTTTTTACGATTGGAAAAGACATGGAGTACATCAGATAGGTTGAACTTATATGGTCCAGAAGAGAAATTAACATTACCAGTGTGATTTATTGGCAGAGTTGCTTCATTGCCAACCATGACATTGTCGTTGGAAGAGGGTGTGGTTGGGCGTTGAGGGGCAGGTAGCAGTGTCATGTGATAGGTGGTACCACTATCACGGTACGAGTTAGGATCAGAAGCATCAGCTAAATGAAGGGCAGCAAACGCTTGGCTAAGTTCATGGTCATTTGATTATGTGAGTTGGGGGCGCTGGGCTACAATGTGTCCATGTCGATTGCAAGACCAGCACTGTGGTTCAGAGGGACGGTAAGGTGGGTTGAGGCAGGATCCAACAATGCCCGTAGAAAAGGTTGGGTTGGAGTAACAGTTAGGACGCCTGCGGAAGGAGGGCCTGGAATTACGATTTGGGCGTGTTCCACGCTGGTATTGGGGACGCCCGCGAGTGTAGTAGGCACTGGCATAGGGTTGTTATGTAGGTTGGGGAGAAGCAGTATACATGGTTGTGGAGGAATTGCTACGGTTGGATTGGTAGTGGCAGTTTTTTGGGCTTCAAAAGAGAGCAATCAGGCTCTTAGGTCAGAAAAGGGAGGCAAGGGTGGAAAATTTAGCATAGCTGTGACAATCATGTTGTATTTAACACCCAGTCCATGAAGAACAACCATGATTAGGTCAGTAGATGAGAATGGTTGATTGATGGCAACAAGGGAATCTACCAAAGATTTGGCATGAGTAAGGTATTCTGATATGGTTTTATGTCCCTTGGTGAGGGGCATTAATTAGAAGTGACGATTGGTGGCATTGGCAAGAGATTGCTGAGAGAAATTTTGACTAAGACATTCCCAGATGTCTCGTGAGGTATTGAGGCCTACAACTTGGGACATAACTGGTTCAGTTAGGGTGGCACGTAGTAGACTGATCAGAGTTTGATCAATCTGAAACCATTGGTTATAGGCAGGATTCAGCAGTGGGATAGAAGGGGAAGTAAGAACATACCCATAACTTTCAGATTGAGGGGAAGATATGGTAGGGGTTTGTGGTGGCAGAGTAGGAGAAGGACGAGGGTGAGTTCTATCAATGAAACACCATTAATTGTGGCAAATAAGGAAGGATTTTATCTGGCTTTCCTAGAGAAGATAGTTAGTCTCATTGAGTTTGACATAGACCAGGTTTGAGACTTGGTTGGGGAGACTGAAGGGGAAGAACAAGAGACAGTTGCCATAACATGAAGAGAAATTGAGGGATTGGTTTATGGTGGTCAAACTTAGTGCTCTGATACCATGTAGAATTTCTAGAATGTCTTGCTTTCATTCATAGCCGAAAAGCTTAATTTATACAAGTTTGTGGAGAGAGATAACTTTGAACAGTTATATCTCCTTATATGTTTCTAGGAAATAACTACCTAGAAATTGCCTAGGCAACTAACTATGGAAATCTGTCCAAGAACTAACCTAACTGTCAAGACCCGACCCGTCTAACTCGATATTGTCCGCTTTGGGCCCAGTCCTCATGGTTTTGTTTCTGGGAACTCACGTTCAATTTCCCAGTAGGTCACCCATGGAGTTCCCAAGGAATCCAAAGCGAGTGAGCTCCCAAAAGGCCTCATGCTAGATAGATACATGCCAACACATATATGGCACTTCACATTTCCCTTCCCAAGAGATGTTGGATTATTCACCGTTTTTCGCAAGACAAGGGTCTTACAACCAGCCGTTGCCATATTTATGAAAATTACCTTTCTTTGTAATTTATCATTGAAAATTACTAAATATCCATAATAATTTTATACTTTTAATTCTTGTAATAAACTCATATGACAATAATAGGAAGAACTTGCATATTAGCTTATGGGAAAAGTCGTTTTTACATATATCATATACGGAATCCAAATTCTCTTTTTCCTTTTCCATAATTTCCCCATTCATTCGAATTACCTTATAAACGAATAATATTCAAAATAGAACCATAACTAATTCACATTAGTTTAGAGTAGATATTAAACTCAGTATGTTTAGAATATTCAATATAATTTATATTAAGTCCTTTCATTCATTAAATTTCATCATTTAGAGGTCAACATTATCCATATTAACCTTAGGTTTCAAGTCCCACATTTTGTGGTAGTAAACTTAAATTAAAACATAAGCACATACCTTTAAACAACCAAAATTGTGTCCTAACGATGTCCATTTACCTTGAAACTTATACCACTAGATTCAAATTGAAGCATACTATAAAAACCATGTTGAAAACATCCTCTGATAAGGTTGGACGCGCCTTCATGCTCCGCCTCTTCCCCTTGTGCGTGGTGGCCACGCGCCAGTCACAGTCGCCTTCAACCCTGGGCGGGTCGACCCACGTGTCTGCACGCAGGATCCGACCCGGGAGACCCAACCCGGTCCCTATTTCTTTGGTTTTCATTATTTTTCTCCGTTTCCACGTTTAATACACTGTATTCATATGCAAAAAGAGTTCTATTATCTTAAAATTGAGGAAACTTACCTCACTTTTACCCAGGTCTCTACAACCTTTCGAATGTACGTTTCCCCTCTCTGTCCAGGCGATTCCAACGTCCAACTCTCCGTTTTTCTAGCTGAGAATGGTCTTGGAAGTCCACTCAGTCGTCTAGGATCCTTTATTTTATGTTAAAAACCCTCGAAGTTGCTTGATCCTCCATGGGCTAACCTTGAACTTTCACGAGTTTGTTCTCGGGTCTAGGTGGAGATACCATTTCCCAGCCCTTTTTTTGGGTCCTCCTCCTCCTCCTCTCCTTCTTCTAATCCTTTCTTTCTTATCTTTATTTCTTTCTGGTTCTTCCTTCTTCTCTCTGTTTTTTTTCCTTTGTTTCACCTTTGTCTCTCTCGATCACTACCCACCGAACTATCAACACACAATTGACATATTTATCAAAGGACTAAGTTAGTGGGGTTAGGAGAGATAAGGGTGGAAAACCATAGAAGGTTCTAGACTAACCTAGATCTCTTTATAAAATTACCAAAATACCCTTCATGCAAAACTTACCATAATGCCCCTAGTCAAATTTTGATCCGTAACGAACACATACGATCTCTGATTTCAGTATACGAACAGTCTACGTATTCAGAATTCGGAGATCTACGCAATGGTCCTCACAAATCTTCTAGAAAGTGTCCAGGTCAAAAGTCAACATTTGACCTTTTAGGGACAAATCTGTCATTTCCATTTAATTATTTCAAAATCACTCTTCTCGAATTTCAGGGCGTTACAATCTGCCCTCCAAAAAAAATTTTTCCTCGAAATTTAAATAGAAAATGATACCAAAGTATTTCAATCATAAGGTCACTCTTCTTGGTAGGGGTAGTCTAACTAAATCACATGAGCAACCTTGAAACTGAACTCAACCTTGCTCGACCATGTCCAGGAACTGCATTTACGTACATCTGGACATGTCTAAAAGTCTCATCATATTGATTAGAACTTAGTCTTTATCAACCAAATATAACTACTCCTTAACTTAAGCATTTATCACAATAGTCATAACATAGCCTATAAATTAAATCACACCATCCTCATAAATAGGCTGAATCAAGTCTCAACCCTGGTATCAATCATACTACATAATAACATTACACAAAAGTTAGTATCCCGTGTATGAAAGGTGGACACAATTCATGAACTAAATGACACAAGCCTACAAGCAAACACAAATCCTAGACTCAAATTCCAAGTCGAAACATTAATAACCAAAGTTGAATCCAATATCATTTCACACGGTATCACAAAACAACTGTGTCCAAAACCACACAAATTTCGTTGAATACCCTTACTATACTCAATATCAAGTTAAAACATAACCAAGACCTAGGCTTGCGACTATAACTTGAGTGCCTACTAAACTTCTATTCATTACCTGCGATTGTAACAAAAAATTTCACTTTCTAACTTCCTTCCGAACTATAGTTCTCAATTCCAACTTTTCTCATATCTCAGCCTAATATTCCAACTCATGTTCGAGTCCTAAATCTATATCCAAATCTTTGACACCATTGAATTTTCCAAACATAAGGCTTATTGTTGTCACAAGATCTCCAAAAAGATACTAAAGCACTCGTTTTTTCTATTCCAAGGTCGGAACCAACACCCCGAAGCAAGGACGCACAGCCTCTTCAATTTTCTTTCACTGTTTATCTTTTTTTTTCATAATTTCCTTTTCTCCTTTTATTATCCTAACTCATCTTTGAATCTTAAACCGGTATTCACCCATCTTTGTTGTCTTAGATTTAGGTCCCTTTAGACTCTCTAGGTGAAGAAATACTTTAAACTTTTATGGTTCATAAAGTCTTGTACTTCTATCTATAGACTCGCACCTTCAAATCTTTAATAAGTGTACAACTATTACCAGTTCCAAGTCATATGTGGGCTAGGTTAACCCACAAGGTTTTAATTATCACATGCATAATAACCTTATATCTCAAGACCTCGATAGTTTTCTAAACATGTGAGCATACAATGAACCATTACACAAACAGACAATCAAGTTCCAAATCACACAAGTCATTGACTATGAGACCACAACAAACACTCTTAAATATTATTGGCGCAGTAATTAATCCAAGTAATATCACTAAAAACACTCAATGAAGGACATTTTTTTAGACTATCATTTTCCTTTATTCAACTTATGATATCCGAATTACAATTGAAGAGTATCTAGCTTTTCTCAACTATCCAAACAATTTAGTAATTCAAGAAAGGGGGTATTCGTTCCATATTATCACCTTATTTAGTTGTCTGAAATTAGTACATAATCTCAACTTATGTGTTTAGCACTAGAATTACCGGACCCGTAATGTTGTCTCAGGTTCCACCCCGAACCCTTATTAAAAAATAGAGCGGTAACCAACATTTCCACTTTTCAGCTATTCTCGAGCCCTAATGCCCAACTCCAACTCTTTTTCGAGTCGTATACCATTATCTTGACTTATAGTTGAATCCTAACTAGATATCCCGATTCCTATTGGAGTCTTAATTCGATATTCATAGTCTAGGCCACTACTTGTATGCTTATTCATCATACAAATCATTGCTATACGCGTCAAATCCGACATAAGATATTTTCATCACTTTAATGCCTTAATTATTCATTCAACCAAAGGGCTTATTTTTCTATCATAATTAAATTCATCATACTATGACTTCACGCTTCTGAATCTAGCCCTATAACTATTCTGGGCTTACTCGCCTCATCACCAGGCTTAACCAACCCACAACTCAATTTCTAATCATAATACATAACGGCACTACGTGGAGGCCATCCTCACAACCATTTTGTGAGTCTGTACTAAACCCACCACCTGGGTTATACATGTACTGCTGTTAAGCACACCACTCGGGGATACATCATCCGAGTGTCCGCTCAAGGTTACAACATCTGAGCGTCAATCTATATAATCAAATGACACTATCGGTAGGTCAATCACTCAGGAAAATGAGTTTTATCTCGATGTCCAAGTGAGAACCGACTCAGAAAATGTGTTTTAACTCGACATCTGAGTAGTCACAACACTATTCTAAAAAAAAAGGAGATTTACCTCGACGTCTGAGACTACTCATCACAATACTAGTCTCAAGAAAAGAAGTTTTACCTTGACATCTGAGACTGTCCATCACAATACTATTATTAGGAAATGAGTTTTACCTCGACATCTGAGATTAATCACCACAATACCAGTCTCAGAAAAATGAGATTTACCTCGACATCCGAGACCGACCACTGCTTCAGAAAACAACATTTATCCATAAACACAATAACACACAAATACCGAAAGACATATATTTATAATATACATATAAATTTTTGAAAATCAAATCCGCATTTTCCACATATATTTCTTTCCTTAAAAACCAAATCAATTTATTTTCATAAAACCAACTTCAACCCAAACTCCGATCAAGAACAATCTCGTAAAACATGCACATCAAAAAATTCCATAAAATCATTGAAATTGTTTAAAAAATAATAATCAAACCATCAACATATAAATCATGTAATAAAACAATTAAAATATGTTATGTACGAGGTTCACATTTCAAGGACAAAATTTCAAAACCATGCTCTCATACCAAGTTGTCAGGTCCCGTCTCTAATTTCCTAGAAGATCGAGCTGGTCCTGCTCCCGTCTGACTACTTTTGTTAGATAAGGAATATGATTTTGTCCATGTCCATGTCTTATTAATTTAACCAAATTAATACTATCCTTGCAGGGATACCACCCACATCCAACTCACCAACCCGTTAAGTAGTGAAAATTCACCATTTTTCATTATTAGGCCTTAACCTTATTGTTACCATCACAAGCAAGAATCTTTAAATACTAATCATAATAGGTCACTGACCGTGCCATATTCATGATAATTACCTTTCGTTGTAATTTATCATTGAATTTTACTAAATATCCATATTAATTTATAATTTTAATTCTTGTAATAAAGTCGACAATAAATAGGAAGAACCTACATATTGGCTTACGACTAGGAAAAGTTGTTTTTACATATATCTTATATGTAATCCAAATTCTACTTTCTACTTTTCCATAAATTCTCCATTCATTTGAATTACCTTATAAACAGTAACATTCATAATAAAACCATAACTAAATTCACATTAGTTTAGAGTAGATTTTAAAATCATCAAGTTTAAAATATTTAATATAATTTATATTAACTCCTTTCATTCATTAAATTTCATCATTTGGTGGTCAACATTATCCATATTAACCTTAGGGTTCAAGTCCCACATTTTGTGGTAATAAAATTAAATTTAAACATAAGCACATACCTTCAAGCAATCAAAACAATGTCCTAACAATGTCCATTTACCTTGAAACCTATACCAATAGATTCATATCAAAGTGTACTAAAAAGACCATGTTGAAGACATCCTTAGATAAGGTTGGATGCGCCCTCACACACCGCCTTTTTCCTCTACGCGTGGTGGCCATGCTCCAATCACAATCGCCTTCAACCCTGGGTAGGTCAACCCACGGGTCTGTACGTAGGACCCGACCCGGGCGATCCAACCCAATCCCTATTTCATTGTTTTCCCTTATTTTTCTTCTTTTCCATGTCTAATACACTGTATTCATATGCAAAAAGAGTTATATGATCTTAAAACTAAGGAAACCTACCTCAATTTACCCAGGTCTCTACAACCTTTTGGGCGTGCGTTGCCCTTCCCTCTCCAGGCGATTCCAACGTCCGACTCTCCGTTTTTCTAGATGAGAATGGTCGTGGAAGTTCACACAGTCGTCTAGGATCCTTTATTTTATGTTAAAAATTCCTGAAGTGGCCTGATCTTCTACGGGCTAACCTTGGGCTTTCACGGGTCTAGGTGGAGATACTATCTCCCAGCCCTTTTTTTTGGGTCCTCCTATCTTTCTCATTCTCTTCCTTTCTTTCTTTCTAGTTCTCCCTTCTTCTCTCTAGTTTTTTCTTTCCTTTGTTTCACCTTTCTCCCTCTCAGCCACTACCCACCCACTGCCACACCAACACACAATTCACATATTTATCGAAGGACTAAGTCGTTGGGGTTAGAAGAGATAAAGGTGGAAAACAATAGAAGGTTCTAGACTAACTTAGACCTCTCTAAAAAATTACCAAAATACCCTTCATGTAAAATTTAGCATAATGCCCTTAGTCAAAATTTGATCCGTATCGTACACATACGATCTTCAATTTTGACATACCAGTCTTCAAAAAGTCAACATTTAACCTTTTGGGGACAAAACTGTCATTTCCATTTAATTATTTCAAATTAATTTTCCTCAAATTTCAGAGTGGTACACTAATTCGTTTGGTTGAGTTCCTGGGATTAGTTTGAGTCGAAAACCTTGAAGGTTTGATATGGGAAGGGCTTGGAATGAAGGTTCAAAGTTGGCAGAAAATTTGAACGATCCAGTTGTGAAGTTGAGGTGAGTTTTTGAAGTTTTGACAACATAGGATTGATTTTTAGTAGAATTAGATGTGTTTAGATGGTTTAAACATGAAAAAAAAAAGATGTTAAATGGGTGCATTAGAACCAAGTCAACTTTTCGGGCCGACCCGGGTTTTGGAAGCTGGGTTAACCCAGCTAAAGGTTGAAGGTGACCCCTGCATGTGCGTGAGGCTCACACGTAGAGAGGTGGGGAGGCACGTGAGGGCACGTGTCACATCGTCTTGAGTGTGGTCAACACATGTTTTGATGTAATCGATGTTATGAACATTTTGGCACATGTTTCGAGTCGATCGGATATTGTCTCAAGGTAGTTTCACGTGTCCGAAGCGTTATTCTTTGGTTTTTAATCTGTATTTATTCTCGAGAATTAGGGGTTTGTAATGTGAGGTTATGTTGGACCTTAGTAACCCTTGAGTACGATTTTTGATAGGCGATACTACTCTGAGAACTCCAGAGGAACGCTCAGCTCAAGATTGAGTTGCAAGGACGAATTAGGAGTGGACACTGTTTTATTACTCAAGATGCATCCATACTAAATTATTTCCATTCTTTTGCTATTATATGAATTTTGATGATTTTCATGATGATTTAAATTGATTATCTGGTGAATTTTCGAGTTTATGGACTAATTTCTAGACACGTATGTTGCGATTGTTTATGAAAATAACGTTTTGGGCTCAAAACATGATTGAAATGTTTTGACTTGTTTTTCCAATTCAAGGATATGTAAGCTAGTTTTTCTTGGCTTTGTGAATTATTTTTCCACGGTCCAGCATCCTCGGGAGATTTGACTAGCACTCAGATGTCCGAGCACAGCTCCGCTATTCTTGAGATTGGGGATTTGATTAGGGCTCAGATGTCCAGAGCTCGGTTTCGTTTTCCTAAGTCTACTGAAACATCCGGAGCTCGGCTCTGTTATTCCTAAGTTTGCCTACACATAGTGTTGTTGATATATTGTGACTGGTATTTGAGCATCGATGATTGGTTTGTTTGAATTACTGATATTTTGTGTCCAGATGATTTTATAACTAGAATTTCAGGAAAATGTGGGCCATGGGTTTAGATACATTTATTATTTATGGGTCCTCGACATGTGATATGTTTTGATTTGGAATTCGATTGTTTTGTTTTACTATATGCATGAATGGTACATGTTCGTTTTCCTTGGAAAATGAGTTTTAAATGTGTATTTTTGTCCACTCACACTTTTATCGAATTTTCTTTTGCTTTTAGGCCTTGATATAGAGACGGGGACTACCTTGGAGTTGGTGACATATCTTCTTCACTACGCACACGTTAACTCTATAAGGTAGGATTTTGGTATCTTGAGTTGTACAATACATATGCTCTACCTGTCATCGATTAGTTAGTCGTGGCAATGTAAATGGCTATGTAATGTATCTCTTGTCGGACAGTTCGTTTGTTTTTTTATCTATATCGTGTTGTAAATTATCAAGGGTAGTTTCTGCTTTATGTGTTGACTGTCAAACGAGAGTAGGACCTTTCATGGTTATAAAAGCATTTTTAGGAATGGTCATATCAACTTGGTATCATAGTATATGTTTACTGTTTTTCAACAACACATATGGTGTGCATGGTGCATACCAAGGTGTGTTTATTGCAAGAAAAATGACTACTATGCCTCTGAGATGTGATCCTCGTACACAGCCTGACGAAGAGACGGATTGGGTTAGAGCCGACCCGGATATCGAGAGAGCTTAGTAGTTGGTAGCTACTTTGTTTATAGGCAAGGTGAGCCTGGATGAGGCAGATGAATGGATTACTTGTTTGGAAAGAATCTTTGAGGTCATACGTTGCCTATCAGAGGATATGGTGGTGTTAGCCACTTTTCAATTGGGTGGTTATGCATCGATGGTAGACGGGCTAGGATGCCCACACATTGACTTGGGAGATATTTCAGAATAGATTATTGGATCAGTTTTGTCCTCACTCCTTCTGCGATACTAGAGGGGTGGAGTTCCTACAGTTTCAGCAGGAGAGTATGACAGTAGCTCAATACGAGCAAACATTTCTGAGCTTGTCCCATTTTGCCCTGGCTTTTTCTATTGATTGTCAGATGAGAGCAGGACCTTTCACGATTATCAATATATTTTTGGGAAGGGTCCTGTCACTATATTTTATTATATTATATATCATATCCTTATTATGTCAAAGTCATTTTATAACTTTTGTTAGTCCTATATAATTATTATTGGGTACTTAAGTTTTTCTCAAAATTTCAATAAAATTATTCAACTTTTGGACAAAATCTCCACCAATTTTGTTAAGCATAAACGATATTGATATCGATATATCTGTAAATTTGAGTGTCGATATTTCTATTGATATCGATATTTTCATCCTCGAATGGAGCTCAATACGATTTCGAATTTGATAGACATTATTTATTTTCAGTGAAATTCAACGAGTGAAGTATTCTTAGTGCAAAATAATCAATACCATTATTTTTTAATTTAAGCTTATGTTTCAAGTTTTATCCATGTTAGTCATCATCATACCAGATTGTATCATATTATATATCATATATTTATTAAATCAAAGTCATTTTATAATTTTTATTAGTCCTATATAATCATTATTGAGTACTTAAGTTTTTTCCAAAATTTCGTTAAAAATTTCTAACTTTTGGACTAATTTTTCATTATTTTTGTCAAGCGTAAGCGTAATCGATATTGATATATCCGTAAATTCCACGGATATCGATATTTTCCTTGTATGTGTCATTTGCAATATTTAGCGCCGAATCATTTACTTGCTGGGTATGTCCCCTAGCTTCATGATTAGGGAGTACTTTTTCTGTTGTCTTTCCTGACGGGGTTTGTACAAAGCTCAAGACCTTACAAATCGACGTTGAGTGTGTGAAGCTGCAACCGTCACCGAAATTTTCACCAAAATGCGCCTCCAACGCCAATTCAGCCCAGCCTGTAGTTGCCCATTCTCCTTCATGTATCGGTCGAATAAAATCGTTTTAGTATGATTTTCATGTACACAATTTGAAATTTGGGTTGTGATATTAATTTGTGACAACCTTTCATTCATATTACAACTGTGAATTTTGATTTACGGGCTTGAACTTCTGCTGTGTTTTGATGAAGTAGAAGAACATTGATGGCAGCTCGGCTCATGCTAGTACAAATATAACATAACTGGAGGATCATAACAACTAATTATAAGCTTAAGAAGGAAATGAAAATAATATATATATATATATATTATAGGGACAATAGCAATTATTATATCGATGTTATGGGCCTGTTTACCATCGTTTTGTAAAATATTTTTTAAAATATTGTTTTGTAAAACGAAAACAACAAGTAAGATTTTGTGTATTTAATACTTGAAAATGTATTTGATTGTTTACTCTGAATATGATTTTGTAAGAATGAAAAAGAAAAAACTTATTTGGTACAAATATATAAAAATTTAAAAAAGTGTGAATATGCATTGTACAATAATTTACAAACGTACGTTTGACGATAGGTGGGAATGGTAGTAATCAAATAGTGGTTGTGTGAGATGGTTGAGGTGGTGATTGGGGTGGCAGTTACGATGGTGGTTGTGGAATGGAGGTGGTGGTGGGGATGGTGGTTGTGGTGGAGGGGGAAGTGGTGGTGGTGACGATAGGAATGGAGGTTATGGGGTGGAGGTGGAGGTGGTGGTGGTGATGTGGGTGTCGCTAATGATGGTGTTTGGTTGGCAATGATGATATGGTGGTGGTGGGGGCGGAAGTGTCAGTGGCGTGGTAGTAATGGGGGTGGTGATGACATCAGTGATGTGGTGGTGGGAGTGGCTACAATGGTGTTGTTGTTGGTGGTGATTTTAGTGGTGGTAGTTATGGTGATGAGGAATAGTGGAGGTGGTTGTGGTGGTAGTGGCACTAGCGGTTGCAGTGGTGAAGAAGTGGTGGTGCATGTGGTTTGTGGTGGGGGTGGATGCTAGTGGCACAATTGGTGGTGATATCGGTGGTAGAGGTGGTGGTGGCGGCGACGACAGTGGTCACGTTGGTGGAAATAATATCAATGGCACTGATTATGGTAGCAGTGACAGTTGCGGTGACTACAATGGTGATGAGCTGGTGCGGGATGGGGTTAGGGTGGGGGTTGGTGGCAATGAGGTGGTAGTGTTGGTAGAGGTTTTGGTGGGTAATAGAGATGGTGCTGGGGTGATAGTGTTGGTGGTGGTAGAGATGGTTGGAGGCTGGTGGCGATGGTGGTAGAGGTGGTGTGATAGTTGTGGGGGTGGTGGTGGGTTTGTGGTGGCGTTGAAGGTGATGGTCCTAGTGATTGTGGTGTTGGTGGTGGTGGTGGCGGAGGCTAGGGATGGTGGCGACAATGGTTATGGTGAATGGCGGGGTGATGGTGAATGGCGGGGTGTTGGTGGCGGTGATGATGAAGATGATAGTGATAGTGGTGGTGGTTGTGAGGTTGTGGCGGTGATGATAATTATGAGAATATTATGGTGTCTCTATTTAATATGATATATATATATATATATATATTTGGATTATATCTTAAAATACAGAAAATATGAATTTATTTTTTTTGTAAAACGTAAGTAAATTATTATATCTTGTGTTTTCATTTTCTAAATTCGTTTTCAAACACGTTTTACAACTCTTTTTGCATCTAAAAAAATGAAAAATTGTTTTGTAAACAATACCAAACTGTCCCTAAATGATCTCTTTACATACAATTGAATAGCAAACCCATGTCATGAAGGTTTTTACTGTTTTTATACAATGATATTTGAGGGGTTGGTTCTATACATTTGGTCCAGTTTCATCTTTTATGATAATTGAACCCATAATCTCCCATTAATTCTATATGGTGAAATGAAATACTAGAAAACCAAAACACTAGATTACTAGTGGTAGCCAATACTACATGTTGGGTCAGGCCCAACGTCGCTCCAATCGGCTGAGAAGATTGCCAAGCCCACCCAAATCAAATGAAAGCCTGCATCAAACGGAACGTAAAAATAAAACGAGAGAGCTCACAAATTCTCCTTCAGAGTTGAGACGGAGGGGTGATCTGTTTATCTTGGATTATGTTCATCCCCGTAACCACGACCAATAGTTCAATTCCTCCTCCCAAAGGCCTCACCCGAAGAAATGGATCTCAGCCAGGTGAGTTGACTCGGTTCCTCATCCATCTCTCTTCAATTTGCTTACTATATCAGATGCTCAAGTTAGACTCAGGATTAGCACGCACCTTTGATGCTTCTCTGATTTCTGTTCCATTTATGATTTCCATGTTGGGATTTACAAGGCTTTTGGGTTAATGCCGGATCTTGCTTATGGGTTTTGGTTATCGATAGGTGTTAAGCTTGCCTCTTGTTTGATTGTGAGTCAATCATGGAAAATTATTAGAAAATTTAAGAAAACAATTCATTTAGGAATCTTATAGGCTATATATTGGTGACGGAAAATTGGAAAGGATAACTATTGGACTTCTTTATACAATATGCCATATGTACCTTTTGTTTCTGCAGTTTTTCTTTGATTAAGTTTTACCCTTTTTACGGTCTTGGCTGAATGCTAGATCTGTTTTCAGATTTTCTTTAGGTAGATGTTGTTGAAATGATTTCAGCTTAGTAATTTGTTTATTGGAGGAAAAAATTGTGCAACCAAAGAGGTTATTAAGTATTCATCCATTATGAATCCTTGAATCTGTAAAACTTAGATTTTTATTAATTTATTTATTTATTCTTGACAACCTATAGGTAGCTTAGAGGTCTGCCATTGTGCAGGTACTTTAGTTCTAATCTTCCCTTTTAGGATTGAAAACTAAACCCAATTTTTGAATATGAATGATTTTATCATAAGAAACAAAAAATACAAGCAAATAAGAACTTCCTCTTTTTTTTTTTTGGAAGAATTTGAGGGCCCATTATGTTATAGTAGCTGCTCAGTAAGTAAGGAGTTGTTTTGAACATATTCATGTGTTCAAATGCGCTTCGATAATTATTTGTCCACCTTTTGCATTGTTGTTTCTGTCTAACTAATTCTAGTCTACTTTCCTGTGCAGCCACAGGGGGAAAACTATGCCAACCCAAGAACATGTTTCTTCCATGTTCTTTTCAAGGTCTAGTATACATAATTTTCTTGTTTAGTGTTTCTTAAATTGTTAATTATGGATGTGGTGTCTCCTTCACCAAGTAACATTATGTTCCTTCTCTTCCACAGGCTGGAGCATTGGCTTTTTACATACTATCTGCCCTCTTTTTTGATAACTTTGTCATCATTTTTGTTGTGACTGTTCTTCTGGCCGCTCTTGATTTCTGGGTAGTTAAGAATGTGAGTGGACGCATATTAGTTGGTTTAAGGTGGTGGAATGAAATAAATGATCTCGGTGAGAGCGTGTGGAAATTTGAATGCCTTGACCAGGAGGTTAGTATTACCAGTACAAAAAACAAAAAATTATTATCAGTTTCTCATCCCTTTTTTTACTATTATCAATGGCTTAAGATAATTTACTATTTGCTCTGTTACCACTTGATTATCATCCATGCTAATCCTTGTTTGGCTGTAGTCATTGGCCCGGATGAACAAAAAAGATTCATGGCTCTTCTGGTGGACACTTTACATCACGGTAAGAAAACAGGCTTCTATACAACTTGTGGTCAAGCACCAATTTTCTTTTGTACTATATTTCTTAAAGATGTGTAGCAGATACATCATGTTGTATATACCAATTAATTGTGTACATTAGATTATAGGAGCAGATATTACAAGTGTTGGGTTACTTAAGTGTTTATATGGTGGTGAACAGTCGAAGATGATATCCGTAATATTTAAAATTGAAAAACATTTTAAGTTTGTAGCCTGCTCTTGTTTGGTTTCATGTACTTGTTGTGGAAGATCTTGATGTGCGTGTGCATGCATCTGTTGTGTACTTGTAGTTTTGAATTCTTTAACTTTTTTAATATCTCAAGTTACTGTTTCTCATTTCTTGGCAGGCTGTTGCATGGATTGTGCTTGGAATATTTTCTCTAATAAAGTTTCAGGCAGATTACCTCCTTGTTGTTGGAGTTTGTTTGACCCTCAGTGTTGCTAATATTGTTGGCTTTACCAAATGCCGCAAAGGTAGGGAAGCATTGATTTGGGTTTGTCATTAGATATTTGGATATATAACATGTTTTCTGTGTCATTGGGCCTGCTTAAACTGAGCATATTAGATCTTCTGACATTGCTTTCTATCAGTTATTGTGGTGATAATTGAAATTTGATACACTGAATTTTTAAACCACAAAACCCAAACATAAAAATCAAGGATGTACCAAACCCACAAGAACAATAAAAAAAATTTCTAAACCAAAAACATAGAAAAAAAAAGGAAGAGATTTATGTTATAGATATGAAAGATTATGTACAACTGTTAGTTCGTTGCAAATTCTTCTTAGGTTGCTGCTCACTTAAAATTTCAGTTGGTAATATATCACAGTAGATTCATATCTGTTGGTAAATAGGGTGCCTTCTTAATTGCAGTGAATCTATTTTCACTCATCAGCAATTTTTCTTTTCTTTTCCTTCTGTATTTTTTTTGTATGTACGAAAAGCCTTCCTCTTTTCTGTGTACTTGTGGTATGTGATGGGATATTTTGATTTATTTTATGTAATTAAAAACACTTTGATGATCCTTCCAGATGCGAAAAAGCAGATCCAACAATTCGCGTCACAAACCATTGCTTCCCGGTTCTCATCCACGATGCAATCAGCATTCAGCGTTGTCTGAGTCATGCATGCAGGAAGATAGAATAAATTGGAAGAATTGAACTTGTGTAAGAGCGTGTACATGATCACCATATCGAAGGGCAGCAGCCTGGCTTCTTATTGAGCTTTCGACTTTCATAGCGATTCAAAGATTGCAGATTAGGAAGTTTTTGTATGGAATGTTTGATCTCTATGTTTTGTATGATATATATGTACAAGGATATCCAAAATTGGACAGATGAGTTGCCTCTTCTAATCGAAGTTTGTAAGATAAAACTCTCTTCATGACGGCTCTTTTTTTCCTTTTTATTTATTTTTAATCCACACGATTATTGAACAACTCTTTTCAGTTTTCATCAGTAGCCCTGCGATTCTTGACCGGATCTTCTATAATTTGAGAAGCCTTAGTGAGTGGGGCTTGATAGAAACGCTAGTATTTTTTGAAAGGGAACGATTTCAAAATGTGCCTTTATTTAATACGTTATGTTAATTTGTACCGACTGTTTTGGTGAGATGGATTATTTGTCTATGGAAGAAATAAACTATACATCGAAAAAAAAAAATTATAATCAGCCATTTAATGTTTTATTTAATATTTATTATATTATATTAATTGGATTATATTATACTACTTCGATAGAATACTGCCCGTAAAAAAATAAATATTTCTTTACACTACAAATCCTCGGCCAGCGAGGGAGAGAAAGGGAGGAAAGGAAGGAAGATGGCCGACAACCCTTGACGAAGAGGATAGGGGCTAGTGATGCCTGTCAATTTCTTCTTTGTAATTTTTAATTTGACTGTATTTTCGAATGAGGTCTGAAGCGACATTAGGGTAGCAATGTAATCACCCTTAAAGTAACATTTGAACAACCAAGGTTAAAAGTCACTTTTAGTTTCCTGGTAAAAAAAAAAAAGTTACTTTTAGTTTAGAGAAATTGACAAAATTAGGGGGTTTGTCAAAAATATTTGCAAAAATAGGGACCCTCAAAATACAATTACAGATTTAGACAATATATATACCTTATAGTAACCTCATAGCCAAAAAAAATGCAATTGAACACTAAGCAACAAAAAACATTAACTCCAAATTTCTCCTTCCACTGTTATTCACATCTCCAGAAACTTGTAAAACCTTTAACAAAAAAAAAATCGAACCACGTCTTCTCCAAATCAAGCAAACCTTCTTCTCCTCTAGGATAAAAGACATTCGGACTCAATAATTCTATCTCCCACTGAAACTCTCCTCTCTTCTCAGTCTCAGTCTCTCTCAGCTTCCTAAATGAATCAACAGCATCCGCCGCCGACGGCAACATCAGTACAGCAGCAGTTCATAGTGCCTCCTTCGCGACTTCCATTTGGGTGCTTAATTTTGCCGGCTCTGAAGTCCCTCCAGGTAAATTCCCTTTATTCTTCACTTTGATTCCCTTTTGGGTTTTGGATTATGGGTTCGATTCAAATTGGAAAAAAAACTGTCGAAATTTATTTCCTTTTTGAGGGTTTAAGTGCTGATTGCTGGGTTTGGATAGAAGTTTGGAGTCTGGGTTTTTTTTTTTTCCTGATGATTTTGAGTGAAACACGTTTGAAGGAAGTAGTAGGGTGACTACTTGCTCAAAGGTGAGCTACAAATTAGCTTGCTTTGAGTGTGGCTTTGGTATTCTTCGTTTTCAAGATTTCATTTTTCATAGGTTTTGTTTTCTTTGAGTTTTGGATTGTTAATTTCTTGGTTTATTGAAATGGGTCACTTTTACTGGCTCAAGCCAATAATAGTTAGTTCCTAGATTAGGTTTTGTACAATGGATTGTATGGTCAGCAAGTGTAATTCTCATTGTTGGGAACTAATTGTTTCAATGGGATTGTTATGCCTTGGATTGATGAAATAATATCACATTTTAGGTATGTCAAAAGAAGTCGAAAGTATAGATCAACAAAAAATGGTTCTTATTTGAAACCTTACAATATGCGTGCATATATGCTTGCTTATTTTTTAGTTTGAAATATTTTGTTTAGTAGAACGTTTGAGAGAAAGAAATCGAAAAATGTATTGATGTCTTATGATGCCCTGTAATGCAACCTGTAATGTGAACTTGAATATGCTTGTACGTAGTTGGTAGTAACTAGATTTTATTGGTGGAGTTTGTTAGGAGAGTGATAGGATATGACTCTGATCTTGCTAGTGATTGTTAGGAAGCTAGGTGTTAATATTTGATTTTTCATCAAGACCCATCTTCTTCAAGAAATTTCGAAATGTATAAAGGAATGGGATAAATCGATTCATTGCTGTTAAAAGGGGTTCCCTAAAAGAAGACGAAAGTTTGCAAATTGGAATGCTATTTTGGTTCCCTTATGACAGGACCCTCCCCGTAATCCCCCTCGATTAGCGTGGGAGGGTCCTGTCAATTTGGTATTAGAGCACTGGATTGTTGAGAAATGAAAGAGATATGAAGGTTTGAAGTATGATCCTTTTACGACTGCAAGCCACTGGGCCCACACAAAAATTGGCCCTTCTCGGGGTCCAACCCCGCAGAAACACGACATCTAATGCCTAATAAAACCAATCCAAAGTCCATTCTCGTTAACTTTTCTATCCTTATCCTCGTTACTAGGATGATGACGGGGCTGTCGCCTTAGAGGCATCACGTCTGAAACAAAACTATCGTGCACACTCAGTGTGCGATCCATTTGCGTACTCTGGACATCATGTTTAGAATGTAGCCTTATCCCTTGTCTGACACGTGGTAAGTATACATATTTAAATCTCGATGGTACTTTAGTGATTTTGCATGACGTGTTAGACCGAAGCAGGTCTTCCCATGCTATTCGAGGGGGATTACGAGGAGGGTCCTGTCACCTTACTTCAAGGATGTGAATGGTCTTTAGGTTGGCATTATGTCATGATGAAAATGAAAATGATAAGGGTGGGTTCTCATTCGGGAAAACTAAACAGAACTGATTGAATCAGTTCCTTGAAAAATGCAAAGTGCTTTAAGATAGAAACAATTAATAAAATATTCACAATTCAATTAGAGAGGAAGTGTTCAGAAAATTTTGAGTTGGTCATTTGGTGGTTATTGATTCATGCTTATTTTGTTATTTTTCATTTTTTATATATGCCCAATTTATTGGAGTTTGTTTAATGTTTTCAAAGTATATAAGACATAGATGAAATGATTTTTCTACTGTTTTATTGCATGGAATGAAATTGAGAAGACCATTTCTTCTTATCTTTTGGAGAATGCTCTGATTTCTTCATTTCATATGGTTGTAAAAATTGTTCTTTGACCTGAATTCTCAATTTGATATAATTTATCTTCCAATTTTTGGTTGAAAATTAGAGGAAAAATATCCATCATTATTATTTTGATGTAACAATTGATTTCTATAATTTTTGAAATTTTTTTTATGTTCAATATGATGGATCATAGTGCCAATAACTTAAGAGTAGTGAACTCATAGTCTCATAGGCCCTAGTAGGCCGATAGTGCCCTCATAATGCCCTAGTAGTCCGCTAGTACCCTTGTAGTCTGATAGTGCCCTCATAGTATCCTGTCATTTCTTTACTCTAAAATGCAAATCAAACCTTGATTGAATGGACTCAAATCAAACCTAAATTGAATGGATCCATGCTACTAATATAGGTCTTTTTTAGTGCTCTCATAGTGTCCTCTACATTGATTATGTGGTAGTGAACTCATTTGTTGATTGATTGACTATGCAGGTCAAGTATGAATTATAATCTAGTCATACCAGAGGAGCAGATTTTCACAACAAAGGTAAAGTGCCTTTGTCATACTAGGAGATGCATGAAATTAATAAAAGATGAATTGGGTCGATGGATTGGTGCAGTTTCAGGTTAGTTGTTTTAGTCATCTCGTGGGTATAAATGCCCTGGATTGGAGCCATGCCATAGTGCATGGATTGTTGGTGTGCAAGATAACGGGCACTCAATTCCAACAAGCTAATAGGGTGTCATTTTTAATTGGTGGGTATGTTAAGAAATTCACAAGTGGGGATTGCTGCTGCATATTGGGGCTTGAGGATGGAAAGCCTTTAGAACTAAGATCCTTTGATGGAAACAGTCGACTAAAGGAGAAGTACTTTGAGAACGACAAGAAAGTAAAAATTTCCATGGTCGAGGAGGCATTTAAAGCGTGTGAGGATTCGGGGGATAAATTCAAATTAGCCCTCATCTACTTTTTTTTTTTTTTTAAATGGTGTTGCTTGGAAGGGAAACTTCCACTTTCATTGATCTATATTATCTACAACTTGTGGATAATCTTGAGGAGTGGAACAAATATCCTTGGAGTAGAATTTCATTCGAAAAAACTAGTGACTCTCTATCGAGGATGCTACTTGATTATTATAAGAAGAATAATAATATAGCTGATGAGGAACATGATGAAGAAGACGATGAAGATGATGAAAGAGGAAGTGAAGGAAACAAAGGGAGAACAAAAAGAAGGGTAAAACTGACCAACGAAGATATAAGCTGTGTGGGCTTGCATATGCATTTCAGGTCCGTGTGCTACATTTTACACATGTTTTAATTTTTTTTAGTTAGTTTGTGAAAAAGTATGTAGGTACCATTTTAACTGTGAAGAACTATTTTTTGGGTGTTCAGACTTGGACATTCGAAATATTACCTGCTTTCACTGAGCTGGGGTATGTGGAAGTGACAAGAAATGCGGACGCTCCCTGATTACTGCACTGGAAGCAAGTCAAAGGTGCCTAATTTTAATAGCTACAAAATTTGATATTCCAGTCATAAGTGGTAAGTGTCAAAGTTGATTATCTTTCTTTCATTGATGGAGGTTTTCCTAATGGACTATGAGGACAACAAGTTTCATTCTTTGACTAAAATCCAAGAGAAAATATAGACATACCACTTACTAGACTATGGGGCACTATGGGGGCACTACTGGACTATGAGGACATCAAGTTTCATTCTTTAAAAAAACAACGAGACATTTTGATATTGCGTTTGCACGTAACCTTGCTTTAGCAAAGTATAAATTTGTTATTGAACAAATTGGAGTAATAGGCACTAATAGTTGCATTATCAATATCAATCCAACTGCTTTCTTTAATAAGGTATAGACTTCTACTAAATAAAGAGGTTGCATTAAACACACTTAGACATAGAACCCACATATGTCTTGAAATTAGTTGCAATAAACATGTAAAGCTAGGAAACCACATATTTCCCTTGAAACAAACAAAACATTAAAACAACGATATGAGCACCTTTTCATTCAACCAAACAACACAACTGCACTTGTACCATTTTTCAACGACGTCCACCATAGAACAATATCAATCCAACTGCTTTGTTTAATAAGGCATAAACTTCTACTAAATAAATAAGATACATTAAACTCACTTAGGCATAGACTTCTACGATTGAGTACGAAGTGGTACTTGGCCTTTACATGTCGTTTTATTGTGATTCCGACCACCACACCTTGAACACTTATAAGTATGTGAACCCTCTCCTATAGATGGTATCCTTAACTTCTTCCTGCAACCGGGCATGATCTTTCATATAGGAGGGTGAACAACTTGATTGAGGACTTCTTCTGGTATTACCCATGTTGACCTATCTCTTGAAAATGGAAAAATAGTTTCGGAATAAACATTCAACCACGTATTTCTAGTATAAAATCGAGAAGCAAACAAGTAGGCATTAGCTCTCAAGAATCGACATACTGCCACAACATGCTTGCATGGAAGCTGCTCAAGCTGAAACTTCCTACACGTGCATGTGTTATTGCGAAATTGCACAAGTCCATCCAAATCCCCATCTACAAGGTTATATGCTTCATGATTCAACTAGATCACATTCATTCTGGTAGCATCCTCAACTCTACTTCTCAACTTCTTCTCCCCAAAATCAGGGCACAAAGTAGTAGTGCACTTTGTAGCCAAATCCCAACGTTTGCAAAACCACTTTACAAGAACATTAACAATTTCATCAATCAAATGCACCACTGGAAGAATCCTCGAAAATCGAAGAACAGAGTTCACAAATTCAGCTATGATAATTGACGACCATTGTAACGACGACCATCCATATGAGCCCTAGACCGCATTCAAAAGTCTACTTCTTTAAGATACTTGGCTACTCTTTGGTTTGCTGCAATCTTCCGTGGCGATCAAATTCAGCAACATGATAAGATTTTGCAGCTTGCTCAAAATACATCAGCAATTCATCATTCTTTTTCAAATGACAACTATTCTTCATGTTGTTCTTCATGTGGTAAAAATAGAAAACATGCTCTATGAAAGGAAATTTTATCCTTAACACTTTCTCAATGCTTATATTCCTATCAGAAACGACAAGAAGGTTCGGACACTCACCAATGGTTGATACAAATTTACTGAAAAACCACTCTCACAAAGCATCTATCTCCAAATCCCTAATTCCAAACGCAACAAGATAAATGTTGCGATTACCATTGAAGAAGTTTGCAACTAACATTACACCCTTATACTTACACTTCAAATGAGTCGCATCAACAGCAAGAACCGGCTGCATTGAAGACTGAAACCCCCTTACACATGCACCAATTGCCCTAAAAACATATAAAAAGAAGTTGTTTTCATTAGTTAGGATGTGTGTCTTCGTGCCCAGATTCATTCGTTCCAATTGATAACAATATGCAGGTAGAAGTGCATACGAGTCTTCGGGTGACCCACTAATTAACTGTAAATCCGATTTCCTTGCCCTCCATGCTTTTGAATATGGAATGCTAACACCAAGGTTGTGTTTCACATCCATTATTAAGTCATTCAGTGTGTATATACTGCGTGAATCATTAAAATTCCTTTTGATAGAATCTCAAATGAAGGCTACGGATGCTTGCCGATGGTCGTCAATTAAAAACTTAAAATCACACTCATGCATATGTTTTTATTTTGAGATCATGAAGTTTTCATCCCTAATCCGGTGTGCACAAACACGTCGTGGACACCCGGTCTATGAATAATTAACCCCCAATCGAGCTTTAGAGGAATGAGCATCTTTGTACTCAAAGTGGCCTCTAATTGCTGCCAACTGTAACTCCCTATTCAATGCTTTCTTGGAAGAAAACAGTTTACCCACTTCTAACCTTGGACACCAACTTACTCTTACTCTTGAGTATCCATTACCCCAATCTTGTCTTCCATTTTCTGGAGTAGAACCTTCAGTTAACGTAAGATGTTCATGCCCCAATGAAGATGAATAATGAATGCCCACTACATCCCTTTGTCCACCCAATCCATCTGCATCTTTGGTAAGAAGTCCATAAAAATCAATCATTTCCATTGCATCATTCCCAAGATCATGTATTCGATGTTGAACCCCATTTGTATTATCGTGGATAACATGACTACTCTCACCTATACCATTTTCATTTGGAGCTAAGTTTACCCTTATAACACTTTCCACTTCTGTTTCTTTTCTACTAACTAGTAAGGGAAAAACTTTGGATCCTATGGTCTCACTAGAGTACCTCAAGAAATATTGGACATCATCATCATCCACAATTTCAATATTCTTGTATTCGTTGGATGTTACAGGAACTGAGAACTTTAATCTGAGTGATTCAACGGGATTATTTAGCTGGGTAATCAGGCGAACATGGTTTATAAGTTCAGGAAACGTTGTAGACTTTGGTACTATAATGCCTTTTATATCGCTCCCTTCATACGTGTACTTCTTTCCACACCTCAACCATTTTCCATTGAAACAAATCATAATTGCAACCGATTTCATTCCTGAGATTTCATTCAATAACATTTATTACATTCAAGTTTAACTTCACTACAATACTATAAGTAAACTGCATTATTTTTGGGGAACTAAAAAACTACTAGACTATAGGGGCACTATATGGGTACTATAGGACTATTGGATTATAGGGTTACTATCAGACTGGAAATTTCAGATTTCCAGATCTGCAAAAATGGCTTTTCTTGCCTTCAACCCAACTTCATTTTTCTAGACTCACATCATTAAAACAATTCAACACACAAAACACCCAAAAATGAACAAATGAGAAGGATGGAGGGGTCATACTTCAAATTTGAGCTTGATGGTGAATGTGGTGATGAGTGAGCTTGATGGTGAATTTAGTCGTTGTCGAGCTTTGGGAATTCGTGGATGAGAATAAGAGATTTTGGGTAGGTTTTTTTGATTATGAGGTGTTTCACGATTTCGAGATGATGGGCACACCAAATGTCTTTCTTCCTAGTCGATTTGGAGAAGGAGGTTTGCTTGATTTAGAGAAGAAGTGATGAACGAAGGAATGAGAGATTCGGAGTTAGGGCTTTTTCTTGCTGGTGTTCAATTGCATTTTTTAGTATGAGGTTACTATAAGGCTTATATAGTACGTAGATTTGTAAAACTATTTTAGGGGCCCCTATTTTTGCAAATATTTTTGTCTAACTCACTATTTTTGTCAATTTCCCTTTAGTTTATGTAGTCTATTATATTTTTCACTTTGGTCCATATAGTTCCAATATAACCGATTTTGGCCTTATAATTTCATACTTATAACAATTTAAAGATATATTCAAAAATTCATCAAATTAATTAACTGAATATGAACACACTCATTATATAAAAAGATATTTCATCTATGTTAGATTTATATATCGTTTTTTTTCATGCTCGTGTTTCATATTTTAATATATGTCCTTCTGGTGATCAAAAAGATCAGCCAGTTAAACCCACAAAGCTCTCGGGTCCTCTTAACCCATGTATTCAAGCTGCAATGCGCGATCCATATGCCTCCGAATGAGGATCATAGCGTCCGCCTTCTGATGCTCAGAAGCCACATTATCTTCCTGGATGGTTGACCGGATTCTCTTGGTAGTGAGATGAAGCTTCACATCTTCAGTCCACTGGTAATAGTTTCGTCCGGAAACTTCAAGTGCGTCAAAATCCAGCTTGTTGAGATGTGCCATTCTTTGATTGGATTTATCCTTCTCTTGAGCGATTCCCGATTCAGAGACGATCGTGCTGATAACGTGTTGTAAAGAATTTAGGAATGAGTGATTTAGAGAAGGAGGCAGAGAAAGAAATGTTCTTCTTGAATAATAATAATCCACATACAAAACTAATTAACCCACTTATATATGGTTAGGGTTAATATAAAAGTACAATTATCTATCTACCTCTTGTACCCGTTTACATAAATAAACATATAATTTACAACAGAACTCCATTTTTTAAACAAAATCAATTTATTTTTATAATGTGTTCGACAAAAATTCAAAATACTGTTGAAGCGAGAGAATCAGGTGCAACACATATTGACTATTGGATAGACAAATTTGACACCATTAAAATCTGGTGATAATTTTAAATTTTGGACAATTAAAGTGACATTTTATTTAAATTTTTTTATGAAGTGGCAAATTAAAACGAGTGTAAAAGTGAAGGTAATATTTCAGCAAATATCCCCTATCATAAAATTACATATGTAGTGTGCATGGCTGCTGGCAATTTGATGGCTAATAGGACTGGTTTTCTCCCTTTAATGTAAAGTTATGCGCACTTGGTTGTGGTGGTGAAGTGCACGGTGTTGCTACTACCATGTCCATTCCGTCATGAATATGCTTTTACTAAAAAGTAAAAGCCCACTGCTCTTTTCACTCGTGACTCGTCCACTTTTATGGAAAACTTACCTTAACAAAACAAATTTTAACACTCCTTCCATCATCCCAAACTTTGAAAAATTAATAAATTTTTTTTTTAAAAAAAAAGCTCGGTGCGTGCGGATCGACGAGTGAAAAGTTTTATGGACTCCATGCTGTTATTGATGATGTGATAGTTGTGAGTTTGTGGGGGCGATGGGGTTATATGAATTTTACAATTCTTATTTTTGTCGAAATTCAACGTTTATTTCTATATCGATCCGAACAAAGCGTAGAAGTTTATGATCAATATTCCGTCTAAATTTTCGAAGAGTTAATAAAATATTGGTTGTATTAAATAAATTTTCCAAAGAGTCCACCAAAGTTTGCAGGATTTGAAAAGTCTTATTTGGAATTGAGACATGATGAATTTGGTGGGCATATTGCATTTTAGAACAAAACCAATCCACACTCACCGGACTTGACTTCAAAGTGCTGCTCGATCTGATGATTGGTAGTGATTTTTGGTTTCGTAATAAACCATCTTAAAAGTTAGAAGCGTTTCTCTAGTATTAAGTGGTGTCTCCCCCTCCTCCTAATGCGTGGTTAATTAAGATCAAAGTTGATAGATCTGTGCAACCCCCATTAAGGCACTACTAAAAAAGTGGGCTACAACCAGGATTTATAGGGCACAAATTTCATGTTTGTTTTTTCTAATTATTATATAACACAAACAAAATGAATTTGTGTTTAAAAAGGTAAAAACATGAATATTCGTGTCTTTAGAGAGCACAAAAAGAAAAAAAATTTGCGTTCTAAACACTATTGAGCACAATTGTAGATCTTTATATTTCAACCATCAACCTTTATTGTCAGCAAACCACGTGATGTGTGTAAGGAAATTAATAAAGCACACGAATTATTCGTGTCCTCACAAATTTAATACATAAATAAAGCATTTTATCAACTTTTCATATCCCTAATAATACAATTTTTGTTATTCTATGTGAACTACTCAGGAGCACAACACTGCATTTGTGCAATTTGATTTATATTTACAGGAGAATTTGCTCATGAGCTTTCTTATATGCATTGTAAGAGAATGGATTCTAAAAAAAAAGTTCAAAGATCCTTGTTTGGGAACATAACTCATATATAGTCTTTAATTCTTTTTGAAAAAAATAATACAACTTTTAAGATGCATTATTTTATGAGTTATTTTTTCATTCTAAAATAAATCATATGATAAAATCCTCTTCCTTATAATTAAAGAATTGAGGCCATTATGTACTACTATATAACACAGTTTTAATAAAATACGACTTCCAAGATGCATTATTAAAGTCCGTCACTCTAGATGTTTTGTCTTTACCACTATAAGGCACATTTTTTTTATAATTCATGCCTAATACAATAGTTCACCGACACATTTTCCAGGTCATTTTATTTTCCGCTCAATTCACTTTCTAAAAGCCTGAAATTTTTATAATTCATGTCTTTATTTTCCGCTCAATTTCTCTATGTCGTTCAATATGAATAATTTGCCCCTTTGTGGTTTTTTAGATTTGAAGATCTTAACAAACAAGTTGCCCCAATTATTTTATTTTATTTGCCCTATGCCCTGCTCACACACTCGATCTGCCCTCTTCCAAAAACCCTCACAATCTCTCATCTCCTCCTCTTCCCTCCCATTTTATTCTTCATTCCTTAACTAGTTTTCCTGCATTAACAAAATTAGGCTTCTACCTTGTTCACTTCAAAAGCCAACCACCCATTTTGATTTTGGCTAGCGTATTCCTCGTACAAGGTAGATACATCTCCGATTCTTTTGGGTCCAAGAATGGTACGTCCTCTGAAAATTGGGTTCTCTTTTGTTGATTTTAGTTCAGTGATGCTTTATTGTTGAATTTTAGTTTAAATTGAAAACCTAAAAGCCAAATTATTCAGTTAGCTTCCATGGAACGACCTAAGCATAAGTTATTGGCTACTGCAAGTTGTCCAATTCAAGGAGTTCATTCTGAGAATTTCATAGATAGACTCAATAGTCTTCCAGATAATTGTGCGCATCACATTCTCTCTTCCTTTACCATTGAATATCATATTCTAGTTTAAGATTTGAATTGGACTTGAAGGAAAAATTTCCCTCGAGATGTATTTTCCAGACTTAAAAGCGGCAGAAGGAAAAATTTCCCCCAAATTTTATTGATGCTTCGTTTTGATTCTTGCTGCTTCGATCTCGGTCGACCTCCAATTCGCCTCAATCTCCACATCATGTATTTTTTTTTTCTATTTTTTTAAATTCAAAGTTGATTCATTCTGTTTCATCTTGTTTCATCTTCTATTTTTTTTTTATCAAGAGTAGTATGAATTCTCATATTGTGCTTGGAGGTTGGATTGGTTGTGTTTGAATCACAAGTTCCAGTTGGTGCAACTCCTGAATTTATGGCGGGTCATTACATGGTAGATGCCTTAAAAGAACCCTATATTGTGATGCTTTATTTCAATTATTCTCAAAATTATTTATTTATTATTAATTTCTTGACAGGACCCACCCCGGTTCCACCCCGATAACCGAGGTAAATCCTGCGCCCGTCTGACAACCCCAAACGAAAGACCAAAGAATCTCACGAAAACACACAAACTTTCACTACCAGACACAGGAGAATTTAAAACATCCAAGTGTCAACCGTTATACAGAGCGTAGTACCAAACAAAATAAAACAAACCACACACAGAGTACATGCACAACGAAACACTGAAACCACCCCAGGAAAACGCTATGCCTCTGACGCTGGCTCAACGTCAACCCCCGCGCTAGCTCCACGACCTGGAGGGCAGTTAAAAACAGAAAGTGTGAGTGGACCAGAAAGAATGAAAGTTTCAAAAACCATTTCATCAACAAACCAGGGTTTGGCCCTCCGTTTTGAAAACGTGCATGCACAATCCAATTTCTGAAAACAGTTATAAATCATATCATTTTCATGCATGCTCAATTATAGAGAAGGGGTCCACTCACAATTACCGGGCACGTCACTCGCGACCCGAATGTTCCGTACATTCCTCGACCTCCTCGGGGATTCCCGTTCCTGTCACAAGTCACCAAAGCGAGTCACTAACACGTCCACTAAGTTCCTCCTAATTTTCCCCACTTTTCCCGAACTTCGAACATAACTAACCGGGACCCTAAACCTTCAACCTTGTAGAACTAACCTGAAACAACGTCCGATTGTCCGGAAACCTATCCCAAAAGACTCGTTACAACGTTTAGACCAAAAACCTAGTTGGAAGTTTCCCCAGAAATACGACCACGCGCCCCCACGCGCTGCCCAAAGTGGCTGCGCGTGGGCCTCACATGCCGCTAAAAGTGGCTGCGCGTGGGCCTCACGTGCCGCCCAAAGTGGCTGCGCATGGGTCTCACGCACCTGCACACAATCACTGTTCATCGTCTTCTTCGATGGGTAGACCGGTCTGAACCGGCGTTCCCGGTTCTCCGCCTTCCTGCAACCGTTTCCTTCCTTTTTCCACCAGTAGCTTCGTCCCCTTATTAGACAACGATTCCCCTCAACCAAACTCGACAACAAGGCCTACATCTCACCGTCCCAAACTCGAATTACAACCCGTCCAAAACTCTGTTTGTCAATCCGACCACCCGTGCAACATCCTAGAACCCACTACACACACACACACACACCACGTGTCCACAATCCCATGGCCCCCTCTCAAAAATATCCAATACCTCCTGTACACTGGTCCTCATCTCTTTTGCACAAATCCCAATGTGCCAAAAAGACCGAAATGCCCCTCTTGTTCAATTTTACGGTTTTACCCCTCACGTTCTAGACCCGTATCTCGCTCGTCCGACGTCCGATTAAAACATGCCGCATGTCGTTGAACTCTGGACGACGAGACCTACCTAACCGTCCTCGGTCTACGTGAAAACCAAGCGTCCAGTGAAAAGTCAACCTTTTCCCCCTTATTTTACAAAATTACGAAAGTGCCCCCAACCTTCCGAACATCATAACTTCCTCCTCGGATGTCAGAATCGGGCGTGCCACCTGTCTACGAACTCGTGACGTCCCGAACTACGTCACAGTCATCGGTCAATGTCCAATTGACCGCCCGAACTAAAAGTCAACATTTTACCCAACTAGGGGCAAAATCGTCATTTCTGCGCTAACACCCCAAACGTAACCAACTAAGCACCGAATGACGTCGCTAATTTCTTTACTAATCCCGACCCCCGGGACGGGTCGTTACATTTCTCTCCTCAGCTTCAAAGTGCAAGCTCCTTTTTGCCTCTCAAGGCCTTTGCTCCCCAAGAAATGGAACGAATTGTTGATGACATGACCCATCCCAACTGGACTTTGATAACCATGCTCGGTCATACTCTCGTCTGACAAGTCAACTGATGTCCCGAAACTACCCTTCAGCACCTATCAGACAAGGGATAACTGCACTGATTTCCGCTCATGCCTCCACCTCTCGATTAGCCCCGAATGTCGTGTCACGGCCTGGAGGGTCATCAAAACAGGAAAGGTATGAGTGGACAAAAATAATATCATTTAAAACACATTTCAAAATACATCATTTACCCTCCAGTTTATCAAACCATGCATGCATAAGATCAAACATATGAATAACAATACCGGCTTTCCAGCCAAATCACATGAAAAGTATCAAATCCCGGCTCTCAAGCCAAACATATGAATCATTTCATAAAACCATTTTATCATAAAATAAAGCACATAACTCGGGAATTACACATCCGAGGGTCCTCTGGGAATTACACATCCGAGGGTCCTCTGGGAATTACACATCTAGAGTTATCATCCTGCTGGGAATTGCATGTCCAACCCTGTTGGGAATTACACATCCAGCCTCATCGGGAATTACACATCCGGTCCCTCCGGGAATTACGCATCGGAGTCCCTCCGGAAATTACACATCCAGAGTCACTTCGGGAATTACGCATCTGAAGTCTACCCAGGAATTACACATCTGGGGGCACTGAACATAAATCCAAATTAAAAATCATTATTTCAAAATCATCTTCAAAACCACTTCAAAACCATTTATCACGGGGTCTCATGTCCAAATCGTATTTCTCATAAATCCATAAAATCATTAAATAATTCAATGCACGTAAATCCGTAAAATCATATCCAAAAATCTTTCAATTCCCATAAAATCATCTTTAACTCACAATCCAAGTCAAAACATCCTTTTAAACTCCCGGGCCTAGCCCAAAATTATCCTCGTAAAACGTGCCCAGAACACTGATTAAAATAATCATTAAATCCAATAAATAATCGTATCAAATCATCAAGCAATCAGTGCAAATAAAATCATGTAAAACATTTAACTATGCATGCATATCAGTTTATAAAACAAACGTCCACTCACACACCGTCCAAACCGCTAGCTTTCCGAGCTGCACGCGTTTTTGTAATTTTCAGTACCTTCTAGGAATCTCGAATCATGTCCAAAATCATCATTCAGCGTCATTAATGACTCAATTAACATCATATTAATTTCCCATAATTTTTCGGGAATTAATTACGAATTAAAAATGTGATATAAACCTTCGGACCCTCGAAACAATATCGAAACGGTGTCCGATTGACTCAAAACCAACGCTAAAATGTTCGTTACATTGCATAGAACAAAATTCATGTTGACCTTACCTCAGGAATCGTGCCCACGCGTCCTCACGCGCCGCCGTGAGTGGCTGTGCGTGAAACTCACGCGCCAGCTACAGTGTCACCACTGTCAGGAACCGTCCCCAATCCCCTTGGGATTAACGAGGAACGCTTTTGATCTCGTCTCACACGGAGTGTCAGACCAGGGAAAATTAAAACCTTTTGCCTTCCGGCATCCACAGTACGCCAGGATCCAGAGGAGGTGTGTGATGTCTCGGCCTCTGCTACAGTCGCACCGTATTCAACCTGAAGGGCATTGAAAACAGAAAGACTGTGAGTGGACAAAAATAACAGTTTATAAAACATATTTCATAAAAAACCTTTATACCCATCACTAAAAAGCATGCATGCATAGTAAAACCGTTTATTCATTCACATATGTTTAATAACCATAATCATACGGGCTCCTGCCCAAAACCCTTTACAGAAAACCATAACATAGTAAACATATGTGGGATCTCAGCCCAAATCCATTTATCATCATAAAACACAATTTCGCAAAAACAAGAAATCATGTTCATTCATATATTTCATATCACCAATCCTGTCACGGTATCTAGAGCTACGCGCGTGCTACCCGGGGTCTCAAACCTAAGTCTCTCCAGGGTCCACCCAGGCCAACGACCCTCCCCGGAGGAGACCATTCATATTTAAAGGATGGCATACGAAAAACCGTTTAAGGATTCGTGTCCGGCCCCCATAAACCGTTATGAATCATAAAAAACTTTCAAGGGTTCATGTCGGTTCCCATAAACCGTCATGAACCAGAAATCCATTTCAAGGGTTCATGCTGGTCCCCATAAACCGTCATAAACCATAAAAACTATTTATGGGTCCCTGACCCGAAATCACAATCTTAAAACATAACTAGGCCCTAAGCACGAATCCACATACAAACTGGACCTCTGGCCTGAATCGTAAAACAACTGGGCCTCGTGTCTGATTTCATAAAGTAAATGGGCCTCGTGCCCGATTTCGTAAACCAAATGGGCCTTGTGCTCGATACGTAAGTCAACTGGGCCTCGAGCCCGATTCGCAAGCTAACTGGGCCTCCAGCCCGATACGTAAACCAACTGGGCCTCCGGTCTGATGCCTCGTTAAATCAAATGGACCTCAAGTTCAGGAGTTCATAAATCAAATGGGCCTCATGCCCGATTCCATATTTCCCAATCCAAAATCGATTTAAGAACCAATTGGGCCTCTGGACCGAAAACGTGACTAAAAGAGACTTCAAGTCCGAGGGTTTACAAACAAAGGGGTCTCGAACCCGAGTTTACCTTTTCAATTCCAAAACTATTTCAGTAAACTATTCCCAAAACTGTAAGCACGGAAAATCAGAGTAAAACCGAAAACCTCGATTTACGTGCAAGCACGTAAATCGCCTCGAAATGCGTGAAACTATATAAATCATAACCATCCAATTTAACATCATAGAATCATATTCATAAACCATATAAAACATTTATGCATGCATCACAGCTTAGAAATCAAGGTCCACTCACAAACCGTCCTAAGCTGCTGCCTCAATTTGCGTGCCGTAAGCCTCACCGGGCTAATCGTCGTCACCGGGACTCCCAAACCTGTCCAAATCATAATAGAGGGTTCCTAATTACCTTATTAACCTCTCATCGAAGCTCCGTAATTTTCCAGAATTTTTAAAGTATTTTAAATCTCGAACCTAAACCTTCTGATGTCCTGAACATTATCGAGATAGTGTCCGATCGACACGAAACCAGTGCCAAAATGTTCGTTACATCGAATAGAAGATTTGACATGTTGAAGTCATCCTCATCAGACCCCCCACACACTCTCATGCGCCACCCAAAGAGGCTGCGCGTGAAAGCCACGCGCAGTGAACAGTTCACCCCTAAATTCTCGCCGACCGGGTTCTCTGGTTTTGAACCGGACCGGTCCAGGGTCCAACCTCATCCATTTTCGGTCCATTTTGTTTCCTTTTGATCCCTAAAGTTTCCCCTACTCATTTCCTATCAGTTTAGCCAATGAAAGTACAAGGAAACTAAGAAAACCCATACCTCCTTGATCGTCTAAGGCGGTGGTGACTTTCTCCGCCGTTCACCGTCATTCCCGGCCTTCCCATCTTCCTTTCTTGATCCCAAATGGTTCCTACGACCTCCAGAAACCCATTTCCATTATTGAAAACCACCCAGGGCCTTTAGAACCCAAAGTCCAATTTTTAAACCTTACCTCACGGTTTCGGGTTTCTCCGCCGTGGGCCGCCGCCGTGGTCTGCCGTCCTCGCCACTCTTAGCCTCTCATCCTTCCTCACAAGACAGTAATGATGCTAGGTTCGATAGGGTGGTGATGGTGTGATGTGTGGTGCTTATTTGTTCAAGGAAGAAAATGAAGAGTGGAGGGGAATGGTTTTCGGGCTTGTTTGAAGAAGAGAGAAGAGATGTTGATCAAATGAGAGAGGGAAGGGAATGGATGGTGGAGATTGAGAGAGTTGATGAGATCAAGTGTGGAGATGGAAGGTTGTTAGGGATTAAAATATAAAATAATCAAATTAATATTATTTAATTAGTTAGATCCACAATTTAGGGGCTTGGGCCAATGGGATGAGTGAAACATGTCACTCATCCATGGGTCCCACATAAAATATCCGCCCAATCTGATATTGCCACCTCAACATCGCCACGATATACGTGCATAGTGAAATCGAACTTCCGTGACCCATAACTTTCCCGTTCGAAGTCCGATTTTGGCGTGCCGCTTGGCTACGGATTCGTATCGTCTCGATCTATGTAACTGTCCTTGGCCCTTGACCATCGGACCTCCCAACTCAAAAGTCAACTATTTGCTCATATTCAACTAAATTACCAAAATATCCTTGAACTTCCGAATGTCATAACTTCTTCCTCGAATGTCGGAATCGAATGTGCCACCTGTCTATGAACTCGTAACGTCCCAAAATACGTCACGGTCATCAGCCAAAGTCCAATTGATAGCCTGCACGAAAAGTCAACGTTTTGCCCATGACTAGGGGTAAAACGGTCATTTTGCATCGTTCGTCTGATTTCACTCAACTAATCACAGTTTAAGCTCACTAATCATGATTAGTCACTAATCTAATCCTGGAATTCGAGACGGGTCGTTACAACCACCTTCACCCGTGTGTCTGTTAAACGGATCCTGCAACCTGCGAGTAGACCCGATTGGAAACCTAGCAATTCGACTTCCTTTTCAACAATTTAAATGTCCATTTGCATCGAAATAGGCTTAATTAGGGATCTGTAAACTCAATTACATGGAACCTTACCACAATTCTTCCATTCGAACTCGGCTTTTTGACGAATACCCGAGCACTGTTCATCCTCCAATTTCGTTCAAAATTGATTGTTTTCTTTCAGTTGATTCATCAGGAAGCTTCGTGGGATTCATCTAAACCTAGTTCCAGTCTCAATTGTAACTTTAATTCCTGCCAACCATTCAAACTCAACTCAAAATTTGTAAAACAAATACCAGGTTTGTCTGGGTTTGTTTCTTCACCATTTCCTTCACTTTCAATCCCACTCGATTCGTTTGAACCTCTAGAAGCTCATCCTCGTCTTTGTTTCCATCAATTGCCCGTCCAATTCAAGATTCGATCTAAGTCATCAATTCAAGGTTTTTGGTTGGGTTTCGATTTTTGTGGGTTTTTCCTTCCCTTTTCTTCTCTATTTCCTCACGATATCACACTCTCAATTCGAATGGAGTCTCACGTTTCACTTTAGGGGATTGCTGGTTGCCTTGCATCAATTATACCAATCCTCTATTTTTATTCAAGGAAAAACACACACACACACACGGTTCAATTCCACCTCTTGCTATTTGTACCACTAATTAGCATAAGCAAGTGACATATGTCACTAGGTGATGAATCCTCATCCAATTTAGCAAGCAAAGGTGTCCTTAACTCAGCTTAACACACCATTAACATGGATGAATCAGCCCGTATTGATCAAATTACCATTTTACCCCTACACACAATTACCAAAATACCCCTAAATTTCGCAGACCCGCAACTTTCACATCCGACCTCCGTTGACACATACCTCCTGTCTACGGATTCAGCGTCTCGGGACCTACCCAACGATCATGGCCAAAAGTCCAAGCAAAGTCCCGATCAAAAAGTCAACTTTTGACCCCATAACCAAGGGCGAAATCATCCTTTTCTTCTAATTTTTCCAATTTTTCCTTTTTCGAATTTCCGGGACGTCACAACCTTCCCCCCTTAAAGAATTTCGTCCTCGAAATTGGAACATACCTCTCCCACAACAATCGTGGAGACTCAATTCACATCCATTTTAATACCTCGGGTTCCCACATGACCCTCATTCACTAGATATATATAACCATAATTACCTTTTCCCGTCTTTTCCAGCTCGTCCCGAGCCCTCATATCCCATTATGACTCATCCCGAGTCCTAAAAAAACTCCTGACTCCTATTAAGTCCAAATCCAATGTCTCGACTCCTCTCAAGACTGAATTCAACATTCATGAAGATCAATGCCATCACTGGCATATCCGGTCACCTAGCAAACACCCCTAGGCGAACCATATCCTAGCCAAGATCACTCATTCGTCCCTCTATCCTTGGGTCAATTTCATCTCGAGCCCAACACGGCCATTCATATAGCATATCGTCAACAACCATCCGGACCAACACAAGTCCAAGATGCACTGCCGGACCCAATCCAGGGTCATACCCACTCCAGGGATTCCCTATACCTTCTTATCTCGTCTCATCACAAGGCCACGCACAGGGCTCGTATCTCGGAGGCATGGCAAATCTGTAACCTAATGCTCTGATGCTAATTTGACGGGACCCCCGTACCAACTGGACTTTGATAACCGTGCCCGGTTCTGCTCCCGTCTGACAAGTCAACTGATGTCTCGAAACTACCCTTCAGCACCTATTAGACAAGGGATAACTGCACTAATTTCCGCTCATGCCTCCGCCCTCTCGATCAGCCGCGAATGTCGTGCCACGGCCTGGAGGGTCATCCAAACAGGAAAGGTGTTAGTGGAAAAAAATAATATCAATTAAAACACATTTCAAAATACATCATTTACCCTCCAGTTTATCAAACCATGCATCCATAGGATCGAATATATGAATAACAATCACTGGCTTTCCAGCCAAATCACGTGAAAGGTATCAAATCCCGGCTCTGAAGCCAAACATATGAATCATTTCATAAAACCAATTTATCATAAAATAAAGCACATAACTCGAGAATTACACATCTGAGGGTCCTATAGGAGTTACACATCCAGAGTTATCATCCTACTAGGAATTACACGTCCAGCTCTGCTGGGAATTACACGTCCAGCCCTGCTGGGAATTACACATATGGTCCCTCCGGGAATTACACATACGGAGTCCCTCCGGGAATTACATATCTAGAGTCACTTCGGGAATTACGCATCCGAAGTCTACCCAGGAATTACACATCTGGGGGTACTAAACATAAATCCAAATAAAAAATCTTTATTTCAAAATCATCATTAAAACCACGCAAAAACCATTTATCAAGGGGTCTTATGCCCAAATCGCATTTCTCGTAAATCCATAAAATCATTAAATAATTCAATGCACGTAAATTCGTAAAATCATATCCGAAAATCATTCAATTCCCATAAAATCATTTTTAACTCACAATCCAAGTCAAAACATCCTTTTAAAAACTTGGGCTAGCACAAAATCATCAATTGTACTTTCTTCGTAAAACGTGCCCAAAACACAGATTAAAATAATCATTTAATCCAGTAAATAATCGTATCAAATCATCAAGCAATCAGTGCAAATCTAATCGTGTAAAACATTTAACTATGCATGCATATCAGTTTATAAAATAATCATCCACTCACACACCGTCCAAACCGCTCGCTTTCCGAGATGCACGCGTTTCCGTAATTTTCGATGCCTTCTAAGAATCTCGAATCCTCTCCAAAACCATCATTCAGCGTCACTAATGACTCATTAAAAATCCAAACTAATGAATCACTAATGACACATCTGGGGGCACTGAACATAAATCCAAATTAAAAATCATTATTTCAAAATCATCTTTAAAACCACTTCAAAACCATTTATCACGGGGTCTCATGCCCAAATCGTATTTCTCGTAAATCCATAAAATCATTAAATAATTCAATGCACGTAAATCCGTAAAATCATATCCGAAAATCTTTCAATTCCCATAAAATCATCTTTAACTCACAATCCAAGTCAAAACATCCTTTTAAACTCCCGGGTCTAGCCCAAAATCATCCTCGTAAAACGTGCCCAAAACACTGATTAAAATAATCATTAAATCCAATAAATAATTGTATCAAATCATCAAGCAATCAGTGCAAATCAAATCATGTAAAACATTTAACTATGCATGCATATCAGTTTATAAAACAAACGTCCACTCACACACCGTCCAAACCGCTAGCTTTCCGAGCTGCACGCGTTTCTGTAATTTTCGGTACCTTCTAGGAATCTCGAATCATGTCCAAAATCATCATTCAACGTCACTAATGACTCAATTAACATCATATTAATTTCCCATAATTTTTTGGGAATTAATTACGAATTAAAAACGTGATATAAACCTTCGGACCCTCGAAACAATATCGAAACGGTGTCCAATTGACTCGAAACCAACTCTAAAATGTTCGTTACATTGCATAGAACAAAAGTCATGTTGACCTTACCTCGGGAATCATGTCCACGTGCCCTCACACGCCGCCGTGAGTGGCTGCGCGTGAAACTCACGCGCTAGCTACAGTGATGCAACAGTGTCACCACCTTCACCCGTGTGTTTGTTAAACGGATCCTGCAACCCGCGAGCAGACCCGATTGGAAACCTAGCAATTTGACTTCCTTTTCAACAATTTAAATGTCCATTTGCATCGAAATAGGCTTAATTAGGGATCTGTAAACTCAATTACATGGAACCTTCCCTCAATTCTTCCATTCGATCTTGACTTTTCGACGAATACCCGAGCACTATTCCTCAATTCTTTCAATTGATGCATCAGGAAGCTTCGTGGGATTCATCTAAACCTAGTTCCAGTCTTAATTGTAACTTTAATTCCTGAAAACCATTCGAACTCAACTCAAAATTTTTAAAACAAATACCAGGTCCGTCTGGTCTTGTTTCTTCACCATTTCCTTCACTTTCAATCCCACTCGACTCGTTTGAACCTCTAGAAGCTCATCCTCGTCGATGTTTCCATCAATTGATCGTCCAATTCAAAATGCGATCTTAAGTCATCAATTCAAGGTTTTCGGGTGGGTTTCGGTTTTCCTGGGGTTTTCCTTCCCTTTTCTTCTCTATTTCCTCACGATATCACGCTCTCAATTCGAATGGAGTCTCACGTTTCAGTTTAGGGGTTTGCTGGTTGCATTGCATCAATTATACCCATCCTCTGTTTTTGTTCAAGGAACACACACGCACACGGTTCAATTCCACCTCCTGCTATTTGTGCCACTAATTAGCATAAGCAAGTGACATATGTCACTAGGTGATGAATCCTCATCCAAATTAGCAGGCACAGGTGTCCTTATCTCAGCTTAACACACCATTAACATGGCTGAGTCAGCCCGTACTGATACCATTTTACCCCTGCACACATAATTACCAAAATACGCCTAGCTTTCGCAGACCTGCAACTTTCACATTCGACCTCTGGTTGACGCATGCCTTCTGTCTACGGATTCAGCGTCTCGGGACCTACCCAACGGTCATGGGCAAAAGTCCAAACAAAGTCCCAATCAAAAAGTCAACTTTTGCCCCCCAAAACCAAGGACAAAATCGTCCTTTCCTTCTAATTATCCAAATTTTCCTTTTTCAAATTTTCGGGTCGTCACAACCTTCCCCCCTTAAAGAATTTCATCCTCGAAATTAGAATATACCTTTCCCACAACAATCATGGAGACTCAATTCACATCCATTTTAATATCTCGGGTTCCCACATGACCCTCATTCACTCGTTATATATAACCATAATTACCTTTTTCCCTCTTTTCTGACTCGTCCTGATCCCTCATATCACATCATGACTCATCTCGAGTCCTAAAACAACTCGTGACTCCTACTAAGTCCAAATCCAATGTCTCGACTCCTCTCGAGTCTAAATTCAACATTCATGAAGATTAATGCCACCACTGGCATATCCGGTCACCTAGCAAACACCCCTAGGAGGACCACATCCTATCCAAGATCACTCATGTAACCCCCTAACCACGGGTCAATTTCATCTCGGGCCCAACATGCCCATCCATATACCATATCATTAACAACCATCCGGACCAACACAAGTCCAACATGCACTGCCTGACCCAATCCAGGGTCATACCCACTCCAAGGATTCCCTATACCTTCATATCTCGTCTCATCACCAGGCCGCACACATGGCTCGTATCTCAGAGGCATAGAAAATCAGTAACCCAATGCTCTGATACCAATTTGACAGGACCCATCCCAACTGGACTTTGATAACCGTGCCCGATCCTGCTCTCGTCTGACAAGTTAACTGAAGTCCCAAATCTACCATTCAACACCTATCAGACAAGGGATAACTGCACTGATTTCCGCTCATGCCTCCGCCTCTCGATCAGCCCCGAATGTCGTGCTACGACCTAGAGGGTCATCAAAACAAGAAAGGTTTGAGTGGACAAAAATAATATCATTTAAAACACATTTCAAAATACATCATTTACCCCCCAGTTTATCAAACCATGCATGCATAGGATCAAACATATGAATAACAATCACCAGCTTTCCAGCCAAATCACATGAAAAGTATCAAATCCCGGCTCTCAAGCCAAACATATGAATCATTTCATAAAACCATTTTATCATAAAATAAAGCACATAACTCGGGAATTATACATCCGAGGGTCCTCTGGAAATTACACATCCAGAGTTATCATCCTGCTGGGAATTACACGTCTAGCCATGCTGGGAATTTCACATCCAACCTCACTAAGAATTACACATCTGGTCCCTCCAGGAATTACGCATCCGGAGTCCCTCCGAAAATTACACATCCGGAGTCTACCCAGGAATTATACATCTAGGGGCATTGAACATAAATCCAAATAAAAAATCTTTATTTCAAAATCATCATTAAAACCATGTCAAAACCATTTATCACGGGGTCTCGTGCCTAAATCGCATTTCTCGTAAATCCATAAAATCATTAAATAATTCAATGCACGTAAATTCGTAAAATCATATCCAAAAATGATTCAATTCCCATAAAATCATCTTTAACTCACAATCCAAGTCCAAACATCCTTTTAAAATCCCGGGCCTAACCCAAAATCATCAATTGTACTTTCTTCGTAAAACGTGCCAAAACACTGATTAAAATAATCATTTAATCCAATAAATAATCGTATCAAATCATCAAGCAATCAGTGCAAATCAAATCATGTAAAACATTTAACTATGCATGCATATCAGTTTATAAAACAAACGTCCACTCACACACCGTCCAAACCGCTCGCTTTCCGAGCTGCACGCGTTTCCGTAATTTTCGGTACCTTCCAGGAATCTCGAATCCTGTCCAAAATCATCATTCAGCGTCACTAATGACTCAATTAACATCATATTAATTTCCCATAATTTTCCGGAAATTAATTACGAATTGAAAACGTGATATAAACCTTTGGACCCTCGAAACAATATCGAAACGGTGTCCGATTGACTCGAAACCAACACTAAAATGTTCGTTACGTTGTATAGAACAAAAGTCATGTTGACCTTACCTCGGGAATCGTGCCCACTCGCCCTCACGCATCGCCGTGAGTGGCTGCGCATGGAACTCACGCGCCAGCGACAATGATGCTACAGTGTCACCACCTTCACCAGTGTGTCTGTTAAACGGATCCTGCAACCCGCGAGCAGACCCGATTGAAAACCTAGAAATTCAACTTCCTTTTCAACAATTTAAACATCCATTTGCATTGAAATAGGCTTAATTAGGGATCTGTAAACTCAATTACATGGAACCTTACCTCAATTCTTCCATTCGATATCGACTTTTCGACGAATACGGAGCACTGTTCATCCTCCAATTTCATTCAAAATCGATTGTTTTCTTTCAATTGATGCATCAGGAAGCTTTGTACGATTCATCTAAACCTAGTTCCAGTCTCAATTGTAACTTTAATTCCTGCCAACCATTCAAACTCAACTCAAAATTTGTAAAACAAATACCAGGTCTGTCTGGGCTTGTTTCTTCACCATTTCCTTCACTTTCAATCCCACTCGACTCGTTTGAACCTCTAGAAGCTCATCATCATCTCTATTTTCATCAATTGATCGTCCAATTCAAAATTCGATCTTCTGTCATCAATTCAAGGTTTACGGGTGGGTTTCAGTTTTTCTGGGTTTTTCCTTCCCTTTTCTTCTCTATTTCCTCACGATATCACACTCTCAATTCGAATGGAGTCTCACGTTTCACTTTAGGGGATTGCTGGTTGACTTACATCAATTATACCCATCCTCTGTTTTTGTTCAAGGAACACACACACACACACATGGTTCAATTCCACCTCTTACTATTTGTGCCACTAATTAGCATAAGCAAGTGACAGATGTCACTAGGTGATGAATCCTCATCCAAATTAGCAGTTACATGTGTCCTTAACTCAGCTTAACACACCATTAACATGGCTGAATTAGCCCGTACTGATCAAATTACATTTTACCCCTGCACACATAATTACCAAAATACCCCTAACTTTCGCAGACCCGCAACTTTCATATTTGACCTCCGATTGACGCATGCCACCTGTGTACGGATTCAGCCTCTCGGGACCTACCCAACGGTCATGGCCAATAGTCCAAAAAAAGTCCCGATCAAAAAGTCAACTTTTGCTCCCCATAACCAAGGGCAAAATCGTCATTTCCTTCCAATTTTTCCAATTTTTCCTTTTTCGAATTTCCATGTCGTCACAGTTGATATGGCATAAATTATTTTTCTTCTTCTTAATTTTAAATATATTTTCCTACTTGCACACCATTGCATTATACTACCAACCATAGGTTTAAATTTCATTATCTAGAAGAGTATTGAATCGTCATTAGATGGTACTTTGTACATGGTCATATAACAAGAACATATTGGTTTATTATGTCCCAAACATGTAAAAAAATTCATAGAAGAAGTAAGTTCCATTGTATTCTCCATTCTTATAATACTTATCCTTTTGCAGGGCAACACTTGGTGGTAAAACAACCTATATCGCTACTCTTATGAAGAATAACGGTATGTGGGGTGATCTCATTGATTCAATTGCGTAAATTTATGCTATTGTAAAAAGAATGATGTTCGTTTATGCTCTTTCTTTCTATCTATGCATCCATTTATATATTTTCCATTTATATATTTTAATATATATTGTAATTATACAATTGATTTTAATAAACAGGGGAGTGAACCTGGATGTCGTAAGCAAGTGGTCGAGAGTAAGGACTATCTCGTCTGTCTATTTTTCATATATGTATCTTGTTTCATCTTCTATTTTGTTATCAAGAGTAGTAGGAATTCTCATATCTGTATCTTTCTTCATGTCTATTTTTCATATCTTGTTTCATCTTCTATTAAAATTCCTTAGCTGTGATGAAGAAATCATCAAATTTCCCAGGCAGCTCCTTAGGTGTGATTAAGAATTTTTCATTTTTGACAGGACAACCTCTCATGGGAAAACCTTGGTGTAGTCAAGGTTCTCCAAGAATTATTTCATATTATGTTTTAAGGTCCTAAGGGTATTTTTGTAACTCTAGTTTGGCTGTGAGGCAGAAATATGACCTTTTATGATTATCAATACGATTTCGGGAAGAGTCCTGTCAATTTGGTACTGGAGCAAACCAGGTAACATTGTCTCACAGATTCCAATAGAGCATACTGCTCAGGATTGAGATTGTTTGGATGTACAGTGAGTGGACATTTGTTTTGTAAACTAGGATGCATGCATAATTAAATGCTCTAAACATTTTATTTCATGATATGGAATTGCAATGGTCATAATAAATTATTCAAAATATTTATTTTTTGATTTTTGTATTCAAAATAAGGAAATTGATTTTTGGACATAGGTCTTACAGTTTTTGTGGAATGATGATTTGGGCTTAGGCCTGAATTTGTAAATGGTTTTGACTTGGGTCAACAATCAAGGATTTTATAAAAGAAAATTTTGGATTGATTCCACACATGATTTTTTACCATAAATCATCCACGAGGGTTATTGTGATTATTTCCACTGTCTACACATAGCACATTTTCCCCAAGCTGAAACTCGGGATGTTTCCCAAACAACTGAAGCTTGGGGGTAGGTTCCCAGATGGTCGAAGTTCGGGGTTCCTCCTAGACGATCGAAGCTCAGGGATAATTTCTCAGAAACCGAAAGCTCAGGGTGTTTACCAAATAGCAGCTTGAGGGTAGTTTCCCAAACGATCGAAGCTCAGGGTTCATCCCAGATGATTGAAGCTCGAAGGTAGTTTCCCAGATGGCTACAGTTCTAGGTGCTTCCCAGATAGCAGAATCTTGGGGTAGTTTCTCAGACGGTTGAAGTTTGGGGTTCTTCCTAAGCGATCGAAGCTCGGGGGCAGTTTCCCAGACAGCTGAAGCTCCGGGTGTTTTCCAGTTAGCCGAATTTTGGGGGTAGTTTTCAAGGCACTCCAAGCTTAGGGTTCTTCCCATACGACAAAAGCTTGGGAGTAATTTCCCAGATGGATGCAGTTCAAGATGTCTCTCATACAGTCGAAACGTAGGGGTAGTTTCCCAAACGATTGAAACTCGAGGTTCTTCCTAGACAACCGAAGCTTGGGGGTAGTTCCCAGACAGTCGAAACTCATAGTTTTTTTTTTCCAAACAATTGATGCTCAAGGAGTTGAGGATTGATTATGGTTGAATTATGATATTTTGTGTCAAGGGTAGGTCCCAAAGGATATTCTTTTGTTTTTAAACTGAAACGCAGTTGTTTATAATTTGACAAGGTTTTTATATATGCATGCATGGTTTTTTATCTTTGGAAAAGTATGTTTTTTTAAAGTATTTTTCTAAATGTTTATTTTTGCCCTTTTCACATTGTTAAGAATTTTATCTCTCTTTTCCAAACTTTTTGGTACTGAGAATGAAGTGATGTGCAAGATGCACATGATTTATAGTTCCAATTTATTGTATCATTTCGGGAGAAATGTACATAAGGTTATACAGTTTCACGATTGGAAACCTTATCAGAAGTTTTGGGCCTTGTTGGTAGAGACTTGAAGGGATTCGACGAGTTCCAGGAGGTTGACTCTTGATGTACATAAGTAAATTTTGTGGTTGAAATTTTTGTAAGGGAGAAAGTTGTAATGATCTGTCCAAAAAATTAGACTAATTTGGGAAAAAGGATGATTTGTAAGGGAGAAAGTTAAAATAGGGTGAAAGTTAATTTGTACTCAAGAAACTTCTCGGAAGTTCTAAACGAACTTTTATGTGAGTCTCAACTCACGTGTTTAAAGACAAACGACACACGTAAAACAAAGTTCGTAAGGAAAAGTTACAGTCTAAATGACGTGGAGCATTTTGGTAATTTTTTTTTCTTTTAGTTGGATTGTTTAAGAGACAAGTCAGCACTTACTTTTGACTCAACCCATCTATTAGGTGACAAATGTAAGCTATTGGGAAAAGGAGGGAGAAGTCAGCATCTCTCTCTCTCCCCCTATTATGTCCATGTCAAACCGAGGTGGAAAATGGACGATTTAAATCAAAACCTCTTGTTATAAAGGCACCATTCTCTTCTATTCTTCTCCACGAGTATAACCACATGATGACGGTGCTGGGAGGATATCAGTAGATATGGTAACAAAGGGTTAAAGCTTGGTCGAAACTTCAAGGTTGATTTCCCACCAATCCAGGTGATATTTTCTAATTCTAATTACATATTTGAGTTCTTGGGATTAAGATGAAGAACCTTGACATCCACAGCAAATTCAGTACCATACATATGTGTGACTTGGTATATTCCCTCTCTTACCAACCTAGGAATACAGTGGCTATGCCTAAGCGTGTTCTGCTCCAAAATCTTAAAGACCCTAGGACTAACTAGATGCATCCAACCTCTACCAGCATTCCTTCTATTGGCCATCCTCAACATCACATACATTCTTATGGTCTCAAGGCATGTCAATATGGGCTTATCTCTAGCTTCTATGATGCAGGCATTGATCTGCGGTTGATCTGCTAGAATTAGAGGGAATTCAAGAAATTAGCTGTTCTCCGACCGCCACCGTGAGCTCCACTGGGTCTGCTCGACTTTCCTCCGGCCTCTCGACACCCCCACGGGTTCAATTTGACGATTTGATCACTAGAAGTGCACAACCGTGCACGGTGGTCCTCGGATCTGTGTCCTCTGGTTCCTCCTCCTTCTTCACACACACAGTCACGTCCAACTCCTCACAAACACGATCACACACTCTCCTTCGCACACCACAGAACCTCACAACACTCACACACTCACTCAGTCTCTGCAATTCGATCAAATTCTCCTCACTGCCTCACCCTCTGTTTTTTCCCTCTTCGAACACGACTAACACACACACACACACACACACACATATAATTGCACCGTGCACAAAGCCTAGAACCCACTAGAGCACCCCCACGTGTCCACCATCCCATGGCCCAAACTCAAAATATCCAATCCCTCATGTACACTTGTCCTCATCTCTGTTGCACAGATCACAATGCACCAAAATGCCCTTGTGAGTCAAAATTACCAATTTGCCCTTCGTCGTTCTAGACCCATAACTCACTCGTCCTACGTCCGACGAAAGCATGCTGCCTGTCGTTGAACTTAGGACGACGAGATCTACCTAACGGTCTTCGGTCTTCGTGTAAAACTCTGTCGTGTGAAAAGTCAACTTTTCCCCTTCTTTTAACCAAATTACGAAAGTTCCCTCAACCTTCCGAACATCATAACTTCCTCCTCGGATGTCGGAATCGGGCGTGCCACCTGCCTACGGACTCATAACATCCCAAATTACGTCACAGTCATCGTTCAATGCCCCATTGTCCGTCTGAACTAAAAGTCAACTTTTTACCCATTCTAGGGGCAAAATCGTCATTCTGCGCCCAAAGTCCAACAATAACCAACTAATCACTTCCCTAATCCCTACTCCCGGGACGGGTCCTTACAAATATTACTTTATAGTAGCATTCTTTTCAAGATGAAATGAAAGGGTCTTAAATTAGGTTCTACTCTAGTAATACCAAATCAAGATGGATTTATTGTCCTTTCCATAATCTCTTATTAAAAAAAAAAATTGGCTTCTTACTTCAAATGTCCCTTGAACTCACCACTCAATCTCAATTTACCCTTTAAACTAAATTTTGTCTCGATCAATTGCATGAATATTGCTTTCGTTAGAAAAGTTACACCATTTTGTCTAAAAACTCTAACTTTGTTGCATTTCGTCAAATTTTCTGATGTGACATAATATTATCCATTAAAATATAAATGGTTTCATCTTAGCTTGACACGTGTCCTGCTTCATTTTAATTAATTATCATCCTAACATTTAATTTTAAGTTTGAAAAATAATTTTAAATAAAAAATAATTGAAAACTCGTCAACTTCATCCTCTGCGGCCTATACCACTACCTCGACTACTGCACCCGCAATCATATCGACCGCCACCACACCACCACCAGTAAGGTCACCGTTAGCAGCATTATTGCTACTCATTGAGAAAAAAAAAAAGAGATGTGGCAGTAAAAGCACGATGTATAACGCTTACACCTCTTCATACTCCTGCTCCAATGCGCCCAGGCTGTCTCTATCAATGACTAAGAAGAAGCCACCCAAGTCCTGCTTGAAATCTTCGAGTTATCCACCCATTTAGCACCTTTATCTAGCATGTCGTTAAAGCCATGTCAGCACACCTCGTTAGCTCCTGCCTTGGCATTTACACGTCCTTCCCTCCTCCCTCCCAATCACCCACACCCAAAAAATGGTATATGCTTTCCAAGTCTTCAACGACATCATCCCGTTCATAAAGTTCACTCATTTCACAGTCAATCGATCCAAAAGATGTTCAAGAGAGAGAAAGACCGAGTGCGCATCATGGATCTAGACATAATACAATGCCTCCAATGGTCGGGGCTTTTCTACATCCTAGCCTCTTAACCCAACGGTCCACCACACATGAGGCTAACCGAGCTCAGAACCTCCATGGAAGAAGAGATTAAGGCTTTGAAGGAAGAAGGTGAGTAAATGGAGATGGTGGATGGCGACGCTACTAGTGGTGGTAAGTGCATCAGTTGGAGTGGTGGTCTCGGCTGTAGGGGATGAAGTTAAAGAGTTTTCAATTTTTTTTATTTTAAATTATTTTTCAAAATTAAAATTAAATATTATAATAAAATTAATTGGAAAAATTGGAGAAATGGTTCCTCAACTAAACCTCCAATTTAGCAAGCATCCATGTACTCAATTTTTTACTTTTTTGATCCCTTAACTTAAGCCAAATCAACACTATTAGTCCGCCGTTAAAATGGTTGACAGTTTCCGTTAAAAACGGGGGCAATATGGTCCAAAATTTTGGATTGGTGCCAAGAAACAAAGAACCAGCAAGGGAGGAAAATTTGGCACCAAATTGGGGTCTAATATAAACTCTCACTTTCTGACTTAACCAAATTAGAAGAAAAAGAAAACAAGGAAAAAAATAAAGAAGAAGGAGAAGAAGAAGAAGAAGAGGAAGAAGAAGAAGAAGAAGAAGAAGACGAAGAAGAAGAAGAAGAAGAATAAGAATAAGAGGAAGAATAAGAGGAAGAAGAAGAAGAAGAAGTAAGCGTCATTGGAGATGTCTTCGCCATCTTCAACAATAGAAGGTGGGCAATTCACGACAGGGAAGCAATGCAAGTGTGGTGGCATGATTAAACCCCACACCTCATGGGCCGAATTGAATCTGGTAAGAAGGTTTGAAGCTTGTGAGAACAATCGAGTAAGTAAACTGTTTGGAAATTTGTTGTTTGTGTGTGTTGTTTTGTTATCATTTTGACATTTTGAAATTTATTGTTTGTCCAAAAAAAATTCAGAACAAGAAGGAGAGATGACATTTTTGGGAATGGGTGGACAAAGAAACTTTCCCAAGAGGAAATGAGGTACTTCCCCGATTGCTAAGGAGACTAAGAGGAATGGAAAATGAGATTACTACACTATAAGAAGAAAAGATGCAATAGGAGAAAAAATACGAGTTTTAGAAAATGAAAAGGAGTTGGAGGGCCAAAATGGAGAATTAAGGAATAAAGAACCAAATTTGGGTATTCGGACCTTGAGTTATGAAGAACAGGAGAAAACATTATGTGGAGGATTGCTTGTTTCATGGTTGGTGGTGCTATTGCTATTCATGTTGTTAGTGAAATTGGTGACTATGAGTGACTTGGAAGGCATGTGAGAGTAATGTGGAAGGTCATTTGTTGTTCTTGCTGTTTGTTGTTGTGTTATCATTTCGGTTTTTGTTGTTGTTGTTGTGTTATCATTTTGGTTTTTTTTTTTCCATGTGTTTTGGTGTTTTAGTTAAGTGCTTTATGAAAAAGATGAAGTTTCAATGCATTAAACCATGTGTTGTTTTCTAAAAATGTCATGACTTCATTGAAGAGAAACCAAAATGCATTACAATCTCAAGATTCGTTACAATCTCAAAAGGCATAAAAATCAATCTCAAGATGCATTACAATCCAAAGTGTGCAGGACAATCCAAAGTGTTCAATTCAAAAGAGATTACAATGCCAAAGATTTCAAAAGGAAATTACAATACCAAAGATTTCAAAAGATAAGACAAAGTTACAAAGTGAAGGTCTTCATATTTTCCATGTTTTATGCATCTTTGCTTAAACGTGCAATTGGGGAGATGTTCTTAACACGGGCTAGGATGTAGATTGTGCTGGTTTTCCCTAAAAAAACAGAAAATAGCAGTATACATCCCATACACACATCAGTATACAGTAGTATACATGCACATTCTATGAACAAATAGAAAACATCAGTTTGAAGCACACACACACATCAATATATAGCTATATACATACACATTCTATGAAAAAATAGAAAACAACAATTTAAAGCACACACACATCAGTATACATCAGTACACATATCCCTAATAAAACAGAAAATGGCAATTTGAAGTTGCTCTATCTTCAGTACTATGCAATTTAGATACACATACCCCTAATAAAACAAAATATAGAAAAGAGTATACAACATTCTACATCACTTGCTTTTCATGGTCTATGCAATTTAGATGCACTAGCTGTCTCTGATGCAGCAAATGGTGTTCCTGGTTGTGATGAAGTTGCTATGTCCATCCTCGATGTCCATCTTCCTTTTCCTCTCCCTTCACTAATTCTAGCATGTTGGTCCTAGTTATCATTATGATGGAAAGAAGTCATAAATTTTTCAAATCATGTAGATAGATATAAACAATATGATGATGAAATACATGAGAGGGAGCTTGAGGAGTTTCTTAGTGCCCTATTTTATTATGGCCTTCTTGGCCACATATAGAACATCTCATCTTGGACCATATTTTTCTTAGCCTAGCTGGATATGGATGGTAGATTGGTGGAATAGGGTTAGGAGGCACATGAGAAGGTACTTCAATCTCAACAACTTCTCTTTTTCTTATCTTCTTGGATCTTCCAGGTTGCTACCTGTAAACTGGAGGCAGTATGGGAGGCATGTTTATTTTCTCCTATTGGTCTGAGGAGGGCACCGGGTATACAACCAGAGTGTAGGCCTTCAAATATACCTCATACTTATAGAAATTAGGAACATATGCATAAATGTTACGTAGTGTATCAAAAATGCAGGAAATTGCGTGTGAGCAAGGAATTCTACACAAGTCCCATGTTCGACAAGAACACGTCTTCTTGTTCAAGTCCACAGCAAATTCAGTACCATACATATGTGTGACTTGGTATATTCCCTCTCTTACCAACCTAGGAATACAGTGGCTATGCCTAAGTGTGTTCTGCTCCAAAATCTTAAAGACCCTAGGACTAACTAGATGCATCCAACCTCTACCAGCATTCCTTCTATTGGCCATCCTCAACATCACATACATTCTTATGGTCTCAAGGCATGTTAATATGGGCTTATCTCTAGCTTCTATGATGCAGGCATTGATCTACTAGATTGGTGATATCTCATTCACTGAAATGTTTGGTTGTCACGACTGAACACTGAAAATTACGCGATGGTTTGACTTTCCCGTTGGGAAGTTGTATTCGTCGATGTTCTGGCTTGCTAAAGAGGAAAGAAGAAAGTTAAAGACAAAACCAAGATACTCAAAGACCTTAAATTATAATTTTGGCTACACATGTAAGTATTAAATGTATATTTTTTACATCAATTGTAATAAATATTTTTTTATCTATATATTATTATAATTTATATTTCACATTACTTCCGTAATATTTTCTCAACTCGACGGGCTTATTTATAGTAGAAACCTAATGTACAATATATGTAACTTTGAGTTATATTTCTATGTATAAGGTGTATAATATTAGTATAATATGAGCAGGAGTTTTATTTTGGTGTATGGGGGTTAATTGACTTTTGTGTAGTTACCCTAATTCAAATATTTATATTTATATTTTTTTTAAATGAATATTGAGCACGAAAGTAAATTTTGTGCTCTAGCTTGAATTTTATTATTCCAAACCCATGCATAATAATATACGTGCGTTTTATTATTAGCATTGGGAATGAAAACAAAATAGGTGCTCTACAAGTATACCACAAACAATAAAAATGTGCTCTTTGTGAACTGACACATGCACAGTTTTGTCAGATAGAATAGGTACAAAAAGCCTTCAAAATGTGCCATATAACTAAGACACAAATAGGAAAAATGTGCCATATAAGTAATGGAAACTGCTATAACACCCACCGACCCTTTCAATATGGCTGCATTGTGGGTATTTTTATAGCCCACCATTATTAACTAATATTTGTGCCCTTTGTTGGTTTAAAGCTTGAATTTTATTCATGTTTTTAGTTCAGTTTTTTAGTAGTGAGGTGAGGATTAGTAAGATGTACAAGTCTACAACTCCTAGTTAAAAGGTGCAAATTTTCGTGAAGCTAAAAGTATATATGACTCTTCACGAAGATGTGCAACTCTTAGTGAAGTTGTGTGACCGTTAGAAGAGATATAACTCTTAAAAAAACATTACGTGCAATTTCTGTAAATATATATAGAGCTTAGTTTCGTAAATGACATAGTTAATTTTTATGTTTCTCTCAATCTCTATTAATGTTTTCACCACAATTTTTTTTTATAAAAGTCTCTGGAAACTAATATATGCAATATTAGTGTTTACACCCGAAACGGGCCGAAGTAAGGGATTTATCAAATTAAAGACTGAATCCAACCAAGGCCCAAACCCAACTAGAATTCACTTGCTGGATTATGGGGAATCACGAGCATAATTAGTGCAACCACATTGGAACAACGCCAAAACAGTCAAAAGGCAAAAGAGAGATGCGCCAAAGTCGTCGCAAAGGAGGAGTATGCATGAATGTACATGTCGACCAACCTCACTCTTATGCTGCCTAGAAAAGAAGGAGAATCCCACCAGCAACTCAGTCAAACAAACAAATTGATCAAACTCAATCAATTTCAACAACTGTAAACCCTCAAAAGTTTTTATTTGTTACTCAAAAACTCACCTTCTTGGCAAAAACCTATTTCTTTTAATCTAGGATCAATACTCAATTCTCTTCTCATCCCTTCTGAGTTCTTACTCTAAGAACACCAAGCTTTCCTTCATTCCGACTTGCATCACAAATTTGATTCTAAAGGCTTCTTAACCACCTGACTTCATCCCGACTTATTTTCACAGCATGTTTTGAGGGCCACCTACACTATAAGAAATAGGCTCATTCATAGCATTTGACTATAGCACTTTTACACAACTGCTATGAAATGTGAAAGTTAAAAAAAAATGCTGTGAAAACTGAAAAGCAAAATGCGGCACCTCCATTTCTAATTTTTTTTTTTTTAAATCAGAGGGGGAAACCACAATTGGTAGCCCGCGTCCTTCATTTATAAATTTTTTTTAGGGTTAGTTTTCTTTCTGCAACCTCACATAGGGAAAGAAAACATAACCACCACTCAGCTTCTCACTTTCGTTGCCTCAAATCCTTGTTAAAAAAAAAGTTTCTCCCATCAAATCTGTTCGTTGCCTCAGATCATTCTCAAAAGAAAAAAACAAAACAAAATTCTTCTCTCAAATCAAACTTTCTCGCTTAGTCTCTCCCTTTCGTTTCCTCTCGATGCTCATGACCTTCACCACCATTCTAATCCTTCGATCGCCTTTCTCTAGCATAGAATCTAAGCCATTTGAGAGGTCATTGCGAGCAGAGTCTCGATTAGACAGAGCCAATGGTAGAATTTCATCTGTCTTTTTCTCGCAACAGTTGAACTCCAGCACCACCTACTTTCAATCAATCACTAGGAAATAGTTGTTGACCACCGAGAGGAAGCAGACTCAAGCCATCCTCAAGTCCGTCGAACTCCCATCTTCTTAGATCCAAAATTGTCTTCCCTGTGAAGACAAATTTTCATTACCTCTAGTCCTTCAACACGTGTCACCATCCCTTCAAACTATATCCCATCTGTTTAAACCCCAGCCGTCCATTCTTTTCCTCTGTACACAAATCCCAATGTGCCACAATGACCAAAATACCCTTCTTTTTAACACATTTTTACGGTTCTACCAAAACTTCCTAGACCCGTAACTCTCACCTCGTAAGTCCGATGAACACGTGCCGCCTGTCATCGAACTCAGGACGACAAGAACTATCTAACCATCCTAGGTCAACCTACCAAAACTCGATTATACGAAAAGTCAACTATTCCCCCTACTTTACCCAAATTACGGTTAAGCCCTCAACCTTCCGAACATCCCAACTTCCTCCTCGGATGTCGGAATCGGGCGTGCCACCAGCCTAAGGATTCGTGACAACCTCAACTACGTTCCGGTCACTGGTCAATCCCCAATTGACCACCCGAAATAAAAGTCAACATTTTTGCCCAAAGCAGGGGGTAAAATCGTCATTCTAGGTTCCCGGACCCCTCGGGACCACCTAACCCCTGATTAACCTTACTAATCACACCTTAATCACTCTACTAATCCCAATTCTCGGGACGGGTTGTTACAATCTACCCACCTAAATAGAATTTCGTCCCCGAAATTCCACAGCTAATCCCCGACACCTAGGGTCTCCTAAAGAACAACCTCTCCTAGGTTTCCTGTCTATCATCTCCACCTTGGGTATTTCACTCCATCCCCAGCTACTGTTACCACAGCCAACCCTAGCTATGTAACAACTACATGGTGTACGCAAGGGAAACTCTATGAACAGAAAACAAAGGTATTATACAATACCTCATGTCACAATACCCGACAGAAGTCATAGAGTACATCCTCGTATACAACCACCCATCTCCCTCGGCTACTACTCCGGCCACGGTCGGACTAACTTCACAAAGTCCTAAAGGCAAACTCTAGCTTGTGGGTTCTCTCCTTCAATAGGCTCAGATCGATCAATTATAGTCACTCCTTTCCTATACTTCCCGTCAACCTGCTACGGAACTTACTGTACACTCCAAGTCCTCTAGGAAAACTCCTAGACTCTACCCCGAAATCCAAAAACCAAACCAACAGAACAACCAAAAGTGAAACAAGTACCTGTCTCCGTATCTGGTGTCGACTGACCCTCCTGCTGAGTCATCGAGAACACCCGGGCCTGAGATCCTGACGCTCTACCACGTCCCCTTGAACTACTCGTGGCTGTGCCACCACCTCCTCTAGTGCCCGCTGTCCCTGATGCTGTACTCTGTCCTCTGGTGAAGGATGAGACAAGTTCTACCTATACTTCCAATCAGAGTTGTAGTTGACCGTTCTTTGCAATCCAACAATCGATTATTTATACTTGTATACTCTGCTTGCTTTGTTTTTGTTTTTCATGACAAGAAGTTGAAGTTCATTTTTGCACTTGGAACTTAAGTGGCATAAATGCAGTTTTTCGATTATTTTGTGTGGATGCTTGATTCTTGCACAGTGTTAGAAGCAATGAAGGCATAATACTATTTTCCATGCATTAAGAAACCAATGCCAAGTTGCTAACTCAAAATGAACCCAAAAGATTGTGCATGCCTTTTTAAAAACAAGAAAATACAATTGATTATGTCTTGTGCATTGGGCACTTTCTACCAATGGTTCATCTCTTCTTGACTTGTTAGCCTAATCATCATTTCTCCATAGAACTTTTCATTGCTCAAGAGTTTGTCTAGAGGAGATTGGCATAGTTTCTCAGTATGCATCTCTAATGAAAACTTTATAACTTTAGGAGTAATTTTGCTCAATATGCATGACTCTAACGTCGCTCAGATCACCATCATCACAATGACACACACAAAAAACACGTGTGAAGTCAGAAAAAAGTGGATTTATTGTCTCAAGACGAGGATTTTTACACATTTTCGAACCAGAGCTTCCTTTCGAGGCACCACCAACTGTTCCTAAACCTGCTGCAGCGAATCCTGCCATGAATTCTATTCCTAGGGTTTCAACAACCAGATGTGGCTCGAAGGTTGCTCGTTTGAAGAAACAACGGTCCTTGTCAACTCTAGAAAAAAGAGTTAGAGTTCAAACAATTGGCAAGTAAACAACATTCCTTTCCATTTATGTGACCATAGTTCTAAGAAATCTTTGGTAAACACATATGGAAGATCAAAAAAAGTCATTGAACCTGAGAACTAGGAATAAAACTTAGTCAAAACTTAGTAATCACTCATCCATACTTAGCCTAAGATAACTAGGAATAAAACTGTGTAATTATGGCCTTTGTCTTGGTTCCTTTGTCTTGATTTTTGGAGTTTTTTTTGTATTCTAGAGTGTTATATTGGATTTGGCCAAATCACTCATTTTTCCTCTCCCAATTTTAGCAATTGCTCATCAACAACTTATTCTTGGTACACAATCTTAAAACAAAATCAAGTAACTTGTATAAATTGTTCGATGTTTGGAAATGAATATCTTTGTCCTTAACATGTTATTTTCCTCCTTGATTAGTTCAAGATTGTTACTATTGGAACTGATCTATTTTTCTGCGTTATTTGGAGTGGAGGTCCATAAACCAACACTAGCTCGCTTTTCCAATGCTGGTGGCTTGCTTGGAAGCTCTACAGTAGAAATATGCAAGGTTGATGACATATTTTTATAGTTATTAAGTTTGTGATTTCTAGATATTAAACCATATATTGAGTAGAATGGATATGAAACTTTACATTAAATACAATGGATATATGGATATGAAGCTTTATGTTGAGTACAATGGATATGAAGTTTTTCATATTTGATTTCTGTATTGAATGTGCTGTTTTATTAATATTATACAATGAATTTATGAATGTATCATGTATTTGGTGGTAAAAAAAATATGCTAGAAAACTCTAGAAGAAAATTTGGAAAATCATTCGGTGGCAACAGCAATTAGAAATTTCAAAAAAAAAATTCACAGCATTCCAAAAATACTGTTGTTAGAACCTATCATAGCATTTTCAAACCGCTGTAAAAACATTAACGACAACAATTTAGAAACGCCATAAAATATCAACTTTCAAAACGCTGTGGTAGATGCCATCACTACTACATCTTCACCTATTACATCGTTTTCTTTAACATTGTAAAAGGCTATTACAGCGTTTTTGGCTAGCTGTAATAGGCCTTTTCTGACGTGAGGCTAACACCCCACACATCCAGACTGCCCCAAACTAGTATTTGAGACACTCTCACTCATAGATGTCATCACGTCGTCCCTACTGCTCTACCTATCTATGACATGATTCCAACATATATTTATCCAGTTGATGGTCTCTCGACCAACCGACCAGCGCATGGTTAGTCTAGAGATAGTTTACTTACAATACTTGTAATTCATTCCACACTTTAAGTATTCAAGTGATTTCTCAAGTTTGAGTATTTTACTTCACCTTTATCTCAATACAACTAATTTCTTCAAGTTTGATCTACATATCTGGAATATACCAACCAATATGTTCTATGCGTGACTAAATTATAGAGCCATCTATATGTTCTGGTCTAGTATTTGAATGAATTGATCAGTCTAACCCCCACCAAACATAAATAACAACCTGCTAACATGAACACGCCAAAAAACGAACTTGGACTAGGCACAAAAGGAAATATTTAAAGTCCTTGAAGAGGGCATAGAAAATAACAATGCAAGCAAGATGTCTGCTTATTACACAATCACTTGACTAAAACGAAAGTTCTTGGGAAGTAATTCTGAACCTGTTCTAGCCCTGTCTAGTAGCAGTTTCTATTAATGACACACCTACTTTGAATGCAGCGACAAGGCAAAGCAGGTGGCCCGCCCATCTAAAGCAGGACCGACACCATGACCTAAAACTTACAGCTTTCACCTTATCCACACTAGTCACTAACATACCACATTCACTGCACTCGACTATAGCAAAGACATTCCCCCTAGACACTTGTGAATCTGCGTCTTTGGAAGTGAGCCATCGAACGACGACCCTAGATTCCTCTGCCTCAACTTTTGGACATGAACATAATTTGGCACACCTAGTGGGATTCTTTTGTGGTGCATGTTCAAGTTGGGATACACAGAACACAAACATGATGCTAAAATGAGGTTTGTGAAAACCACACCACATCAAGCAGTTCATTAGCTTTAGCTAATGGAAGCCAACATGGAGACTCCTAATGAGGAAGGGCTCGAGGATATCACTAGCAAAGAGACAACCAAGAAGGAATTGATGAAATTCATTAAGGTCCCTCTTACTCCCATCTGCACTCGGAAAAAGGCTCTGAACGAGCAGGTTTAGAAGCTTTCCAAGTCGGGGAAAGAGAAATCGAAAGGTATTGCCACCCCACCTCCGAAGGTGAAAAGCCTAGAGAAGGGAAAACATACCATGGGCTCCGAAATATTAATTCTAGATCACGTGATTGCAGAGTCGTTGTTTCCAAATGCTCACCATTTGAAGTCATAGAAATGAGCAGAACCCATGATGGCTAGTCGAAAGAGAACATCCTGATCTCTACCATACATCAAGATCCAAACTACGGGTAAAGGGCCCGTGACCATCAAATCATTGGTTAAACCTATGCAAGATTAGAAATATGCTAATCCTTATAGGGGATACTTTTCCAATAATGTAACGGCCTGGAAATTCAAATTATGTAAATTCGGAAAATTTAATGTGAAATGACGTTTTTACCCTTGTATATGTATTGTGGTTAAATGTTGAATTTTTACGTGAGAGGTTATTGGGAATTTGACCAAGACTCATTACGTAGATCGCGAGGTCACGAGTCCGTAGACAGGCGGCACGTCGAGATCGGACATCGGACGAGGAAGTTACGAGTCATAGAAGGATTTGTGAACTATTCATACTTACACATTTTAATTGGGCCAAAATATCTAAAACTAACAAGTGGGTGAGTGACACTTGTCACTCATCCTATTGGCCCTTGTCCTCATGTACATGCACCTCACCTTCTTCTTTTTCATTTGCCCGAAACACCCAAACCCACCCACAACATCATTTCTTCACCCTTTCGTGTTGCTTAAGAGAGATTGAGGGTGAAGGAGAGGTAGGCGGTGATGGTGGTGGATGGTGGAAGCACGGAGGAGCACTCTGGAACCCAAGAATCAGGTAAACCTGAAACCCAGTTTGGTTTGAATTTCGAAATTGATTTTGGATGAGTTGTGAGACCGTTCTGATGGTTGGGGATGATTCTTTGGGATTGGACGTGTCTATAGAAACAAAAATAATGGAAGAAGGCAGCTGGAATCGACTAGGCTTTGAGTTTGAAGTTTGTCCTAAAAGCATCAAGCTTGGTTGAAGCTATTGAGGTATTTTCTTCCCTTTTTAAACGCATAGATCAATTCTTGGGTGATTACGAGTTGATGGGTCAAAAAATGGCACGCTTTGGTGGTCAGAGGAGGAAGAACGAGTCGGGTCGAGGTTGTGGGTCGGTTGACCCGTTATAGGGTCACGGGTCGACTCTTTTGAAGGTAGGAGACGATGACGTAGCATGACATGTCATCGCTATAAGTCCACGTGGCAAATCAGGTTATTCCACATGGCAGGTTGTTAGGTCCAGTTAGGAGTGACGTGGTAGTGCCACGTCAAACATGTCAGACTACGTGGACCAATGAGGTGGTGCCACGTGGCAACTTGTTAGAGGGTGTCAGAGTGAAGTGGCAGGTGACGTAGCAATACACGTCATCTTGTCAGACGACGTGGCAAGCTAGGGTTGGTGACACATGGTAGGGTGTCAGAGGTGTTAGATCCAACATGGTAGTTGACGTGGTAGGCTATCATATCTGTTAGACCTGTTAGATGTCAGGGTGACGTCAGCATTGCCTGGCATTGATCACCGTTGAACAGCGTTGACTGCCATGGACCGAACTTTGACCGCCGCGTGGGGGTTCGTGGACACATATTTTAAAGTCAAACTAGTCTTATTTTAAAGGTTTCGATGATCTGAATCCAATGGTGATGGTTTCAGGCCGATCGGAAATCATTTGATAGGTCATTTGGAGGGTTTTAGCGTCGGGAAGCGTTTACGGTATCGGGCTTTGTAAGGGTTTATCGTATGGTCTTATATAGAACGTTAGTGACCCTCAGATGTGATTTGGACCGATTCAGAGACTTTGGATTAGCTTCGGTGTGATTTATGATGCGGATATCGAGAGCGCAGCTTGGACAGTGTGTGAGTGGACTTTTGTTTTATAAATGTGATGCATGTATACATGTTTTAAATGTTTTACTATATGATTTGAGTTGAAATAATTTGATATCATTACTTGGTGATCTTGTGGATTTAATTATCGATTTATGAACAATTTTACGGATTTGTGTGAAAATGGTGTTTTGGGCTTGAGACCTAATTCGGTAATGATTTTCACTTGGATTTGGAGTCAAACGGAAATTTGAAAGAAAGACTGATTTAATGTGATTTGAAAAACCTATTTGGTATGATCGACTTGGATAGATCAGGATTTATGAAATGAGTTCTGAACACCGTTTTCTGATGGGTTGTGGAAAAAGGGATTATGAAAGTTCTGTCTCTAGCATAGGCCCAATTGAACAATGTTTTGACTCGTTTTGAGACATATCTGGAAGGTATCCCAATCAGCAAAGTCACAATCGATGAGGGAGATTCCAGTAATGTCCTACCATCCAGAATGTTGGAAAGGCTTGTTAGGACAGTCTAGGACTATTTACTGATAACAGCGATAATGTCCAACTTCACTGGGATCGTTACTAAAACTCTTGGGCTTTTACTCTTGGATCCACAAGAGCAAGAGTATCCTATCCACCCTCTACCAACAAGTTGCCCTATGGAATCCCAAGGAGATTGCCTTCGAATGAGGTCTTTGGGAATTCATCCAAACGGATATGATGTCCGTCATGGCTAACTCGACGGTAGCTGAGGCCAATTTTTACGATCCCGACCAAGGAAGTATTAGGTTGATTAGGAAACACGAGGATGGCTGCCCCACCATAATTACTATGCGCAAAAGGGGAATACAAGGGCTCTTGGATCTTGAGGAAGAAACCTTGTTCTAAATAAAGGATGAAGCATCCCAACTTGGTGGGGGACATTTTGGATTCATAAAGTGAATAGGAAAAGGTTTCATTACTTGAAAAGTAATGATGGCGTGATGGGTAAGAATCCAACCTACTCCAACACATCTCAAAAGATCCTGATCAACGCTTTGGGATTCAAAGAAATAAATAATTGGGTAATAACCTGTGCGGGGTGTATGTAAGACCACATTAAAAGAAAAAGAAACAAACAAAACATGGTATTAAAATTAAGGTGGGATTACAAAAAATATCCATACAGGTCATACAAAAAAATCACCCAACAAGCGGATGACCCAACAGTGAGGCTAGCAAATGGCTACACAAATAAAACTACCACGTCCAAGATCCCAGAAGCACTGCCCCAATACTGTTGCTGCTAATCATCTTCTGCGACCACGTTGAAACGCGAACGGATCGCGATCTCTTTCATCTGCTTCTCGTTAGACCGCTGTCAAGATGATGGCAACCAATGACCTAGGCCACGTATCCACTGCAGTGTCCATTTTTTAGGGATACAGAAGCAATGGTCTTGATGATCTACTCGTTAATGTGCATCACTTACAGCAGGTCGGAGACACAAGACTTTAGAATAGAAAGCTCTCTCTGAGCATGTTGGATCTCCAAGCACTTCTTTTGGAAGGAGGTCCCTAAGGACTAGACCTGTTGCTGAAACGAAAGCAGAAACATAACAAAAAAGTTAAGGTTATTTTTCTCTTAGAATTGGTAGGAGTATTCCAAGTCTTGGAGGTCCTGCATTTCTATGGCCTGAGAATCGACCAGATGCCTCAGAGTAATGGTCTGACTTCCTAAGAAAATGACCAGGTTTAAAGATCCATTTTGGATATTTTCTGCTTAAGGATTGATTAGATTTCTTGAACTTGCCATTTTGAGGAAGACAAAGTGAATGGTAAGAGCTGATACTAGATTTATCCTCCTTTATAAGCTGAGGAATTAGTGCTGATGTCAGCTTATAATGATCATCATGCATGACTTAGCAGAAAAATTGGTGCTCGTGAATAGTGTGGGAATGGGCCTGCCAATGAAAATCTGATATCAGAAATAATGTTATTTAAAGGTTTAAATATAAGGTTACAACAAGATTTGAGATTTCCTAAAGCCTAACATGGAAAATCACAAATTCAAAGTGTTTGGGTGGGACTTGCCTATGGCACTATCAGTGAAGCCCTAATAAAATCCATCTCGATGAGAAACCTTCTTCAGCTACAGGATCCAATTGATGCAGATTCAACATCTGCTTAATGGAAGAGAACCTCATCTTTTATCATTGCGATTTTACCTCCCAACTATAGTAATGTACCCCATGACTCCCTCATATTCTCATAAAAGTAGACTGATTTTAGATTCAAGGAGGACATCAACTAGTAACTCGAGATAAGATTGACCTCCTCTGAAGCTCTCAAGGAATAGACCTCCTTTCGGAGATCAATTATCCTTTTAAGTTGTTCTTGAGACACAACATGAAGGGGATGGATGGGTTCATAATAGTGAGAAACTGGAAGGCCTTGCACATTATGAGTATTTGAGGTCATGGAAGAATATAAAGTATTCTACCAAAAAGAGTCATTTTGTAGGCAAGGTTTAATGCTTTGCAATAAATATTATGGTTGGGAAGTTCGATATTAATATTACTCATTGATGATCTAAATACAAAAAGGAAATATTTCATTAATATTTTGATGGCAAAAAATACATTGAAAAAATTAATAGGAAGCACAAAGATTTAATGGAAGCCCACATCATGGTAACCGCGAGCAAGGTCTCCCGAGACAGTCTGATTTCTATCCTAACTTTCCTTTTTCTACAGTCTGATTTCTTTAGGTTATCCATGGAAGTATGGTTAGTTCTGCCCTGCCCCTCTATATCATACTCGCAATTCCTCCAAGCCTCATCCACATCAGCAAGTCGAGCCTTCAGGGCTTAGTTCTACCCTGCCCCTCTATATCATACTCGCAGTTCCTCATGGATGGTCTCATGTGAATGGAACCTAAGATCTTCATATGTGGAAGCACTAGATCGGGAAAGCCTTGGAGAAATTTGAGAGGAAGATATGAGGATCTGTGTGGGGGAATAATGAATAAGGACACATATTTATAGCCTAAATACGATGGTTATGATGAACTCGAATTACGGAAGCATTAATGAAAATTAATAAAGAACTTTACTATTAGATTTTTAAGGAAGATGGAATCTCAGGGGCAGAAAAAATTGTACATACAAATGGCCTAATGGGAAAAATTCTAGCATGAGCCTGTAAAAAGGCCCAAAGATTACATTTTTATTTTTATGAATGTGATGGGCCCAACAACACACCAAGCATGGATTAGAGGCTCAACTTCAGAATATATGCATCCTCGGATAAAATAGAGGCTTGAAGTTGAGCGCTACGGTTGAGTTGGTTCTTATCTTCAAAATCTCTCTCTTTTTCACCTTGTTCTAACTGGGCCAGGATAAATTACTGATGGATAAGGCATAGAAGGGACTATGTTTCAGCAGTTTGATTCTCTAGAGCCTACAACTCCCTGATACCTTCACATAGAGCTAGACCTCGATATGTACACTCCTCACCACTCCAGACCACTCACAGTAAAGCCCTCTAGTTCAATCTTGGGCAAATTATCAATCTGGGGAGGACTTTGTTGTCAAGAACAGACACTCTCTTAGTAGAGATCCATCATGATGAGCACTAGATCTGATAAACTAGCAGCAGTAAAGGAGTAGCTGAGAGAAACCCTCATGACACGAGCCAATTCCCCCACATCATGAGTTTCACCATTATCCACGAAGTACATAATCATTTCCAATAGTGTGGATAATTTAGGGGGAGGGAAATGTGTAAACAGTCCACCCTTATGAACAACAAAGATAATAGATTCAATCTCCATGTCCACTGAATCAGACTTCGACAAGGAATTTTCCTATGAAATGGACCAATTCAATGGACTAACATAAAAAATATTGGGTGCAATGGTCAAAACAGAGGCCAATAGCGAGTGAGAACTTACCAGTGCATCCCCCAATCCCAGATCACTAGGAAAGTCTAGAGATTGGAATATAGAAGAATGAGGAGTTGGAATCGACTCCTGGTAATGCATATCCTCAAGGGATACATGGCATGATTGCTCAGTCTGGGGATCAATTCTTGGTTGTTATTCTAGCAGAGAGGAAACCATAATTGGAATAGACAAGGATGCAGATAGGGAAGATGTAATCTGCGGAGGTGGCTGAGATTCCTTTTCTCTTGAAATGGCTAGATCGGCCAAAAGTTCCAAATGATTGTGCACTGCTGGATTGTAAGGATCACCATACATCTGAAGCAAGGGATCACGAGTTCTCACCACCGACATACCTATTTAGAAAGACTCAACTGAAACAGAAAGTTAGGAGAAAGCAATATAACAATGATGAGGGAGGCATCTTCAAGAAAAATATACCTATAGAAGGAGCTTCATTACTTTCCAAGATCCAGTCCGGAAGGAGGACTAAAATCAACTGGTTAAAACTGGTGAGCGCTTCCAGTAGTCGGAATTGGTGACTCCACACTACTATAAAGGGAACTGAGAAAGTGGCTTGGAAATGAGTGACCCACCATGTGCCAAACTGTGTTGTACGTCTGTAACAGTCCTCCATAAAATTTGAGAAACGAACAGGAACAGACCAAAGAACTTCCCTAGTAGCCAAAGCATCCACGCCAACAAATTCGTTAAGGTAATATAAGGTGCCCCCATATTCCATTTTTAGGAAGTAGTCAGGATGGCTTGACAAAAGCCAAATTGACAAGAGCATAAATTGAGTTAATGCACCTCAAAGCGTAGGTTAAGGATACATCTCATGAAGTCTTCTCAGCGCCTTTCAATAGATCTTGAGTAAGGATACAACTCATAAAGTCCCAACCAAACACCCTTTGACATACGGGATAAGATGGAAAGCTCAAAAAATATCTCTCTCGAAACCAAGAAAATTTTCTAACCATACTGGCCTCCCAATGAATGCGAGGCCAATAAGATAATGTGCAAAACAAGTTCAAATAATCCTTGATGGAAGAGCATACAGAAGGCTGAGGCATCAATATCTGAGCTAGGATGATGTCTTCAGGATATTCAATCTCTTACCCTCAAAACGGAGGGAACATCCAGTTGAGGCATAAATGGAACATCCGAAGTGGACCGTCTAAAGGGAAGGCTATAATGGTTTATAAGTGATGATTTGAAAGAAGCTAAACATCTGGGACAAAACCAATGGCCCTATGGTAACAGTTGAGCATGAAAGCTAAGGTTTCAGCCAATGGAATCCATTATGTAGGTGGCTTTTCTTAGTATTCGGGAACACGAACTAAATGGTAAAGTTGGATTTTCTTGAAGGTGGATTCCAAATATGTGTCCCCAAAACCTAAAGTCTTGAAATCACTTTCCGCCTGAAGTCTACCATCACTGTGGAAAGGGCAGAAGTTATTTAGGAATAGGTGAATGATAAAAAAAGAGGGAACTAGTGAGGGTAACTTTACAATTAAGGGATCACAATTTATTCCTGATCTAGGATGGAAAGAAAGGATAAAATCGGCGACTTTTCCCAATGATGTTAGCTCAAACAGGGCACATATGGTTAACAAGGTTGGGGTTATTTGTACAACATGATAATTGAAGATGTTGGTAATACTATCCCAAAAGCACATGGCATCAGTAAGAAGATTGAAATAAGGAGGAAAGGAAATGGTAGAAAAACATGAAAAATCATAAATTCCATTACTCTTGAGCTCGTCGAAGTACCGCCACTATTTCCGCAGGACCCACAAACCCTAAATTTCTAGATAGCTCAGATAATTCACCGATGGGAAAAGGCTTCCCTAGTTAAGGAGAAGTTGTTCCCATGGATATGGCTCCTGCTGGTAGATCAGAGGAGATCGAAACTCTTTGAGATGAGAGTTGAGAAGATCGGTCTTAGTAGGAACAGAGCCATGCCACCAAAGAACAAAGGCAGAATGGCACCGTCAGTTAATCATGAAACATGGATCACCAACAATGTCATCTTTGTCCTCAAAAGAAAAAAATAATATCTCGAGAGATGGCAACATGTTCTTGAAAACTGAGGCCACATACCCATGTAGAAATGGAATTAGGTTCTAGAGTTAGAAAGAGAGTATCTTTTCTCCTCTTTTTTGAAATAGAATCAGAAGTCATGGTTTTTATGAGAGAAATGAAGGAGAAAGAGGATTTAGGGATTGCAGTAGGTGCGTCGGGAGGAAGCGTGTTTAACCGCCAAAACATAGATGATGGGGCCATTGAAGTCCTGAGTAGTAGGCCAATTTGAATCCAAAAGCTTTTATTCCAGAGCTTTCAAATTAATGGGGCAATGTTTACACCTGAAAAAATCCACTATGGGTCCAATTAAAAACCCAATCCAAGTAAGGCACAAGCCTAAGTAGCATCCACTTGCTAGATTATAAGAATCACATGCGTGATTGGCGCATTCACATTTACATGGTGCTGAAACCGTCATAAGGAAAATGGGAGGTGCGACAAAGCCATCGTGAGGGAGCACGCATGGATGCAAGTGTCGACCAGCCTTATTCTCATACCACTTATAAAATGAAAAGAAGTCCCATTCTTAAAGAACAACCAAAAACTCAATCAAATAATAAAATTTAATCATACTCAATCAATTTCAACAATTGTAAACCCTCAAAAGTTTCTTTGTTACTCAAAATTTTATATTCTTGGCAAAACATGTTTCTTTCGATCTAGCATCAAAATCCAGTTCTCTTCTCATCCCTTCCCAGTTCTTTCCTTGGAAACACCAGGCGTTCCTTCATTCCGACATGCATATGAAGTTTGATTCTGAAGACTTCCCGACCACCTGACTTCATCTCAACTTGCTTTCATAGCTTGTTTTGAAGGCCACCTAACGCCCCACTCATTCTCACTTCCCTAAACTAGTCTTTGAGACACTCACACTCCCACTTATAGACGTCATCACATCATTCCCACTGATCTACTAATCTATGGCATGATTCCAACATATGTTCATCCAGCTGACGGTCTCTCGACCAACCTGCCAGCTCATGGCTCGTCTTGAGATAGGTTACTTACATCACTTGTGATTCATTCCCCACTTTGAGTATTCAAGAAATCTACTTTGTAATTGTTTGTACTTCACCTCTATCTCAATACAATTAATTTCATCAATTTTGATCAAGATATATGGAATATACCAATCAATGCGTTCTATGGCAGACTCTAAGTCATAAAACCATCATCATATTCTGGTCTAGTAACGTCATTCGACTTGAAAGGATTGATCTATATTTAGCACCCACCTAACTTAAATAACACGCTACTAATATGGACACACCATAGAACAAACTTGGAATAGGCATAAAAGAAAATATTCAAAGTCCTTGAATAAGGCATAAAAAAAGAATACCGCAAGCAAGATGGTCACTTACTCCACAATCACTTGATTAAACAAAGAATCTTTGGCTGCAATTCAGAACTCATGCTAACCTTATCTAGAAGCAGCTTCTACTAATGATGTGCTTACTTTGAAGGTAGCTAGAAGACCATGTCACCTAGACCAACCCATCTAGCGCATGATTACAATACCATGGTCCAAAGCTTACAGCTTTCACCTCATCCAAGCTAGTCATCAATACAACACATTTACTACACTTGACTACGGCAAAGAGATCATCCCTAGAAGCGAGCCACCAAATGGCGACCTAGATTATGTTGGCATGTTTGGATTTTTCTTTGGTTATATATGCAAAAAATAAAGGTTTGCATTGTCTGAGGTAGGTATTCTTTGTATTTCACATTGCTTATTCGCATTTCCTTTTTTCACACTGTTATGGGGGAAAATAAATTTTAAAAAATAGCGTAGTCACCATGTGGCCTGAATCATTTCATCATCATCTCGGTCATAGCATAACCCGCATACATGCATTTCTCCAACAAAATCTGCCATTGGCTTTGTGAGTCGTGATTTTCCTAGCTCACTTTTTCTTGTTGGTATTGAAAATATTGACAATGATGATGCCCTTTATTACTGAGTTCCTTGCTTCTAGGGTTGCTTTAGCTTATACATGCTTTAGATATAAGGGTTGTAAGATGGCTAATGTGGAAGGAGGTTATAAGCCCGTTATTAACTGCTATATGTTGCAAAAGTTTTATCTCTTTGAAAGATGAAGCAACTTATAAGGTCTTCCACATTACGATGGAAAATTTGAGTTTGATTATAAGAATCAAACTCTCATATTTGGACAAAAAATTTGAGTGTAATGGGGTGATATTTTATTGTGATGTTCAAAATTAGCTGCTAGTATATGTGGTTCCCCCCTTACCTCTAATTTGGGGAAGTATCATGGTGTCCCCATGTTACGCTCTAAAGTGAATAAGGAAACCTATAGTAGTATTGTGGATAAGTTTTAAATGAGGCTTGCGAGTTGGCAAAGCCACACTCTGTCTCTCGCAGGTAATTTGATGTACATCCAATCTGTTGTTGTAGCTATTCCCATTTATGCTATGTTGACTACTAAGCTGCCTATTTCTCTCTATGATAGATTGGATTAGTTGAACAAAAATTTCCTCTGGGACCACTTCGAAGATACTTCTAAGATCCACCTTGTCAATTGGAAGAAAGTTTGCAAACTTAAATGGTTTGGTGGTTTAGGTCTTAAGTAGACTCATTGGATGAATCAGGCTCTCCTTGCTAAAACGGGTTGGAAATTGGCACAAAATGATCAAGGGCTCTGGGATTAGATTCTAAGTAAGAAGTATTTAAGGTCTTCTAATATCTTAGAGGTTACGGATGATCAACCCATTACCTGCTCCTCAACTTGGAGAAGCATCCTCGTTAGGTCAAAATTCTGAAAAATGGGGTTAGGTGCAGAGTGGGTGTTGGTAATCATGTTAGCTTCTGAAATGAAAATTAGCTTCGATGTGGAGCTATCATTGACTATTCTTCCCTTTTTCCTGATACGTCTATGTTGTACATACATGTTAAAGAGTTATTTTCGACTTTTGGGTGGAATCTGAATCTTCTCTATCAATATCTCCCCATTAAGGTGGTGGTCTGTATCTTTGCTAACCATATCAGTCTTGATGAAGATACAAGTGACATGATTTGTTAGGACCCAACTCTCCCCGGTCAGGACCCGACTCATCTAGCACGATATTGTCCGCTTTGGGACTCCTTACCCTTGTCCTCACGGTTTTGATTTTGGGAGCTCATGGTGCAACTTCCTATGGGGTCACCCATCATGGAATTGCACCAGTGTCAACTCGCTTAACTTTGGGGTTCCAATCCCCCCAAAGTCACTTGAGCTCCCAAAAGGCCTTGTTTAGATCAGAGTTGCGTAGCGGCCCACTATATCTAACACGATATTGTCCCAGCCCGGACCGCCATTGGGAAACTCCCTTCAATGCGCGTCTGCTGGGTTTTGACCCCAATACCTCATGCCTGGGATAACACCTCAACCAGCTCGGCCAAGGGAGGCCTCGTTTAGATTAGAGTTGCGCAACGACCCACTCTACCTAACACGATATTGTCCCAGCCTGGCCCGCCATTGGGAAACTCCCTTCAATGCGCGTCCGCTAGGTTTTGACCCTAAGACCTCACGCCTGGGATAACACCTCAACCAGCGCGGCCAAAGGAGGCCTCGTACTAGATAGGTGTGTGCCTACACTTTTAAGGCACACCACCATTTCCCTCCCAGACCATTCCTCCCTCGCAAGAATGTGGGATTGTCCACCGTTCCCTCCAGGACACGGGTCTTACATGATCATTTGGGATTTATCTAGATCAGGTTCCTTCTTTGTTAAATCTACGTATTTGACATTGTTTGATAATAATGGTAACCTAGATTGGTGTTAGGATTTCATATGGGGTCTAAATATTCCTCCTAAATTGAAAACTTTCTTGTGGACAATTGGCCATGGGAAATTGTTGACTAATTTTCAATGTTGGAAGAGAGGGCTTTCGACGGATACATGTTGCCTTAGATGCCTGTCTTTCGAGGAAAACCTGGACCACCTCCTCAGGCACTGCCTTCGAGCGTTGGATATTTGGAATGCTATTAGTCCCCCCCCCCTTCCCCTCCTCCCTCCTCCCTCATATTGTTTCTCATTCCTTTGCTCTAAATTTTAATAGCTAGATTTCTATCAACTTGTTTTCCAATTATTGTCTCTCCTCAAGCACTCCATGTGCTTGACATTTACTTTAGATCTTTGGTTTGCTGGAAGTGGAGGAATGATTTCATTTTTAATGCTGGACAAGATCCACCCCATTGGCCTTAGAATATAATCCATCGTTTTACTAGGATTGGTATGAGGTAAATAAACCTATTGGTCGATGTCTATTAAGACAAAATATTCTTATCCATTGGTCTCCTCTTCTGCGTGATTAGTATAAATTGAATATCGATGGGAGATGAAAGCACAGTCTTCGTAAAATTAGTATAGATGGTATCCTCAGAAATCATGATGGTGAATGGTTTAAAGGTTTTGTTGCTAATATGGGTCATGGAAGCTAAATTATTTGGTATATATATGGGGTTAAAGATCACTTGGGAGGCTGGTGTTAGATCTATAGAGGTTGAAAGTGGCTCTGAGACTACTGTCTTTCTTGTTATTAGACATGTGGATCCTTATCATCCTCTAATGAACTTGATTATTGACTTTAAAGATCTCTAAGGCGTAATTGGAATTGTGAGTTGAAGCATATTTATCGAAAAATGAATCATGATGCTGACTTCATGGCCAATCTTGGCCACAATCTGAACCTTGGTCTCCATCTTTACGAGATTCCTCCAGTTACTTTATGCAGCATCATGTCTTTTGATCTGCTCTGCAGAGATTTTGAGAGGGTCATCCTTCTCTAGTTCCTCTTACTTGTCTAGGATCTACCCCCTCTGTACAAAAAAAAAAAACAAATTGAGTCCTACGATTAATACTAAAACTCACATATATCGCACTCACTAGTGTAGAAATATTAGTGTTATAGGAATTAAACTCAAATGACATAATATATATGGGAATAAAACTCACATAATAAACTACTGTGGAAGGTTCGATGTTAATGAATTGGTGACATTGTTTGAAGATATTTCCTTCAACTCTGTGTTTTGGGAATATAATTTTGGGGAAATTGACAAAACTAGGCAGTTTGGCAAAAATATATTCAAATATAGAGATCCTTAAAATATTTTTACAAATCTAGACACTATATAAGTCTTATAGTAACATGTTAGTCAAATTTTGCAATTGAACACAACCAAAAACAAAGCCCTGGACCCCAAAGCTCTCCCACCCCAAATTGATAACTTTCTTCTTCTCCATTGTTTTTCGTCATTGCAGCAACCTAATACCCATGAAAAAAGAAATTGCACACACATTATATTCTCCAAATCGCGAACACCATCATCTCCAAATCACGACCACTTGCATCTCCAAATCACGACCACTATCTCCCCCAACTTGTGTCCACCATCTCCATCATTCTTCTTTATCAGTGTAACAACCCACTACCCAACAAGAAAAAAATTACGACTAGGTGAGTAGATTTGTCTTTGAATATTAGCTCAAACAAATTTGAATATTAACTTCATTATAACATTGAAATCTCGATTAGGTTGTTTAAATTTTGAAATTTTTATCAATGGGCATCAACCATTTAAATTTTGAAATTTTTATCAGTGGGCATCAACCATTTCATTGCTTAGCATGTTAAGATGAAGAAATTATGCATAGATTTGTTTTTGAATATTAACTCGAAGAATTTGTGTTTGGTGAATTTGTTTAGATATGTGTTGAGAAATCCAAAAATCAAAGTAAATAACCGTGGGTAAGGTTAATTTGTAGGTATAAGGCTAGCAAAATGAAGCTGGGTTGAAGGTCATAGAAGCCATTTTCGGATCTGGAGATCTGAAATGAGAATAGATATAGTCTGGCAGTATTCTTATAGTCCAATAGTTCTATAGTGCACCTATAGGCCAGTAGTTTGATAGTACCCCAATAGTCTAGTAGTCTTATAGTCCCCCAACAACAGGACAGATAAGATTAGAGCATCTATTAAATATTCTTGCATCGTTAATGTCAATTGATTGTTGTTATTATGTGGATGACATGGATATCGTTGTGTTTATTTTAGGTATTCTTATGGTGTGTTTGCTTTGAAGATAATGGATAGTTTGGTTTTCAGAAAACTAGTTTCAACTGTTTGTGCCCAAGAAAAAGTGTCTACATTCAAATTGAAGTTGTCAATTAAAACATTGTAAAGGAAGGCTTAATGACAAGTTGCTAGGATGATGCATATCTAGTCTGCACTCGTTGCCAAGAGTGTCTTCATAGTCCATTAAGGAAATTGCATTGCAAAATTTCAAGCAAGTATTCAATTAAGTAAAAAAGTGATGTCATGCCAACAAAAATCACATGTTAACAATAATATTATAATTGGGGAAAGTTCTTCTCATTCATCAACATTTGCATTTATGCACTTGCATGTTCAATGACACATGAGGATATTAGGAGACTATGAAGGCACTATCACTTACTCCATGAGAAAACATACAAATATTAATAAACAGACTATGAGACACTACCAGATAATGAGGACAGCAAGTAGCATCCACTAATAAAAATCTATGAGAAAACGTACAAATATCAATGAAAAAACTATAAGGACACTACTGACAATGAGAACAACAAGTAGCATACTCTGATGAAAATCCATGAGAAAACATAGAAATATCAGTGAACAGAATATAGGAACACTATCAGACTATAAGGACAATAAGTAGGATCTGATAAAAATTCAAAAGAAAACATACAAATATCATTGAACAGACTATAGGGACACTTCCAGACTATGATGACATCAAGTAGCATCCTCTGATAAAAACCATGAGAAAACATACAAATATCGGTGATTGAAACTGAAAAACCATCAATATTATAATCTAAAATTACATGGCCCCAATATAACATTGAGGCAATATATGGATTACAAAGAACTTCAAAAAACGATGGCTAGCACACAGTCTAAGGTTCAATACCAAATATCACATGAACCTAAATAGGTTAGTACATAAGCTTTCAACAATATGTTACTCCCATCTATGTCATTTGCATTTGGAGCAAAATTCACCCATCTCACACTTTCCACGTGTGTTTCTTCTCTAATAACTAGTAAGGGCACAACTTTGGATTATATGGTCTCACTAGAGCACCTCAAGAAATATTGGACATCTTCATCATCCACAATTTCAATATACTTGTATTCGATGGATGTTACAAGAGCTGGGAACTTCAATCTGAATGATTCAGCATGATTGTTTGGCTAGGCAATAAAGTGAACACATTTTATAAGCTCAGCAAACTTTGTAGCCCTTGGTTTTATAATATCTTTCTTATCACCCTCTTCATACATGTACTTCTTTCCACACCTCAACTATTTTCCGTTGAAACAAATTATAATTGCAACTGGTTACATTCATGAAATTTCATACGCTAACGTTTATTGCATTCAATTTAAATTTCACTAAAATACTCTAAGTAAACTGCATTATTCCTGAGGTACTATAAGACTACTAGACTATAGGAGCACAATCAAACTACTAGACTATGGGAGCACAATCAAACTACTGCACTATAGGGGCACTATAGAACCATTGATAAAAATTTCAAAATTTCGACAACCTAATCGAGATTGCAATATTATAACGAAGCTAATATTTAAATTTTTTGAACTAATATTCAAAGACAAATCTACTCACCTAGCCACAATTTTTTTCTTGTCGGGTAGTGATGTAACGACCCGTCCCAAATTCCTAGATTAGATTAGTGACTAATCACGACTAGTCGGGCTAATCCGTGATTAGTAGAGCGAAATCGGACGAACGGTGCGAAATGACCGTTTTGCCCCTGATGGTGGCAAAACGGTGACTTTTTAATCGGGCAGTCAAAGGGACTTTGACCGATGACCGTGACATAGTTCGTGACGTCACGAGTTCATAGACAGGTGGCACGTTCAATTCCGACGTTCGTAGAAGAAGTTATGACGTTCGGAAGCCCAAGGGCATTTTGGTAATTTGGGTGAATAGGAGGTCAAAAGTTGACTTTTTGACCAGGAGGTCCAATGGCCAAGGGCCGAAGACCGTTACGTAGATAAGGACGATACGAATCCATATGCAGGCGGCACACTGAAATCGGACTTCAAACGGGAGAGTTATGGGTCACGGAAGTTCGATTTCACTATGCACGAACTTCGAGACGGGGACGTTTCGGCGAAATCTGATTGGGTGGATATTTTGGTGGGCCCCATGGATGAGTGACAAGTGTCACTCATCCCATTGCTTTGATCCCCCAAAATGTGGATCTAAATAATTAAATATTATTATTTTAATTATTTTATAATTTAACCTAACAACTATTAATCCTAACCATCCATTTCAACCCTACCTTTTAATCCTCACCATCAATCCTCTCTTCTCTCATCTGATCACATCTCCTTCTCTCTTCTCTTCCACGGCACCACCATCGTTTTCATTCATTTTCTTCCTTTTCCTCACAAACCCGAAAAACCCCATTAACCCATATTCTCCATTTTCTTCAACACACACAACACACATCCCCTCACCACCAGTGACTGAGACCAGGATGATAGTGTGAGTGAGACGAGGAAGGACAGGACGGAGGCGGCCAGAGCCACGGCGGCTCACGGCGGGAGGAAACCCGAAAAGGTAGGTTAGGGGTTTGAAATTCAAAACTTGGGTTTTATGGGTCTTGGATCGAAACTAATGATTTGGTTAGGTTTTTGGGGACTCGAGGAGGCTAATGGGATCAAAAGGAACGGCTGAGGACGGCGGTGCAGCCCAGACGGACGGCCGAAAGCTGGGCGACTGTTCTCGGCATCACAGGTTTGGGAGTCCCGGTGACGGTGATCGGCTCGGGGAGCCGTATGGCACGCAAATCGAGGCGGCAGCTCGGACGGTCTGTGAGTGGACCTTGTTTTCTAAATTGGTGCATGCATAAATGTTTATTATATGTTTTAAATGCTTGTTTGTAATGCCATGGGTGCATTTGTATGTGGTTACATATAAGCACGTATTTCGAGATTTCGGCCTTATACGGTGCTTATAGGGGTCTGTATTTCTTTATTGATTTAAATGATTTGATTTTGGATTTCTAAAAGGATAAACTCGGGTATGAGACCCATTTGGTTTTGTCTCGGGCATATGACCTCAGATATCGGGCACGGTGCCCAACTGATGTCCTATGTTCGGGTACGAGACCCAGTCACTTTACGGTTTTGATTTCAGGTCAGGGAACCTTAAATGGATTCCCAGGTTCATGACGGTTTATGGGAACCGGCATGAACCCTTGTTATGGTATCATGGTTCATGACGGTTTATGGGAACCGGCATGAACCCTTGTTGGTTATTACGGTACATGACGGTTTATGGGAACCGGCATGTTACCTGATTATAGATATTATGGATCATGACGGTTCAGGGGAACCGGTCCTGAATGTTTATGTTATGTATATATATGTTCGTCTACCTTCCTTTACATGTTCTACTATCTCCTCCGGGGAGGGTCGTTGGCCTGGGTGGACCCCGGAGTAGTCACGGAGCACCGACTGAGTGGAGTCACCCCCCAGTTGGGTTCCTTACTCTCAGGAAGGCTATGATTACTATTACCTCGGGTAGGGTCAGTGGTCTGCGGACATTGATCTTGACTTTGAGAAGACTCGGATTGAGACCTGGGTAGCACGCGCGTAGCTTTGGATACCGTGACAGGATTGGTTGTGTGACTTATATATATGTATGTGATGGATATATGATATATGATATGTGGTGTGTACAGGTGTGCACAGGATTTGAGCAGTGGCTCGTGTACTTGGTTTCTTTATGGTTTGGGGCCGAGTCCTTTATGGATTTGGGCAGTGGCCCGTATGGTCGTTTTTATTGTGGTCCCTTCGACCTTAGTTTATATCTGCTGTGGGCTTAGTCCCACATATGGTTTGTTTTGAATAAATGGTTTTCGAATGCATGCATGCTTTTTAGTGGAGGGTACAAATGTCTTCCTTATTAAATGTTTTTATAAACTCTTTGTTTTGTCCACTCACAGTTTTTAATGTTTTGACTGCCCTTCAGGTTGACATCGGATGTGGACTGTAGCAGAGACCGAGATATCACATGCCTCCTCCGGATCATGGCGTACTCTGATAGCCCGGGAGGGCAAAGGTCGGAAATATCCCTTGTCTGATACTTCGTGTCAGACGGGAGCAGGGTCATCCCGCACTAATCCCGGGGGGATTGGGATGGGTCCTGTCAAGTGAGTTGTTACATTGACGAAGACGAATGATGGAGATGGTGGACACGATTTGGAGGAGATGGTGGTGACAATTTGGAGAAGCAGGTGGTGGTGATTTGGAGACGATGGTGTTCACAATTTGGAGAATATAGTGTTCGCAATTTGGAGAATATAGTGTTCACAATTTCTTTCTTCTTGGGTATTAGGTTGCTGCAATGATGAAAAAGAATGGAGGAGAAGAAAGTTGTCAATTTTGGGGTGGGAGATCTTTAGGGTTTAGGGTTCTTTTTTTTGGCAGTGTTCAATTGTAAAATTTGACTAACACGTACTATAAAACTTATATAATATCTAAATTTATAAAAATATTTTAAAGAACTCTGTATTTGAATACATTTTTGTCAAATCACCTAATTTTATCAATTTCCCCATAATGTTAGTGATCATGCATTAGCTAATTTAGGCCACTCGTTGAGTCCTTCAGAATTAATTATGGCGGATCTGGATTCTATTTTACTGCCAGGAATACCTTCTCTGCCCCATCTTTTTTTGGCAAATGCCAGAAGTGTCTTCTACAATTTGATCTTTTTGCCTCCCATGTGTGAAGAGTTTTCAGTTTGTACGTAATTTTATTCTTCTACAAAAATAATAATAAATAAAAAGCATAATAAATAAAAAATTAACACATCATCTTATATGAAAATTTACAATCTTATTTTATTTGTTGATAATAATTGCATCTTACCTTTATGGTATCTTTTTATATCACGCATTCTATTTATATATCAAATTGTTTGTTGTTCATATATCATAATTGAAACTGTTCATTATCTAAATCATCATTTTAAGATCATTTATGAAAAAAATCAACAAAATTATATGTGTTTTAGTGATTCATCTGTATCAAATAAATCTACAAGTTTAGTAACAATTAAGATTTTTATGAAAAACCGGCAATTTAGTTTATATCAATGAGTAAATGATCTTGGATAAATTTAGTTGATTTTGTGTAAATAATCTTAAAATAATAATTGTAATTAAACGATTTAAATTATAATTTTAACCGACAATTTAATAAATTAAAAACGTGGTACAAAGATGTAGCGCGCTTTAAGGTGGGATGCAAGTATGTAACAATTTGATTTTATTTATTAGGCCATCGATCTAGATGTGCGTGGTCATAAATTTTAGATGTGTGTGTCCGTTTGATAATTTAGTTAGTGCTGGGCCTGCTGGCTAATATTTATAGCTTTATAATAAATGGTTTTTATTTTGAACGTGATAATCAATTTCCTGAAAGAAAAAAAAAACAGAGATAATCATATGCTACAAAAGTGAGTTGAAAGTAGCCTATACTTTTTGTGACATTATCAATGAAATGAATGTGAAGTTATGATGAAAAGGAAGATGGGTGGATTGGGATGTTGTTTCCAGAATTTGATGTATAGTTGGCTACTTCAACATGAATATACATATGTACGTAGTAAGTCCCGAACATACCTATATACTCCTCTCGATCTGGCTCTATCTCTATGTACTGATCATGTGCTGCGTAAGTGGCCGGTGACGTTGGCCACAGTCACACCACCCGCCCCTTTAAAATCTCGTCAAATAATACACAAGCATGAACGAAATTAAACGTACCAGTACTTCATCATCACCAGCTCCCTAGCTCCCTCTTAAGTCCTTAATTATTACTCTAGCTAGCTCGATCTCCATCATCATCTGGAATTCTGGATCGTACGTACGTGTACGTGTTCGATCCATGGATGGAGGTAATATTAATAAGGATGCGATTTGTAACCCTATTCAGGAGTTGAAACCCGTTTTTTTAATGGTGTTGGTTCAATTTGCATTCGCTGGTGTTAATGTTCTTTACAAACTCGCTGCCAATGATGGAATGAACCTGAGAATTCTCATTGCATATCGATTAATTTTTGCAACCGCTTTCATTCTTCCTCTTGCTCTTTTTATTGAAAGGTGATCATCGATCCGATCATGAGCTTTCGTATGTTAATATATAGTACCGTAAACATATGCGTATACAATTGGCCGGGTTTTAAATGAACTTGGTGGTGTTTTATATATTTACATGCAGGAAGAGCAGGCCAAAGCTTACATGGATGGTACTGTTGCAAGGATTTTTGTCCGGCTTGTTTGGGTACGTAAGCAATTCATTACTATACATTTATAGTTAACTTGTGATTATTTTACGACGGTCGACCACGATAGATGAAGATCGAAGGTGATGAGGAGTCAGGACCATTTATTATTTCACGCTCAGTGCACGTAGTACTACTGATCAAAACTGGAAGTTCTTCAGTTACCCGCACTAATCAACCGTTTGAGTTCCACTCCCACTCTCGTTGAATTTGAGCACTTTTCTATTTTCAATCATGTATCTGCTGTATGCATATATGTAGATTAGTGCGTGTCCAGTGGGTGGTCCACTAAAATTGGATATAGCCTGCGGTGGACACATCGGACCGAAAAATTAAAATCATATCGTTTCAGATCGGATCAAATGGAAAAAATATCAAATGGTAAAATCGATATGATGATCGGTACGGTACCGAATCGGTACTGATTCAAGTTGGTACGGTTTCAATATCGAGATTCTGAAAAACTGTCCCGTATCGATATCGAACCGAATTAGCATTTATATTTTTTAAAATAACTAAAACTATTTTCCTATTGGTTAAAAACTATTATGAGTTCTTTGTGCCCTAATAATAATAAATTTATTTAATTAAAATTATCTTATCTACCATATTTGAAAATAGTCTTGTTGGACTACATTAGAAACAATTTTTCTTAATCTAAATACTAACAACACTAGTAGTCACTTAAAGAATTGGCATCATAATACCTCATTAATAGTAGGAAAAAAAAAAACTTGATAACCCAGTATTTGTTATACTAGAAATTATTATTCCACATTAGCATTCACCAAAATCCTAAATCTATAAAATTTTGGGTCAAAATCGAAACCGTATCGAAATCATACTGAATTTAATCGGTACGGTATGATCTGGTATCAATTTAAATTATTAAATGTCAAATTGTACGGAATCGATTAAAATTATATGCTATGATTTCACTATTATTAAATATTGTACCATATGGACGGGCTCTAGATATAGGGAAGGGGAGCCAACAGTGCAATATGTCTCCGTAGTTAATCATGTCCGCACCTTTTATTATACGTGACTCCCTCATAAAGCCGCATGCACAGTTGTTGCCTCTGCCTAGCTAGCTTAGGTATACATGCATTTCAAATAAATTAAGTTGAATGAGTAGAGACCGCTAATGAATGATGGATGACAGGGGATGCTTGTCACAAAATTTGTACCTGGAAGGCTTAGCGCGAACATCTGCAACATTTGCTTCTGCCATAGCCCAACTCACCCCTGCCATAACTTTCATCTTGGCCATCTCATTCAGGTAAATTCATGCTGTTTATAATCCTTGAATAATTTAATTACAAAGTTAATTGACAGTTGTTTTGGAAGGAAAAACAAAAATGAGCCGCTCTACTGAGAGTGAGAGAGCTACGAAAATTCTAAATTTACTAAAGTGTTAAATGGTTGAAGTATTTACGATGAGTTGTCTGAATATGAACAGTATGTTGTTACGTCGGAATTGATTCTTAATTGGCAAATGAGCCTAAATGAACCGTTTAAAAACCTATTCATTCTAATGATACCCTAATGCATGTCTAAAATCTTTATATAAAATTACCATTAATTATTAGCTACAGTGAAAAGCATATATATAGATGCGATATATGATGCGTTTTTCATGTAGTTTCTAGAATTATTTATACAAATGTCCAATCTGGAATCTTCTTAGCACGCAAAAAGATCGTGATGCATTTAATTTCTAACTAATAGTTGGAAGAAGACTTTAGATCAATCTGGAATCTCATTTTTAGTTTTATCCAAAATATTACACGTGTAATGCTAGCAACTGAAAAATAAATGGTCAAAATAAATATACAAATGATCTAATATGAATGGGTCATATGAAAATTAATGTAAAGATCGATTCGATACCCTTGATCTGTGTAGCCTGTTAGTAAATTAATTTGTCAATTATATATATTATACGTATGCATATATATATTTTTAAAATCATATATTTGTTTTGAAGATATATTCAACCAAATATAATACGTTTTTTAAAATTATCATGTATAATCGTTCATTTATATGTACAAGTAAATAACATTTAATTTTATTAATTTTTTTTTATATAGATAGACTGATGATTTAAAGATAGAAGGTTGTAATTATAATATATGTCAAATAATAATTTGATAATTCGAATAATATATATGAGTATAAATTATACCCATTGAAATAAATATATCAAATAGTATATATACTATACCCATTTCTTATTTAACCATGCTATATATAGTTTTAGTACGCTGTTGTTTCACAATAATTAATGTAAATTTGGGTTCGAGTGTTCCTACATCGCACAAAGACCAGGTTACTTACATTTGATTATTTTATTTTTTTTTGTATGGCCAGCTATATATCTATATGAATATGGAACTCATAAGAAGAAGTTGTAAAGTTGGAATTACTCAAGCTAGCTCGTTGTACCCTAATTTTCTGTGCAACTTGAGAGTTTGATCCTTAAATTTAAGAGGATTCATTGCAAGTTCCTACTTTTCTTTTCGTTTTTTGTTAAATAAAAAATGCAAGTTCCTACTTTTCAGAGTCTACATGAGGACCCTTATTAATTTTCTTAGGTCGTGTGAACATTAATAATTAATTTGGTTAGGTTGGAGAGATTGAATTTAAGAAGTGCATCAGGGAAGACGAAGGTGTTGGGAACGTTAATGGGAATAGGTGGAGCCATGCTTTTGACCTTCTGCAAGGGTCTGCAAATCAACATATGGTCCACAAATGTAGACCTCCTCCATAGTCCAAGTCACCAACACGATCCCCACGTGGCGGCATCCTCGTCACATACAGACTCTGGGAATCGACTACTGGGTTGTCTACTGGCCGTGGCCAGCTGTCTCTGCTATGCTCTATGGCTCATCATTCAGGTACCTAAATAATAGGTGCTCTTGTTTCTTAATTAATAGGAAACGCATGTTAGAATTGAGGTAATTCATCTTAATTTCATGCAAACAAGTTGTGGGTCTTATTCGTGGGAATACAGTTCCTCCGCAATCGATCATCATATATCATTTCATGCATGACACTGCTTTTGCTAATTCATGGCATATGTTTAGGATGATATTCAGTACTTGAGTGATTAGAGTAAATTTGCATCTACGTATTTACTTTACGCAATATATATATATATGACCAGTTTGATTATCTTAGAGATCGATTCAATAGAGTGTTTATTTTTTTATTTTTTTTTTATTTTATACTAGTACGTCTTCTTGAAAATTTCCCTAAGTCTCATAAATGTGAATCTAACGTCACTCTGCTGTTTTAAAAAGGTCATTAAACAAACTAATGCGGAAATGATTGAAAAAAATAACCTGATGAAGAATTATTATAATTTCTTATGTGTTGTGTTGTGTTGCATGTGTTGTTAACAGACAAAAATGGGTGCAACATACCCTTGCTATTATTCAAGCACTTGCCTAATGTCAGCAATGGGGTCATTCCAGGCCGTCAGTTTTGCCCTCTGCAAGGAGAGGGACTGGAGCCAATGGAAACTTGGATGGAATATTAGGCTACTCACCGTGGCATACACGGTATAAACCCTGCCTTTTTAATCCTTAATATATATATATATATATATCCTTATTATTTATCTTGAGTAATTAGTCATCAATTTAATTATTTTTATGATATAGTAATTAATAATACTTGAAATATTTGCAGGGGATTGTGGCCACTGGGCTAAGTGTATCATGTATTGCTATGTGCATTCGTATGAGAGGTCCCGTATTCGTTTCCGTTTTCAGCCCTCTATTGTTGGTGCTCGTTGCCATTGTTGGATCTTTGGTATTGGACGAGAAGCTGCACCTTGGAAGGTATATATATACACCTCTACCCTAAACCTATACCTAAACCTAAAACCTAGCTAATACCTACCTACAATTTCTTTGATTATTGGTGCTTCATTCAGTCTAGTTTATCATTTATATACGTTACTTTTATAATATCCAGAAAGGAAAAAAATACGTTACTTTTATACATAATAAGGTTAGGTTGGAAACTAATAAAAATTAAGTTAAGAGTGTTAGACGACAAATTGAGAGTACGAAAAGCACTTACCTCGGAAACGTGCGTAAGGTTTCAACTGTCAACTAATATTTGACTATTTCGTTTGATATGGTTTTTGGAAATGTAACAGCGTGTTAGGAGCGGTGTTGATAGTGTGCGGATTGTATGCGGTGCTGTGGGGGAAGAGCAAAGAAATTAAGAAGATGTTGAGTCAATCACAGCCGTCCGCAAGCTTTCATGATCATCATCAAGATTCTGGATCAGTTGATACCGTCATAATGCCTTCGCCAGCAGCAGATAATAATAATCCTAAGGCCAACAATGAGAGCTTAAAAAATAATATTAATATTACTGCTCCAAACACTGCCAGCTGTATACAGTCAACATGATTCAACATTTGCTACCTTTTTTGTTGGGATAGAAGATATCGTATTAGACAAAATCAATGTTAACCTAGCTATTATTCGCAATTCCAATTTCGAACAGAATCTTGGCTGTTTTGGTGGTGTTTCGGGTCAAAAAGCCAATGTAAAGAGGTAGGATCATGTACATTAATATTTTATTTTTCTCCCTTTAAGAATTTTGATTTCAACGTCTAAATGTTTGGACCGACTTTGGTACGGGACTGGATTGATTCTCAATAACCACATTTTGTATCATTTAAACGTCAATAATGGTTTAGTAGTGAGGCCACAAGCCTAGGATGTCCTAGGTCTCGAATTCGAATTCTCTTGGACTATTCTTGTGCGGTCAGTCTAAATGGATGTAGAGAAATTAGTTCAAGAGGAAAATTAATGGGGCAGGTAGTTAAAAACTCAGGGTTTCCCTAATTTACAAAAAAAAAAACAATGGGTTGGAGGGTCGAATAGATGGGAGCGATGAGGATGTTAGTAGTGGTGAAAATGGTGACAATGATGGCAAGTGAAATGGTGGTGGGCAGTATAGCAACGTTGGTTGATGTGATAGTGTTGAGGATGGTGGCATTGCCGATGGCTTGGTGGTGGTTGGTAAGGTGGTGGGCGTGATTCCATGATAAGACTGGTGAGCTAGACTAGTAAAAGCTAACTTCGTTTTGTATATGCATGCATTTATGAGTTATAATACTCTTAGGCTAAGGTTAATTACATTCTTAACTCGAGCATCTCTAACTATGCTCCTTAAAGCCTACAAGCGCAGCTACAGATATAGAGGCGTTTGCTGCGCCCGAGGGATGTAAGCGTGCTCTGAAGCGGGTTCTCAAAAATGCCCAATTTGAATCTAATTATTTGGAATTATGTAATTGGGTAAATGGGGACATGAAGAGGAGCAAGTGGTTAACATATCCTATCTTTCTCTAATCAAGATGCTCTCGTTTCTTTTCGTGGAGCTGGATCCACCTTTCGGCTAATTCAGCGGCTGTCGCATCTTAGGCTAGAAGGAGGATATAAGATGAGGTTTGGTTGAATTGACCCCATTATCTCTGGTGCATGTCTTATCTCGTGATGGCCTTCCATGCTCTGCGCGCTGAACGTGGTCTAGAGGCGAGGGTGATGCCTGATGTATTGCTCTGTGTTGCGTCTTCGTTTTTGCGATTTACCTCTATTTATTTCGGTTTATTCTGGCTGGTATTGCTATGTCACTTATTTCTTTTATGTTGTGTTTGTCTCTGTATGTGTCGTTCAGCTTCATTGGTTTGAATGAAGTCACCTCTAGTTATAAAAAAAAAAAAGAAAAAAAAAACACTATGCTCCGTAAAGTATCTTCAATAGACGAGTGCTTTAATGAGCTTCTAAGTTAAAATTTAGAGAAAAATACCAGCAAGTTAACTCTAAACTATACTATTTATTCAACTCCTATAATAGGTTTTTCCATGGAATCAGAAAGGACTCCTAGTGGTTCATACAATTAAATGTGCGTTTTTCTTTTTTCTCCGCAATGAGTCTACTTTAACATTATTTAAAATATTTACTTTATGTTTTAAGGAAAATTATTGTTATAGTCCATAAATTTTAAATTAATATCAGTTATAATTATTAATGTTCATTATTAGTAGGAGATGCCCATGAATTATACCCAAATGTGTAGTAACCGTCCATTCGTTAAAATTGTTAATTTTTTCTATTAAAAATAAGAATAAGATGGCATTTTTCAACCGACTAGGTGACGACGCTTGCATCGGCGCACAACTGGCCGACCATCTTCTTCGGTAGCAGGATGGCGTCAGCGATGACATCATTAATGATGTCAACGATGAACTCGGCTATGATGTTAGTAATGCCGTTAGCGGTGATGTCATCGATGATGTCACCATTGTCATGCCACATCAGCATGTGAGGCCACATCTGTGACGACCCGTCCCGAATTAGCGGGATTAATTACGAATTAGCGAGACTAATCGGAGATTAGACGAGAATTAGCGGACGTTCGGACGAAATGACGATTTTGCCCCTCGAATGGGCGAATCGTTGACTTTTTGTTCAAGTGGTCAATTAGACTTTGGTCGATGACCGTGACGTAGTTCGTGACGTCACGAGTTTATAGACAGGTGGCACGCTCGATTCCGACGTCCGAGGAGGAAGTTATGACGTTCGGAAGCCCAAAGGCATTTTGGTAAATTGGGTGAATAAGAGGTCAAAAGTTGACTTTTTAACCGGGCGGTCCGATGGCCGAGGGCCGAGCACTGTTACGTAGATCACGAAGATGCGAATCCGTAGACAGGCAGCACGTTGAATTTAGATGTACGACGACGAAGTTATGGTTCACGGAAGTTACAAGGTACTATTCATGACGACGCGTTTTACGAGGAGCTTTTGGACCTTAGTGGGCCCCAGCTTTTTCTCAGAACCAATGGATGAATGACATTCATCCATTCCTCATCATTTTTCTTCATGCACATCCATCCCCCCCGTGCATCGATCATTTTCTCCCATCCATCCAAAACCAAACCGATCCACCATTTTCATACAAACCCAAAACCCTTGACCCTTGAACAATTGTGAGAGACCAGAGAGTGAGAGGAGGACCGGTGGACGTGGTGGCTGGCCAGGCAGAGCCGCCGTGGGCGGCGGAGGAGGAAACCCGCACGAGGTAATCGGTTTTGCCCATTTTAATTCATTTTTCGATTTCGTGCATTATGGGCCGTTTTAGGTGTTTGGGTTGAACTAATTAGGTTGCTAGGGAGTTTTTAGGAAGGTTTGGAGAAGGGTTGGACGTCGGGGAAGCCCTAGGGAAGGTTTTGAATGTTTGAACCATGAGGACCAAAATGGGCCGGTCAGATTTAGGACGTTTTAGGAGTTCTAATTAATTGGGTTAGGTTCCTAGGATGATTATATGAAGATTAGGATTGATTAGGATGGAAATCGGTGAAAAACTGGACTGGAATGGACCTGGACCGGTCACGCCGGTCCAAGTTGCAGGAAAAATCGGACCGGACCAGTCTAACCGGTCGGCTGAAGGGCATAAAATATCTTTGTATACGTATGTATGTTTTACTAAACGGTTTTTGGAATGCATGCGTATGTATTTATGAAGGGCATAAAATATCTTTGTATAAATTTTTTTTTAATGAAATGTTTATTTTGTCCACTCACGACTTTTAATGTTTTAATGCCCTTCAGGTTGATCGCGGATGCAGGCTATAGCAGAGACGAGACATCACTCCCCTCCTCCTACGATCCTGACGCACTCTGATAGCCCCGGCGAGGGCAAAGATGGAATTTTCCCTGGTCTGACACTTTGTGTCAGACGGGATCAGGCGGGTCGCACGTTAATCCCGGGGGATTTGGGACCGGTCCTGACAACATCAGTAGGCTGACGTCAGCAGGTGACGTAAACAACCACGTGGGCCCTTAGGGAAGGCTGTCGTCATTTCCGTAGCTCTTGGCAGCGTGTGGACTTGAATCCCGAGGCACGACGACGTGTGTCCTACAGTTTTCGATGTTATAAATCTAATGGTTTTGGTTCCAGATCGATCAGAGTTTGTGTATAGGTGTTTATGGGGGTCCAGAGCGGCGGATTGTACGTTTAGAACACGTGTGTTATCCCAAGAGTTTGGAGATTTTTATTATGAGGCTAATTTTAATTGTTACTTTTGATAGGAGATACCGCTCCAGGGACCTCGGAGTAGCACGTAGCTCAAGTTTGAGCTTGATTGGACATACTTTGAGTGGACATTTGTTCTCATAACCATGATACATGCATGTTTTATTTTTTAAAATGATTTCTATTATTATCTGTCTTGAAATGGTTGGAATTGAGATCAAATTCACTTCAAAAATAATAGATCAAGCTAGTGTAGCCAAAAAATGGTCGGTAGTAGTAGCTAATGGAAAACCCTGAAAACAAGTTTGAAAAGTTATATACTTGGAAGCAAACGACGTCATATAACTAAGCCACCAGAAAAGAAAATTAGAAAAAAGAATGCTCATTTATGCTCATCTAATCAAACCCATTTCAAAAAATTCATCGTTTCGTTATGAGCTTTCCATCATTCAGTTTCAAAATGACAAGCAAAGGCATAGAAAGTTGCAATCTTTGAAAAGAGGAATAGAAAAGGAAATGAGCCAACAGAGGAGGAGATGTTGACCTTGTTGACCTTAGCCTTCTTGAGCTTTTTGAAAGAGTAGGCGACAACCCAAATAGTGCCCAACGACCCTTTTCTCGACTGGAGGCACTGCAAATAGAACATGCCTTTTCTATCCCCTGGGCTTCTAACTCTTTTACTCTCTGATATTTTCGATTCCTCTTCTCAATTTCTCAAGGTCGGAAAAGGCCAAAGTCAATGCGGTTGAACCTGCTACCTACTAATGAAATATACGCAAGCCACGACATGGGAAAACCCTTTAAAGAAGAAACGATCTACTAGTGGTGTATTAATGTGTCTTGATAGTCTCAGAAACGACCTGACAAAAAATGAGAATTTCGAAATTTGATATTACAGGGAAGCCTCCAAAGGAAAAAAAAAAGACTTCAAAAGCTTACCTTTGTAAGATATGGATGGTGAAGGGAACAATGACGAAGTCGCGGCGTAGAATGCGAAGGCTGAGGAAGCAAAAAAGACAAAGCCAAAGAAGCCAAGAAGCTAAAGAAACCCAAGGTCACCGTGGCAGAGACGGCGGCTAAGATCAACGTTGAGAACGATCTCTCGGCCTTTCTAATTAAAATTTTAATGAGGTTGATGGTGTCGTCACTAGTGGCTCATGCAAGAGATGCACATGCTGGGTTTCTGTAACGCTTATCGAAGAATTGGGTTTATGGAAGTCTTCATAAGGAGGCAGGGAAGGCAGAGGTGGCGGGATTGATGGGGGTTCACAACGATGAGATTGTAAGACCTGTGTCTTAGGAAGAACGGTGAGCAATCCCCATCGCTCGGAGAGAGAAAGGTGAAGTGGCTTATATGTGTGGGCTTGTATCTACCTAGCCCGAGGTCTTTTAAGAGTTCACTGAGTTTAGATTCCTTTGGAACTCCGAAGTTAAAAGAGATTGGGCTAGAGCAATCCCATGATGGGGGACCCACTATAAAGTTGCACGTGAGTTCTCAAAAATAAAACTATGTGGGCTGGGCCCATAGCTGAAAATATGGTGCTAGGGGGCCATGTCGTCACAGAATGGTATCAAAGATAGACCCCGATTGAAAATGTGCCAGTGAGGACGCTGGGCCCCAAGGAGGGTGGATTGTAAGACTCTTATCTTGGGAAGAATGGTGAGCAATCTCACATTGCTCGGGGAAGGAAAAGTGAAGTGTCTTATATGTGTGGGCAAGTATCTATCTAGCACGAGGCCTTTTGGAAGCTCACTAGCTTTCGATTCCTTTGGAACTCTGAAATTAAGCTAGGTGGGTTGAAGCAATCCACGATGGGTAAGTTACGTGTGAGTTCTCATAAACAAAACTTTTAGGGCTAGGCCCAATGAGAACAATATCGTGCTAGGGGCTCAGGTTTTAACAATGTCGTGCTAGGGGCCATGTCGTGACAGAATGGAATCAGAAATGGACACTGATCTGAAATGTGCCAGCGTGGACGCTGGGCCCCAAGGAGGGTGGATTGTAAGACTCTTCTATTGGGAAGAACGATGAGCAACCCCACATCGCTCAGGGAAGGAAATGTGAAGTGTCTTATATGTGTGGGCACGTATCTATCTAGCACGGGGCCTTTTGGGAGCTCACTAGCTTTGGATTCCTTTGGAACTCTGAAATTAAGCAAGGTTGGGCTGAAGCAATCCCATGATGGGTGACCCACTGGGAAGTTGCGTGTGAGTTCCCAGAAACAAAACTGTTAGGTGACATGACCCATCCCAATCCCCCTAGGATTAGTGCGGGATATTCCATGCTCCCGTCTGACACCTCGTGCCAGAGCAGAGATACACCCAAACTCTCTCAGGGCATCCAGAGTGTGCAAGGATCAATGCAGCATGTAATGTCTCCGTCTCCTTTGCAGCTCGCATCCGCTATCAATCTGAAGGGCATTAAAAACAAAAAAAAAACTATGAGTGGACGAAAAATAAATAGTTTATAAAATATATTTCACGAAAAGACATTTATACCCTCCATTAAAAAGCATGAATGCATAGAAAACTAATTACCACGACATTTTCTTTAAATTCAATCATAAGGCTTCCAAGCCATAACCAGTGAAAAATGATTCTTAAATCAACCACAATGAAAAACATTTCTCAATTATTTCCATTTCCATAGTAGGGTCTTAGCCCAAAACTAAAACACGTGGGTCTCTGTCCAAAACCAATAAAATACAATATACCCATCCTTGGGATCCTAGATGCCTGACATCCCAGATGTTTAATCAATATTTTCACGGTTCCAAAGCAACGTGTGCTACTCGGGGTCTCAAGTCTAAGGGTTCCCCTAGGTCCGCGAGTGTCCAGCCCGGTACCACAATGGTATACTGAACTCTCCGGTTCATTCGGACCTGCCCAAAACGTACTTGAAGGTCACTACAAACCTAGACAAGTCCTATGAAAAACCCCTCAAAACTCCCGGAAAAGTCAACTTGTCCCGAACAGGCATCCCTAGGCTAAAAACCTCAATTTGACCAACCTAACGATCTCTAATCGAACCTGAAGCCTCCACCATTGGATTCAGAACATGAAAACCTTTCAAACAAGATCAGTTCCACCTCGAAATTCATGCCCACGTGCCCAAAACACGCGAGTCAAAGTTCCTGGTCAAAGTCAAGGCTGACGTCAGCAATCAACATTCAAAGTGTAAGACCTGTGTCCTGGTGCAACGATCTGCCCCGGAGATAAGGATTAGATTAGTGGTTAATGACGGATTTGTAAAGTTAATCAGTAATTAGTTGGGTAAGTTCGGACAGACGGAGCGAAATGACGATTTTGACCTTAGAATGGGCACAAATGTTGTCTTTTCACTCGAGATGTCAAATGGACTTTGACCGATGACCGTGACGAAGTTCGGGACGTCACGAGTTCATAGACAGGTGGCACGTCCGATTCCGACATCCGAGAAGGAAGTTATGACGTTCGGAAGTTCAGAGGCAATTTGGTAATTTAGCTTAAAAAGGGGGCAATTGTTGACTTTTCAAACGACGTGGAATTATTACGTATTTCGAGGACCATTAGTTAGGCCTCGATGTCCTGAGTACAACGACAGGCGGCACATCATCATCGGACTTCGGATGTTTTGGTTACAGGTCTAGATTAATGAAGGGTAAAATGGTAATTTGGACATTTAGGGGCACAATGGTCTTTTTGGCACCTTGGGATCTATGAACAATCAGGTGAGGACACCTAGGGCTGTTGGATTGGATATTTTTAGGCTGGAACCATAGGATTGAAGACACCTGGCCAGCCTCTAGTGGTTTCTACCAAATTCTCACACATGGTTACATTTTAAACGGGTTACTATCTATGGAAGGAAAAACAGAGACAGAGAGAAAAATCGTCCATCTTCAGTGTGAGTCGTGAGTTTGAGTCTGTTATGTCTGAGTGAGAACACAGAGACGTGTGGTGACTTGAGTGTTTGTGTTTAAGTGAAGGATTGAGTGAGAAAGTGTGTGAGGAGTGCGAAAGTGTGTGAGCAGTGAGACAAACCAGAAAACAGAGAGGGCCTAACCCAGAATTTCCCACCAAATCTCAATAATTAAATAACTTATGTGAAACAAATTAGTTAAGGAAGGTTAGAGGAAGGTGAGACGAGAGGGTTGGTGCTAGTACGGTGGCTCACGAGGACGTGAGGAGACAGGGAACTCGTGGAACCGTGAGTTCTCTATTTCAGCTCGAATTGGTGGAATCGAAGCACAGGACTACATAGCACAATTGATCAACTGGATGATGTTTCTGGGGTGTCTAGGAATCGTTTGGACCTGGAATGGTGGCTCGCCGTGGACGGTGGCCGTGAAATCGACGAGGTTAGGCCGTGTAATTCAAAAATGGAACTTCTTGCTACAGTAACTATTGATCAAATTAATGAACGAGATGATGTTCATGATGATTTTAGGAATCGATCAAGCTTGAGATGGTGACCAGAGACGGTCTTTACTGGTCAAGGCATGGAAGAACATGTCGGTTTCAAATGAGGATTTGAGAAGGTATTGTACAGGTCTTTAAGTCGTGTTTTGATTAGTTAAGTTGATTGGGCTGTTTCGGATGAAACTAATAGGGCAATTGGAATTGAAAAAGATGGAAAAATTGGACAAACCCGCCTGCGCCAGTTCGGTCGAACCGGTCTGAACCGGGTTGGCGAGAGGAAGGAGACGATGAACAGTAAGGTGCGTGGCTCCCATGCGCATCTCCTTTGGGCGGCGTGTGAGGTCGCGTGGGACCCATTTTGGGGAAGGTTCCAACATGACTTTTAAAGTATTCGATGTAACGAATATTTTGGCAGTGGTTTCGAGTCGATCGAACATCTTCTCGATATGTTTCGGGACGTCCGAAGGTTTTAAGGCTCGGTTAAAAATAGTTAAAAATTTGGAAAAATTACGGGGCTTAATTATAATCATTGTGAAGTAGTTAGTGACCTTATTATGGGATTTGCACAGGTTCGGGAAAGCCGGTGATAGCGGAATAGCTGGGAACGTCATAAGTGCGCGCGTATAGAGGCGACAACGCTAATGGTCTGTGAGTGGACTTTGCTTTCTAACTCTTAATGCATGCATATATGTTTTTATATGTTTTCTATACATGATTCTTGATTTTGATCTTGATCTTGATGATTTACGGGTTTGCACGATTTTCGAGATATTTACGGAATTGCTTGTTTTACGAGATTTCGATCGAAGTTGTGATTTGTCTATGGTTTCGATGATTTGACTTCGGGATTTAAAATACGATTTGATTTCAATGATTTAAAAAGTGGTTTTAAAGAACTTGATTTTGGGTTTTTGAATCGGATTTCGAAATGATGATTTTGGATTCGATTTTGGAAACTTGGAAATGGATTTCCGGGTTTGGGTTCAGAATGGTTATTCCGGATGCCGACTTACGGAATGATGGTTTCGAACTCGGATTTGGAAATGGATGTGGATATGAGTTCTGGGTTTGGATTCAAAATCCGGATGAGATTGCGGATTCGTATTCGAAAATGGAAAATGGTTTTCAAACGAATTTCGATTGGATTTGCTAGATCTGGTTATTGGGTTTAAAGACCCGGATATGATTATGACGGGGGCGGGCCCGGATTGGGTTTAAAGACCTGGATTGAGTTTAAAGACTAGGGAGTTTAAAGACTCGAATGATATTGAGGCCTAGATTGAGTTTAAAGACTCGGGAGTTTAAAAACTCGGATAGATCCAGCATGTCCGATGGATTGAAATGGATTCTAAATGTGTTTTGGTTTTCACTGAGACTTGATGATGACGGTTTTCAATACTAGTTTTCCGATGTTTTGGGCTATGTCCGGATGATTGGATTTTGATGGTTTTAGGCTGAGGCCCGGGATTTGAGAAAAGGAAATGAGTTCAGTTTTTCCTAAATGGTTTGAATCACCTGAATATAGAATGGTTTTATGGAATGGTTTGATATGCACGCATTTTTTTTTTTAAACGGAGGGTATAAGTGTAATGGTGTTTTCTGATAAATGTTTTCGAACTTATTCTTTATTTTTGTCCACTCACAGCCTTTTGTGTTTTCGATACCGTCTAGATTGTTGCGGTGCAGGCTGTTGGTCGAGAGAGATGTAGAAATCACACGTGCGATCCACAGTAGATTCTGCGCACTCTGGGAAGTCCAGATGCTTTTTGGACTGTCGAATCGAAAATCCCTTGACCGACTTACGTGTCACATAGAGGTTGGATGTTGGTTTAGCCTTCGTGTCAAGCGTAAGTCAGACGGGGAGCAGGACTTAGCCCTTAATCCCGGGGGATTGGGGGTGGGTCCTGTCAAATTGGTATCAGAGCAGGTTTTGTGTGCTCTGCGAGAGGTTGGGAGTCATTGGTTCGTCGACTTGGGTGTTGTGATGCTACTGTGGATGTGATGTTTCGACGCGGAACAGCCCTTCAGCAACCTGGACACGATAGTGATAGTATGCTCGTTAGTGGCTAGTTATCGGCGGTTGTTTGTGCCAGGGTGATAGTCGCTCGATACGCGGTGCAAGGTACTACGTATGTCGGCTTAGAGCTGGAGTAGTTAGTGTAAGTGGCGCTGGATTTTGCTTAATGGTTGGACCATAGGGTCGGAGTTATGTCAGTGAGATTAACCTGGATGGTAGCCGGCGAGCTACGTTTGAGTAGGCTGGTCGGCCTATGGGGTCGATAGTAGCCTATTGAGCTAGTGGTATAACTGGGCTGAGGAGACCCGTTGACTGTTGCCTGTTGGGCCGGATGGCGATCAGATGACGATAGTATGGATTGGTGACCTTTTTGGTCTGTTTGGTTAAAAATTGGACTTGTGCGGCTACGAGTAGCCAGATGCCTCGAGTGGCAGGGTTTAGAAACTACTTTGAGATCTGAGAGATTTCCCCCTAGCGAGGGTTACTGGGTGTTGGTTGCGACAACCTGAGTGGTGAGGTTGTTGGGAGCTATTGGAGGCCGAGGGTTTAAATAACCCGAGTAAGGATAAGGATTTAAGGAACTATGTTAAGATGACTGGTTTGGGATGACTCGTTGGGACTGTACGTATCTTTGTGAGAAACCCCAGAGTAAGTGCTGAGTCTGGAAATCGTGAGGTTGGGGTTTGTGGTTAGGAACTTTTTGTGGTTAGGCCGATTTACTGCTGGCTTAGAAATGGTGCTGCTAGGAATAGCCGAGGTAGAGTTTGGTTGGCGGCGATTCTGGACGAGTCCTGTGTTGGGTACTCAGTGTATTGGACTACAAGGGAGGTTAGTTCCCCGACCTGAGCGAAGCTTGAGGGTTTGGCTCGATAGGAGCAGAGGCTAGGGACTGGTGTGCTGTGAGCACTAGTTTGGAATAATGTGCCACGAGTGAGGATGCTTGTAAATGGTTGGATGAGCACTATTGAGTCGAGGTTGTGGCCGGTTGTAAGGTGTCGGTGTCTGGCAGGAACCATTCACCGAGCGGGGATATGTAGGTCATATTTAGGTACGAACGGTCAGTATACCGTGAGTTTGGTAAGAGTAGTGCAACGGAAGCGCGGTGGACCTATGCCTCGTGTTGGAGCGGGCTAGGTGGGCATGGTCAGGTTGACCATGAGTGAGGTTGGTTTTCGTGGACTCATCTGGTTGTGTTGGAGAGGTCGAGTATGTTGGATTGTGTTAGCTCATGCCGAGGTTGGCATTTGGGCGATGTCGAGGCTAGTACTCAGTGATGTCCCGAGCATAGTAATGGACGACTTCGAGGATAGTGATCATTGATTGTGATTCCGAGAGCTGGTTACTCGTATGATAGTTGACAGGACCCACCCCGATTACCACCCCGATAATCAGGACGAACCCTGCTCTCGTCTGACAACCCAACTCAAAAGACCAAAACAACCTCACAAAAACCCACAATAAATACATTGCCAGACCAGGGAGAATTTAAAATCCAACTAGTCAACAGTCATACAGAGCATAGTACAGTACAGGATAAGACGGAAATCCTACAAGAAGTTGGCTACAAGCGCAACGGGGAAAACTCGCAACGGAAAACTCCGGAAAACTCTATGTCTCTGCCTCTGCCTCAACGTTAGCCCCATTGCTAGCACCACGACCTGGAGGGTATTTAAAAACAAGAAAAGTGTGAGTGGACTAAAAATAAATAAGATTTCCAAAAACAGTTTATTAAACAAACCAGGATTTTGCCCTTCGTTTTAAAAACATGCATGCATAACTACGTATCAGAAAACAACCATGTAAACATTATGATAATCGCGATGAAAACATGATCATAAAAACTTGAAATACCAAGTATCATCATCCGATCAAACCTGCTGGATCTATCCGAGTCTTTAAACTCCTGAAGCTTTAAATTCAATCCAGGCCTCAATATAATCCGAGTCTTTAAACTCCCGAGTCTTTAAACTTAACAGGCCTACGGGGGAAAATCATAATATCCGAGTCTTTAAACTCCCGAGTCTTTAAACTCAATCCGGGACTTTAAACCCAATATGGGCCCGCCCCCGTCATATCATAATCCGGGTCTTTAAACCCGATAACCAGATCCAGCAAATCCAATCCAAACCGTTTGAAAACCATTTCTAAATCCATATCAAAACTCGAATTCGAAATCACTATTCTGAAGCCATGCCGGCGTTCAGAACCGTCATTCCAAATCCAAATCCGGAAATCCCTTTTCTAAGCTTTAAAACAAAATCTCGATTGCCGAAATCCGATTCTAGAACCGAAAACCTTGATTATCAAATCATGTTTCAAAACTCAGTTATAATCAAGAAAACCAGTTATAGATTTAAGCCCCAAAATCATAGCATCATAATCACAAACAAAGCATATCTCGTAAAACGTGCCGAAATACGTAAATATCTCAAAAAACATGCAAGTACGTAAAACAGATATAAAATAATCAATAATCATGAAATCATATTTAAAAACATAAAACAAGTAGATAAAAACAGTTATGCATGCTTGGTTAGAAAGTAAAAGTCCACTCACAGTTCCCGGACACGTCACTCGCGTCCCGTACGTTCTTCGGTTGCCTCAGGGATATCCCGACCTGTCAAAAGTCACCAATCCGGGTCACAAATACTTCGTTTGAGCTTACCCTAATTTCCCCAATTTTTCTAGATTTTTAAACGTAAGTTAAACGAACCCCTAAACCTTCGAACACTCAAAACTAACCCGATCCGGTGTCCGATCGATACGAAACTTATCCTAAAATGTTCGTTACATCGATTAGAGTGAAAACCGTGTTGAATGCTTCCCGAGAACAGTCCCCACGCGCCCTCACGCGCCGTACAAAGGGCCTACGCGTGGGCTTCACGAACCCCCAAAGGGACTACGCGTGGGCTTCTCGCGCCTGCACTGTTCATCGTCTTCAACCTCTGTCCACCCGGTTCAGACTGGTCCGGTCGAACCGGGCCGGCATGGCTGGTTCTCACTCAAATCCATTCCATTTTCAATCCTATTTAACCCACTAGTTTCGTCCTCTTCCTAGCAATCGATTCAAGTAATAAAAACACGAATTAGAGTCCTAATCCTCACCTGTCAAACTCGAACCAAAAACTCAGAGTAAACTAGTTTCGAATTCCGGCCACCCGTCGTCCTTCCAGCCACGATTTCGATTCCCAGAGCTAAATAGACACCTCCTTAAGTTTCCAGGATCAACAAAACACCCAACCAAGCCTAAAATCTCACGACTTTGAGTTTGAACAAAAACTGGAAAACAGGGGACCGAAACCTCACCGTATGTCTGCTCATCGCCGTGGGTCTCAGGGTCCCCAAAAGTATCCCTCTGGTCCTCTGAAAACCATCACAACTCAAATTCGAATGGTTTGATCGAAACACGGCAGCAGCACCACCACGACTCCTTCTCTGTTTCCTGAAATTCCTCACAGCCTCTGAGTCTCCCACTCACTCAACACTCTCCCAGAACACTCACCAGCCTCTCAACTTCTCTCTACTCACACTTACTTGATCACCAAAACTCACACACTCTGAAACCGATCGATTTCCTCCCTGCTTTCAGTCTCTGTTTCTCTCAAATGCACGGTTTAAACAAACCCAAAAAAATTAAATGGAACCCGTGTAAGTGGCTAGAACCCACTGGAAAATAGCCAGGTGCCAAACACCTTGTGGACCAGCCCCAAAATATCCAATAAGCACTGCACACATGTCCTTATCCGATTGGCACACTTCCCAAGGTGTAAAAAGACCAAAATACCCATAATTGTTCAAATCACGATTTTACCCTTCACTTCCTAGACCGATAACTCACTCGTCCGATGTCCAATAAAGGCATGCCGCCTGCCGTTTTACTCAGGACGTTGTGACCTACCAAACGGTCCTCGGTTTGCGTGAAGAAACCTTGTCGTTCAAAAAGTCAACAAATGCTCCTTTTTAACCAAATTACGAAAATACCCTCGACCTTCCGAACATCATAACTTCCTCCTCGGATGTCGGATTTGGGCGTGCCACCTGTCTACGGACTCGTGACGTCCCAAACTACGTCACGGTCATTGGTCAATGCCCAATTGACCGTCCGAACTAAAAGTCAACATTTTGCCCATTCTAGGGGCAAAATCGTCATTCTGCGCCAAACGTCCAAAAGTAACCAACTAAACACCGATTAACCTAGTTAGTCCGTTACTAACTACTAAGCTAATCCCGACTTCCTGGATGGGTCATTACAATAGTGATGAACGGTGTCCACCGACACGCGAGTTGGTCGGTGAGTTGCTTTAGTTATGGACACATAGTTGTGATCCGTAGGAGTTGTGGACTGCCTCAGTATAACAAAGTAAAGATGACATTTGGACATGTAGTCTGGAGGTGGTATACTTAAGGATGAAGTACCGTAATTGGAATCTCGGAATCAGGAGATATGGTGGTTTAGACGTTGAGCTGATGTGTTATTTCCAAGTTGGTGTTACATGTTAGGGATGGATACTCTGAAGACGAATTGGGAGACTTATTAAAGGAACTTCAGGAATTGTGACCCCCCCCCCCCCCCCCCCTTGGTCATGGACACAGGTGGATGTGTTCAAGAGGAAGAAGAGTACTTGGTGACGTCGAGTATGGCCTAAAAGGCGAACGTCTTGGGTTTGTGTTAAGTTGGCTTAAGACAGGATAAATTGTGATGTCGTAGTTGTGGACCTTTGAGAGAGTTCCGTTAGGAATGTGTGGATTTGAGTAGTGGGATTGAAACCTAGTCAGTATGATCCACTTAGGAATGTGTGGATCGAGATTGGATTGTTTCTGACAGGTTTGAGTAGTTATGGAGCAGGAGGATCGCCTGTGAGACATAAGTTGGATAGCTTGACCACCTTGAAATTGTGTAGGACATGTGTGGTCCGTCTCGCAGACGAATGAGTATTGGGCTGGGATCTAGTGCAGGGTCTGCCCTGTGTACATAATGAGAGAAGATGGAGGTTCATATTGGTCGGGCGACCCAGGAGATCGGAAGACTCGAGCTGGTGTTCTTTGGAAGACATGTCGGATCTGACGTGTTGGCTTAGTATTGAATTGGACCGATCGGCTCTAAAAGTGACACGTGTTTGACTCGTAGTCAGGTAGTAACCCATATGGTTACGAGGATGTTTGTGTGCCCTAGAAATACACTTTGAGGGTGACGGGTACACTTTGGCATTATTGGATGGACGTCATTGTGGTTAATTAGTGGATGTATCATAGGATGACGTTGGAAGTGCGTGAGGATATACTCTACGAGCCGTGTTTGAGGTATTCTGAAATATCTTTGTTTCCTTAAAGGTTTGTAGGGTTGTCCTTGCGTGTGGTTGGTGGTAATGACCATGGTTTTAGTTGGTGGCAATGGGTGCATGTACTTGGAATGTGTACGTACTGGTTCTGCAGTGGTCGGAACCATGCCGATGTAATTGGACGTGCAGTGTGACGTTCTAGTAGAAGTGTTGGTGAACAGTTTAGTGCTGAAGTATATTGTGAATAGATGGATTGTCGGTGTAGTTCCGATATGTTGGTTTTGACGAAGCATGTGGGCCAGATCAGGGTGATCCTGAGTGGTTAATTAGTTGTTTCAGGCTTCAGATTTCAGATGAAATGGATACTCCGAGCCATGAGTGGCTGGTGGGACCCTGACATTGAGATGTATGCTCAGGGTTAAACAGGTATGTGTTATGGTCCGGTTGCAACGAGGTAATGTGAGACGTAGATGGTGTTCCCACAGGGGTATAGTGTTAGCGGTTAGCGGAACCACTGGTGAAAAGATTAGCTAAATTAGGGGTATAGACGAGTACGTTTTGACTCCGGTGAGGTCGACGCGGATCACTGACGGAAGGTGTATGAAACATTGTATGAATCTTGGTGCATAGGAGTACCGAAACCCATAGATGCCGTCTTGTGACTAGGTGTACATGAGATTTGTGTTCGACGACGACAAACTAGCAAGAGGTACTGGGACATCGGTAAGAGGTACTCTTGACTCGAGAAGGAGTTGGAAGTATTGAAATTGGAAGCAGTGGTGTGGTGGCGTACCTAGTGTTGGTTGAATCGTGAGTGTCGGTTAGTCTAAAGTTAAAGGTACCTTGGGTACGCGTTGAACAGTGTTGACCTCGGAGAAAATCAATAGATTACGAGATGGATTTTGTGTTGACCCCCAGTACGATTGGGATGATCTCCGGATAAACTAAAAGTTTGTTAAATCGACTCCATTGGTGAGATGAGGTGACAGTTGGGCACTATCAGGATAGGTCGGATTGACAGGCGTTGGACACCGAGTAGGAGATATAGGTGCGAAATAAGTTGGATTCCCCCAGGAGTTGTGAACCTGCGAGATTTGGAATTTCGAGGATGAACTTCTTTAAGGGGGTAAATTATAACGACCCGTCCCGGAGATAGGGATTAGATTAGTGGTTAATGATGGATTAGTAAATTTAATCAGTAATTAGTTGGGTAAGTTCGGACGGGCGGAGCGAAACGATGATTTTGACCTTGGAATGGGCACAATTGTTGACTTTTTGCTCGGGCGGTCAAATGGACTTTGACCGATGAGCATGACAAAGTTCGGGACGTCACGAGTTCATAGACAGGTGGCACATCCGATTCCGACATTTGAGGAGGAAGTTATGACGTTCGGAAGTTCTGGGGCAATTTGGTAATTTAGCTTCAAAAAAGGGCAATTGTTGACTTTTCAAACTACGTGGAATTATTACGTATTTCGAGGACCATTAGGTAGGCCTCGATGTCCTGAGTACAACGACAGGCAACACATCATCATCGGACTTCGGATGTTTTGGTTACGGGTCTAGATTAATGAAGGGAAAAACGGTACTTTGGACATTTAGGGGCACAATGGTCTTTTTAGCACCTTGGGATCCGTGAGCAATCAGGTGAGGACACCTAGGGCTGTTGGATTGGATATTTTTAGGCGGGAACCATAGGATTGAAGACACCTGGCAAGCCTCTAGTTGTTTCTACCAAATTCTCACACACAGTTACATTTTAAACAGGTTACTATCTATGGAAGGAAAAACAGAGACAGAGAGAAAAATCATCCAGCTTCAGTGTGAGTCGTTAGTTTGAGTCTATTATGTCTGAGTGAGAACACAGAGACGTGTGGTGACTTGAGTGTTTGTGTTTAAGTGAAGGATTGAGTGAGAAAGTGTGTGAGCAGTGAGACAAACCAGAAAACAGAGACGGCCTAACTAAGAATTTCCCACCAAATCTCAATAATTAAATAACTTATGTGAAACAAATTAGTTAAGGAAGGTTAGAGGAAGGTGAGACGAGAGGGTTGGTGCTGGTACGGTGGCGTACGGTGGCTCACGGCGGCGTGAGGAGATGGGGAACTCGTGGAACCGTGAGTTCTCTATTTCAGCTCGAATTGGTGGAATCGAAGCACAGGGCTACATAGCACAATTGATCAACTGGATGATGTTTCTGGGGTGTCTAGGAATCGTTTGGACCTGGAATGGTGGCTCGCCGTGGACGGTGGCAGTGAAATCGACGAGGTAAGGCCGTGTAATTCAAAAATGGAACTTCTTGCTGCAGTAACTATTGATCAAATTAATGAACGGGATGATGTTCATGATGATTTTAGGAATCGATCAAGTTTGAGACGGTGACCAGAGATGGTCTGTACGTGTAAAGGCATGGAAGAACATGCCGGTTTCAAATGAGTATTTGAGAAGGTATTGTACAGGTCTTTAAGTCGTGTTTTGATTAGTTAAGTTGATTAGGCTGTTTGGGACAAAACTAATTGGACAATTGGAATTGAAAAAGACGGAAAAATTGGACAAAACCGCTTGCGTCGGTTCAGTCAAACCGGTCTGAACCGGGTTGGCGAAAGGAAGGAGACGGTGAACAGTAAGGCGTGTGGCTCCCACGCGCATCTCCTTTGGACGGCGCGTGAGGGTGTGTGGGACCCATTTTGGGGAATGTTCCAACATGACTTTTAAAGTATTCGATGTAACGAACATTTTAGCACTGGTTTCGAGTCGATCGGATATCATCTCGATATGTTTCGGGATGTTCGAAGGTTTTATGGCTCGTTTAAAAATAGTTAAAAATTTGGAAAAATTACGGGGCTTAAGTATAATCATTGTGAAGTAGTTAGTGGCCTTTTTATGGGATTTGGACAGGTTCGGGAAAGCCGGTGATAATGGATTAGCCGGGAACGGCATAAGTGCGCGCGTATCGAGGTGACGACGCTAATGGTCTGTTAGTGGACTTCGCTTTCTAACTCTTAATGCATGCATATATGTTTTTATATGTTTTCTATACATGATTCTTGATTTTGATATTGATCTTGATGATTTACGGTTTCGCACGATTTTCAAGATATTTACGGAATTGCATGTTTTACGAGATTTCGATCGAAGTTGTGATTTGACTATGGTTTTGATTATTTGACTTCGGGATTTGAAATACGATTTGATTTCAATGATTTAAAAGTGGTTTTAAAGAACGTGATTTGGGGTTTTTGAATCGGATTTCGAAAAGATGATTTTGGATTCGATTTTGGAAACTTGGAAATGGATTTCCGGGTTTGGGTTCGGAATGGTTATTCCGGATGCCGACTTACAAAATGATGGTTTCGAACTCGGATTTGGATATGGATGTGGATATGAGTTCTGGGTTTGGATTCAGAATCCGGATGAGATTGAGGATTCGGATTCGAAAATGGAAAATAGTTTTCAAACGGATTTGGATTTGATTTGCTGGATCCGGTTATTGGGTTTAAAGACCCGAATATGATTATGAAGGGGGCGGGCCCAGATTGGGTTTAAAGATCCGGATTAATTTTAAAGATTTGGGAGTTTAAAGACTCGGATATTGATATTTCCCCCGTAGGCCTATTGAGTTTAAACACTCGGGAGTTTAAAGACTCGGATGATATTGAGGCCTGGATTGAGTTTAAAGACTCGGATAGATCCAGCAAGTCCGATGGATTGAAATGGATTCTAAATGTGTTTTGGTTTTCACTGAGACTTGATGATGACGGTTTTCAATGCTAGTTTTCCGGTGTTTTGGGCTATGCCCGGATGAATGGATTTTGATGGTTTTAGGCCGAGGCCCGGGATTTGAGAAAGGGAAATGAGTTCAGTTTGTCCTAAATGGTTTAAATAACCTGAATATAGAATGGTTTTATGGAATGGTTTGATATGCATGTGTTGTTTTTTTAAACGGAGGGTATAAGTGTAATGGTGTTTTCTGATAAATGTTTTCGAACTTATTCTTTATTTTTGTCCACTCACAGTCTTTTGTGTTTTCGATACCCTCCAGGTTGTTGCGGTGCAGGCTGTTGGTCGAGAGAGATGGAGACATCACACGTGCGATCCACAGTAGATTCTGCGCACTCTGGGAAGTCCGGATGCTTTTTGGACGGTCGGATCGAGAATCCCTTGTCCGACTTACGTGTCACATGGAGGTTGGACGTTGGTTTAGCCTTCGTGTCATGCGTAAGTCAGACGGGAGCATGACTTAGCCCTTAATCCCTGGGGATTGGAGGTGGATCCTGTCACCTGGAGTGAACGGTGAACGATCCCACATTCCTCCGAGGGGGAATGGTCTGGGAAGGGAATGGTGGTATGCCTTAAAGGTGTAGGCACACATCTATCTAGCACAAGGCCTTTTGGGAGCTCAGTGGCTTTGGGGGGGATTGGAACCCCAAAGTTAAGCTAGTTGAGGCTGGTGCAATTCCATGACGGGTGACCCCCTGGGAAGTTGCACCTTGAGCTCCCGAAAACAAAACCATGAGGGTAAGGGCAAAGAGGCCCAAAGGGGAAAATATCGTGCTAGATGAGTCGGGTCCTGACCGAGGAGGGTCGGGTTCTGACATAATGGTATCAGAGCCAGACCCCGACCGGGAAGTGTGCTAGCGAGGGCGCTGGGCCCTAAGGGGACTTTATTGTAAGACCTGTGTCCTGGAGTGAACGGTGAACGATCTCACATTCCTGCGAGGGGGGAATGGTCTGGGAAGGGAATGGTGGTGTGCCTTAAAGGTGTAGGCATACACCTACCTAGCACAAGGCCTTTTGGGAGCTCAGTGGCTTTGGGACCCTCTTTGAAGTTGCACCTTGAGCTCCCAAAAACAAAACTATGAGGGCAAGGGCAAGGAGGCCCAAAGGGGGGAATGGTCTGTGAAGGGAATGGTGGTGTGCTAGATAGGTGTGTGTTGCCTTAAAAGTGTAAGGACACACCTATCTAGCACAAGGCCTTTTGGGAGCACAGTGGCTTTGGGACTCCCTTTGAAGTTTCACCTTGAGCTCCCAAAAACAAAACCGTGAGGACAAGGGCAAGGAGGCCCAAAGCGGACAATATCGTACTAGATGAGTCGGGTCCTGACCGAGGAGGGTCGGGTCCTGACACAAAGTTAACGGATGACGTTAGCCTGACAGGTCTGACATCTGTCAGGTATGATAGTGCCACGTGTCATCGCTCGATTGGTCCACTTGTTTGACTGGACCTGAAAAGTGCCACATGGCAGCCCTTGATTGTCCACGTGGCCTGACACCTCTAACAGATGATGACGTCACCTACTAACATCATTATCTTCAAACTCTCGACGGGTTGACCCGGACCTCTACAACCGGGTTAACTGGACCTGCGACCTGATCCGACCGGATTTCAGTCCTCCGACCACAATTTTCCACCACTTTTGGATCCCTAGTGTAGCGACCTATCCCGAATTAGTGGGATTAATTAAGAATTAATGATGGATTATAAAGGCTAATTAGGGATTAGACGAGAATTAATGGACAAGTAGGGCGAAATGACGATTTTTCCCTTGGAATGGGCAAAACAATGACTCTTCGTTCAAGTGGTCAAATGGACTTTGGCCAATGACTGTGACGTAGTTTGGGACGTCACGAGTTCATAGGCAGGTGGCACGTTCGATTCTGACGCTCGAGGAAGAAGTTATGATTTTCAGAAGTTCGAGGGCATTTTGCTAATTTGGTTGAAAAAAGGAAAAAAGTTGACTTTTGAACCGGGAGGTCAGATGGCCCAGGGCCGAGGACCGTTACGTAGATCCGGATGATACGAATCCATAGACAGGCGGCATGTCCAATTCAGACGTTCGACGGAAAAGTTACGATTCATGGAAGTTCGAAGGAATTATTTATGGCAGTGCGCTTTACGAGGCAAAAAGTGGAGTTTTATGGGCCTAGATCTTTCCCAGACCCCAGGGGATGAGTGACACTTTTCACTCATTCATTCCCTCTTTTCCTACATTCATGCATATCATCTTCCCTTCTCTGTTTCATTCTACCCACCCGCACAACCATCTCAACCCTAATCCAAAACCCTTCAACCATATGATCTTATGTGAAGCCCAGAGAGTGAGGTGAGGCGTGTTGTTGGTGGCTAACCAAAGACAATGCCTCTGTGGATGGCGGAGGGCCCTTTGCAGAGGAAACAACCCGATTACATCCAAATTCCCATTTATTTCGATTTTGACGTTATGGATAGTTTTGGATGATTAGGAGATGATTATTGGGTTGTTAGGAAGATAATAAGATATTTTTGATGGTGTTTCACGGCTGAGGAAGCCCAAGGGGTGGTCGGGGAGTTTGAACCGTGAGAATGAGTTTGGTTAGTGGGGGTTTTTCATGGTATTCCTTAGATTTGATGATTGGAATCGATAGGAAATGACAAAATAGGAAGATTGGGATTGAAATGGAAAGGATTGGACGAAAAATGGGTGAGAAACCAGGTCGGACCGGACTTACAGGCGAACCGGCCAGACCTGGTTCAGTCGATGGTTGCTGGTGAGGAAACAGTGGCACGTGAGCCCACGCGTAGGGCCCTTTGGGCGGCACGTGGCAGCATGTGGTCCACTTTCTGGGGATGTGTTCAACACATGAAATCATCTATTCGATGTAACGAACATTTTTGGGTAGGTTTCATCTCAATCAAACATCGTTTCGATATAGTTCAGAACGTCCGAAGGTTTAGGTTCACGTTTAAAAATAGTTAAAAATTCCAGAAAATTTTGGGGCTTTATTGATGGGTTATTTAAGTAGTTAGTAACCTTCTATTACGATTTGGACAGGTTCGGGAGTCCCGGAGACGACGATTGTCCCGGGAGAGGCATATGGCACGGGAATCGAGGCGCGTCTTCGGACGGTCTGTGAGTGGACCTTTCTTTCAAACTTGATGCATGCATAAATGTTTTATAAGTGTTTTAGTATAGGTTTTGTGATGACATGAGTGCATTTGTTTGTGGTAGCCTAGAATTTACGTATTTGCACATATTTCGAGATTTCTTGTTTTATACGATGCTTGTACGTGCTAGGTTTTCAATGAGGGTTTAATAAATTGGTTTTGGAATTAGAAATATGAAATCGAGCATGAGACCCATTTGATTTACGAACTCTCGGACTTGGATTTCATTTGATTTGACGACGAATCGGACCGAGGGTCCATTTGAGTTATACGATTGGGCCGAGGGCCTTGTTGGTTTACAAATCCGGGATTGAGGCCCATTTGGTTGTAATCTCGGGCTGGAGGCCTATTTGACTATAGTATCGGGCTTGAGGCCCTATTGGTTGTGAAATCGGGTTGAGGCCCCGTTTCTTTATGGTTTCAGGCTTGAGACCCCGTTAGTCGTGATATCAGGCTAGAGGCCCTGTTAATTGTGAAATCGGGCTTGAGTCCCAGTTCGGTTTATGAAATGAGAATTCGGGCATGAGACACTATTGAACTGTGGATTTAGGCCGAGGCCTGTGAAATTGATTTGAAACGGATTCGAGGAATCCTATTGAGGTGAATCGGGTATGAGACCCAATTGAAATATGCTTTGAGAAAGAAAGAGTTTTGAGAATGAATTATACCCTCCATATGATTTATATGGTCTCCTCCAGACGTCGACCTGGAGAGTCACGATCCACAGACCAGAATGGGTATCCCCATAGGGATCCCATTCTAGGAGTAGAAGTTATGGTGTGGTCCCGGACCAGATTCCGGAGAGATGATCGGACTAGGTCCGAAGATAGAGCCTCCCAGATGGAGAATTCCTGGGGGAAGACTCGAAGTGAGACCATGAGTAGTGTGCACACTAGTATAGAGATGAATCCTGACATATATTGGGGATGTGCTCCCTAGGGGTTGTGTGCCCCGAGTTGGCATCTTCTCGGAAGTGCCGCAGATGGGTTATACGTATGAGTACGTATGAGGTTTACGGAAAGTGATTTGGGGGTGGAGACCCTGTGTTCCATGTTTTAGAAAGTGATTTGGGGCGGAGACCTCGTATTTGATATTTTGGAAGGGTTTGGGGCGGAGACCCCGTATTCTATGTTTTGGTATTTCACTGACAATATAGTTTCGGGCAAAGTCCCACTTGTGTTGGATTTGGGCTGAGTTCCCATATGGTTTGTTTTAAGTTTTTAGGCCAAGGCCCAATGGTGTTGTAAATGGATTATGGTTCATGACGGTTTATGGGGATCAGGCATGAACCCTTGAAAGGTTTTGAGAATGTTTTCAAATGGTTTTATGAACGTTTTGATAACTAGTTTTTGAATGCATGCATATGCTTTTAGTGAAGGGCATAAATGTCTTTTTGTGAAATGTTTTTATTAAAATATTATTTTGTCCACTCACGACTTTTAAATGTTTTAATTGCCCTTCAGGTTGATCGCGGATGTGAGGTGTAGCAAAGATCAAGACATCACACTCCTCCTCCTACAATCTTGGCCTGCTCTGGAAGCCCCGATGAGGGCTAGAGATGGAATTATCCCTAGTCTGACACGAAGAGTAGGCACGCCCTACGTTAATCACAGGTGATTTGGGACGGGTCCTGACAAAGTGGTATCAGAGTGTGTTTTGCTCTTGGTGTGCGCGTAGGTCGAGGATGTGATGTCTCTTAAGTCGAACAGTGACAGGACCCATCCCAATCCCCCCGGGATTAGTGCGGGATGACCCTGCTCCCGTCTGACACGAAGTGTCAGACAAGGGATATTTCCGACCTTTGCCCTCCCGGGCTATCAGAGTACGCCAGGATCCGGAGGAGGTATGTGATATCTCCGTCCCTGCTACAGTCCACATCCGATGTCAACCTGAAGGGCAGTCAAAACATTAAAAACTGTGAGTGGACAAAATAAAAGTTTATAAAAACATTTTAACGAGAAGACCTTTGTACCCTCCACTAAAAAGCATGCATGCATTCGAAAACCATTTATCCAAAACAAACCATATGTGGGACTAAGCCCAAAGCAGATATAAACCAAGGTCGAAAGGACCACAATGAAAACGACCATACGGGCCACTGCCCAAATCCTGTGCACACCTGTACACACCACATATCATATATCATATATCCATCACATACATATATATAAGTCACACAACCAATCCTGTCACGGTATCCAAAGCCACGCGCGCGCTACCCGGGTCTCAATCCGAGTCATCTCAAAGTCAAGGTCAATGTCCGTAGACCACTGACCCTACCCGAGGTAATAGTAACCATAGCCTTCCTGAGAGTAAGGAACCCAATTGGGGGGTGACTCCGCTCAGTCGGTGCTCCGTGACTACTCCGGGGTCCACCCAGGCCAACGACCCTCCCCGGAGGAGATAATAGAAGTAAAGGAAGGTAGACTAACATATATATACATAACATAAACATTCATGACCGGTTCCCCTGAACCGTCATGATCCATAATATCCATAATCAGGTAACAAGCCGGTTCCCATAAACCGTCATGTACCGTAATAACATAACCAGGTAACATGCCGGTTCCCATAAACCGTCATGTACCGTAATAACCAACAAGGGTTCATGCCGGTTCCCATAAACCGTCATGAACCATGATACCATAACAAGGGTTCATGCCGGTTCCCATAAACCGTCATGAACCTGGGAATCCATTTAAGGTTCCCTGACCTGAAATCAAAACCGTAAAGTGACTGGGTCTCGTACCCGAACATAGGACACCAACTGGGCACCGTGCCCGGAATCTGAGGTCATATGCCCGAGACAAAACCAAATGGGTCTCATACCCGAGTTTATCATTTTGAAATCCAAATTCAGTTCATTTAAATCAATAAAGAAATACAGACCCGTATAAGCACCGTATAAGGCCGAAACCTCGAAATACGTGCTTATACGTAACCACATACAAATGCACCCATGGCATCATCAAACAAGTAATAAAACATATAATAAACATTTATGCATGCACCAATTTAGAAAACAAGGTCCACTCACAGACCGTCCGAGCTGCCGCCTCGATTTGCGTGCCATACGGCTCCCCGAGCCGATCACCGTCACCGGGACTCCCAAACCTGTCCAAATCGTAATAGAAGGTTACTAACTACTTAATTAACCTCCTACCAAAGCCCCGTAATTTTCCCGTATTTTTAACTATTTTTAATCCCGAACCTAAACCTTCCGATGCCCCGAAACATATCGAGACGGTGTCCGATTGACACGAAACCAGTCCCAAAATGTTCGTTACATCGAATAGATGATTTCGTATGTTGGAACCTTCCCCAGATTCCCTGCCACGCGCCCTCACGCGCCGCCTGAAGTGGCATGTGTCATGCTCCCATTGGCCCACTGTCTGACATGTCAGTCTGACATTGTCAGATCTGACATGATGACGTCATCCCTGACATGATGACGTCATCAGTCATGACATCATCAGTCATCCCCTACATCGGTCAGACCGGTCTGAACCGGTCCAGTCCGGTTTTTCCTGCAACTTGGACCGGCGTAACCGGTCCAGGTGTCCTTCTCCCTCATTTTCGGTCCGATTTCATCCATTCCAATTCCTAAATTCCTATTTTCTCATTTCCAATCTATCCCAATCAACCAAACTAATCAAAACCTCCTAAATCCTAACCAAAATTAAAGGGTCTCACGGCCCTGTTTTTCCCGACCACCCTCACGGCTTCCTTCGCCGTGAAGCACCCTCCAAATCCTCTTAAAATCATACTAGCAACCTAACTAACTCATCCTAATCGTCCAAAAGCAACCATAACATCAAAATCAAATTAAAAGGGAGAAAATGGGTAACCGGGTTACCTGTTCGGGTTTGGCCTCGGCCGTGCACAGTGGCGCCGTCCTGGGCCGGCCACCACGTCCTCCCCATCCTCACTTCACTCTGTCCTCAGTCCTAGCCGAAATGGGGTTGGGTTGGCTGGGTTGGATTTGGAAATGGGATCGGGTAATGGATGGAGGAAAAATGGAAGAAATGGATGCACGGTGAATGGGTTTTAGTGCATGAGTAGGTGAGGTTGGCCAGTGGATGGGTGACAAGTGTCACTCATCCATTGGGCCTCCATTAAATATCTGGACCCACTAGAGACAAAACTGCACTTTTTGTCTCGTAAAACGTGCCGTCGTGAATAGTAACTGGGAACTTCCGTGAACCGTAACGTCTCCGTCGAACGTCCGAATTCGACGTGCCGCCTGTCTACGGATTCGTATCGTCCTTATCTACGTAATGGTCTTCGGCCCTCGGCCATCGGACCTCCCGGTCAAAAAGTCAACTTTTGACCTCCTATTCACCCAAATTACCAAAATGCCCCTAAACTTCCGAACGTCATAACTTCTTCCTCGAACGTCGGAATTGAACGTGCCACCCATCTATGAACTCGTGACGTCACGAACTACGTCACGGTCATCGGTCAAAGTCCATTTGACCACCCGATTGAAAAGTCAACGTTTTGCCATCACCAGGGGCAAAACGGTCATTTCGCATCGTTCGTCCGATTTCGCTCTACTAATCACAGATTAGCCTCACTAATCGTGATTAGTCACTAATCTAATCATGAAATTCGGGACGGGTCGTTACAAACAGCCCATCATCAACTTGATAGTTAGGGTATTAGTATGAGGATTCGGTAGAATCGAACCTTAGTTAGATGGTGTTTGGCACTTGGTGCACTAGTTTAAGGTTCGATGGGCATTGGATGCCGCATGTTTCGAGGAAGTGGATCCCGAGTAGGATCAGTATTTGTGTTAATCCAACGACTTAGAGCCGTAGTGTCACTGGTGGTTAGGACCCAGTGGATTAGCAGACACCGTATGACGACACGAGAGTCGAGACCGTGTCGGTCTTGTCATGTCGGATTGGAGAGTGTGCTGCGGAGAGCAGCTGAGGTCATGGTTGACCCGAGTGAGATTGTTGGGAATAGGAACGTTGGACCCAATTTGGCATGTATTGCCATGTTTCGGTGTGTCGAATCCTGGAGGGATGTCAACTGGCAGAAGATTCCATGGTGTAGATGTTGTATAGCTTGGTATGGTATACGAAAATTGTGGTATGTCGCGATTAACACGTGTAACGGTTGTGCATTGTTAGGCACAGAATATGGCCAAATACTTGTGGAGGCCAGCGGCTTGTGGAGGCCAACGGCTGAGTGCTGTAGATTTTCGAGAGGATGAGATCCTCACAGTGTGGTTATTGGTTGTTTGGTACTTGTATCGGAGTACACCGACTCTTCGGAGTAGAGAGCGAGGGATCGGTCAGGATCGTTGGGCTGCAGCGGGCAGCTGGGTTTATGATAACCCTAGTAGGTGATTGATTGGACAAGTTACCAGGAGTGTGGTACTTGTCGACCGGATCCTAAGGTGGACCGATCAGTGGATGATGCGTGTGGAGTGGTTGGTACCAGCGGTGAGTCGACCGCATGGATTTGGAGTCTCGATGGCAAAACTGTTTCTGAGATTAGTCTGCACGAGTTTGTGGTAGACGCTGCTATCGATGGACGTAGTAGAGTCTTGTCGAGTGGGATAGGCTCAGGTTGCCGTGACGATTGTAACGATGGGATTCGTCAGTCATGACGAGGATACGAGGTGCATGAGTGACGCATAGTACGAGCATGGATTCTGGATTCGACTCGGTTACGGCTGAGTCCGATCGCAGAATGAGACGCTGATGTTGAGTGTTGGCACACTTGCCACGCTACCTCTGTGAGGTGAGTGTGACGAGTAGGATATACTTGGATGAGTGACAGGTGCCCTAGATATCTTTGGATGGATTACACGAGTGTGAGTGTTGGAGTTGATCCCATAGTGTTGGGATGTGATAACCATTATGCATACGGAATAGTAAAGGTACATAGAGGGGAGAACATGTGAGTTCGGTGGGCACTGAGTGGGACAGAGAGGATCCTGAGTGGCTCATTGCGAGGCACCAGGAGTACTTGGTTTGATGACCAGTTCCGGAGGATACGAGACTTGGGGCGCGAGTGTGTGCCTTGGAGTAGTAACGTTAAAGGTTGAAATGCCTAAGTGGTATTCGGATGAAAAGATATAAATGGATGACATGAGTGACGTCACATGACGTATGGGTTGGTTGGTCAGATATGGTAGTACGTAGAGATTTGGCTTCAGATCATGACAGACATTGCTATCTGTTTAGCCTACCGACCGATGCCAGTGGATTCCGACTAATTCTGTGAGTCAGAGTTGGATCAGGTTGATTAAAGGTACGAGATGCGAGTGTTGGAGGCCGTTTATGCACATCCGTAAATAGTATACAAGGTTTAACCTTGAGTCGCGTGAATTCCACTCGGAATGAGTGTACCTGCCTAAAAGGTATTCACGGACGCGTGGATGGTGTCTGGTTGAGCTGAGGACTTGAGAGTCAATTGCATATTGGTTTTGGTTGACTACGGTTATCCATACCTCCTGAGTTGGGGACTTGGAAATCATTTGTCTATAGGACGCGGGAATAATCTTGTAATGAGCGAGCTCCATAATTGGAAAAGAAGCATGGTTCCAACGTGATTGGAACTTCGGAATCAAGAGAAGTTATGATTGAGACGATGAGAAGAGTGCTTGATTCCACATTGGTGATGGATATCCCGAGGTCACTGAGTGTACACTTTAGTAGATAGTGTTGGGTGCCAGAGGATGACATAGTATGAACTTTGATGTCATCATCTTGGATTCTCCTTGATTCTTCGTTAGGTGGGATAACAAGGAGTGATATGACAGCTAAGAGGTTCAAAGAGGGTCTAAGAATCGAATACCTAAGTTGTTAGTCAAATTTGTTTGACTTGAGGAGTAAATGGTATTTAGTGTCACTAGATATGGCGAGTGAGTGTCTGAGGTAGCGAAACCATGTTGGTCTTATGGGTTACCTTACGTCGACTGAGGTAGTTGATAATGGATTCTAGGTGGATCGAGTAATGTGGTTGGACATTGCTAGAGTGTAGTCCGTGAGCAGGCTGAGTAGGGCCTTGATGACTGATGTGATGCGATGTGGGTGCACTGGTGTCTTGTCCGCGTTCGATGATGCGATTGACCACAGTCAATCGGTATGTCGAAAATGTGTTGTAGATTGGATAGAGTCCTAGATGGACATGAGTGGCGATCAGATTAGATCCAATAGTGACATGTTGAGACTCAAGATGAGTCAGGATGTGAGCATCAGTTACTGAGTGACACGAGATACGATATGGGGACTCGAGATCAGAGTGGAGCAGCGAAGTGCAGTGGAGCAGCGAAGCGCAGTGAAGCCGCGAAGCGCAGTGGAGCCGGACGTTGTCGGCTCGTCACGAAGTCGTGACATATTGTGGTAACTGATTGCTCGGTATCCGATGCTTTTAGATAGGTATGGATTGATGGGACTCTAAGGAGAGTCAGTATGGGCATAGGTTTGAGTATGGTTTGCAAGGTAGGATTCCTATCATTGTGATGGAAGGATCTAAAGAATGTTGTCTGATCGGATGCTGAGTATGATGTCAGCTTAGATGTGATAGCCCTTAGTAGGAGTACGAAATTCAGCCTGACGACTGTAGGATGGAACATGTTAGAGTGGTAGACTGAAAAGCCTATTAGACGATAACTTAGTAGAAATGACATGTCGGAGTGAGTGACAGGCGAGACGTTGACATTCTGTCTCGAGGGAGACTTATAAGCCGACGTGATGACTCTAATGAGTCGATGATCGCAATGCTGTTGATGAGAGTGAAGTCGGAGCTTGGGAAGCTCTAGTAATGGTGCGTACTGACAAGTACGGCATGTGTGTTGGACATGTACTGTTACACGTGTATTCTCGTGTGGGTGCAATATCCGAGCTGGGGGACATGGTTGGATTCCACAATTTGGTTGTGGAATCGGGTCGATTTGAATTTCGAGGACGAAATTCTTTAAGGGGGGGAAGATTGTAACGACCTGTCCCAAATTAACGGGATTAGTTAAGAATTAATGATAGATTAGTAAGGCTAATTGGGGATTAGACGAAGATTAAGGGACTAGCAGGGCGAAATGACGATTTTACCCTTGGAATGGGCGAAACGTTAACTCTTCGTTCAGGTGGTCAAATGGACTTTGGCCGATGACTGTGACGTAGTTCAAGAGGTCACGAGTTCATAGGCAAGTGGCACACCCGATTCCGACATTCGAGGAAAAAGTTATGATTTTCGAAATTTCGGGGGCATTTTGGTAATTTGGTTGAAAAGGGGTAGAAAATTGACTTTTGACCCGAGAGGTCCGATGGCCGAGGGCCAAGGACCGTTACGTAGATCGGGACGATACGAATTCGTAAACAGGCAGCATGTCGAATTTGGACTTTCGACGGAAAAGTTACTGTCAGGGCCCACCCCTAATCCCCCGAGATTAAGGGCTAAACCCCGCTCCCTTCTAACTTACGCATGACACGAGGGCCAAACAGACGTCTAACCTCCATGTGACATGTAAGTCGTACAAGGGAGTTCCGGTCCGACCATCTCAACAACTTTCGAACTTCCCAGAGTGCGCAGAGTCTACTGTGGAACGTCCATGTGATGTCTCCGTCTCTCAACCAACAGCCCGTGCCGCAATAACCTAGAGGATATCGAAAACACGAAAAGACTGTGAGTGGATAAAAATAAAATTTATGTTCAAAAACAGTTATCAGAAAACACATACATTTATACCCTCCGTTTTGAAAACCAATGCATGCATATCAATTTCATATTACACAACCATGCACGAAAAATCAAACACATTTTTCCTTTTCTCAAATCCCGGGCCTCAGCCCAAAACCACATAAAACCGTTTCATCCGGGCCACTGCCCAAAACCTCATAAAACCATTATCATCAATTCTCAGTGAAATCCAAAACACATTTGATACCACATTCTCATCCATCGAACCTGCTGGATCTATCCGAGTCTTTAAACTCCCGAGTCTTTAAACTCAATAACCAGGCCTCAATAATATCTGAGTCTTTAAACTCCCGAGTCTTTAAACTCAACAAGCCTACGGGGGAAATATCAATATATCCGAGTCTTTAAACTCCCGAGTCTTTAAACTCAATCCGGGTCTTTAAACCCAATCCGGGCCAGTCCCGCGTCAAATATAATATCCGGGTCTTTAAACCCAATAACCAGATCCAGCAAATCCAATCAAAACCATTTGAAAACCATTTCTAAATCCATATCCAAACTCGAATCCGAAATCACTGGTCTGAAGCCCTTCCGGCGTCTAGAACCGTCATTCTGAACCCCAATCCAGAACTCATATCTATTTCCTTTCCAGATCCGGGTCCGCAACCATCATTCTGTAAGCCGGCATCCGGAATAACCATTCTGAACCCAAACCTGAAATTCCATTGCAAGTCCCGAATCGAATCTCGGATCGTCATCCAGAATTCCGATTCCGAAACCCGAAATCACCTTTCTGAAAACCGCTTTAGAACTGGGCTTCAAGCCTTAAAAACCTTTTCAAAATCCTTTACTTCTTTGTCAAAACCTCGTAAAACGTTAAAACCATTCTTTCCTCGAAAAACGTGCAAAATCGTAAACCATCACAATCATAAATCAAATCATAGAATCACGTAAGAAAACATATTAAAACATATATGCATGCATCAAGAGTTAGAAAGCAAAGTCCACTCACAGACCATTCTGACGTCGCCTCGATACGCGCGCACTTACGCCGTTCCCGGCCATTCCGCTACCCTCGGCTTTCCCGAACCTGTCCAAAGTCCATAACAAGGTTACTAACTACTTCACAAAAGTTCTACTAAAATCCCATAACATTCTTGAACTTCTAAGCATACTTTAAACGGGACCCTAAACCTTCGATCCCGCAGAACTAACCCGAAACAACGTCCGAATAACCCGAAACCTATTCCATTGGATTCGTTATGACATTTTGAACAAAAACTCAGTTGGACTCTTCACCGGAAACCGTCGCACGCACTCCCACGCGCCACCCAAAGTGCATGTGCGTGGGCCTCACGCGCCTGCACACAGTCACTGTTCATCGTCGTCTTCCTTGGGCGAACCGATCTGAACCAGCGTACCCGGTTCTCTGCCAAACCTCCACCGTTTCGACTCCTCTCTTCACCATCCTCACCGTCCAGTCCTAAGCAACCTATTCCCATCACTCTAACTCCTCGACACGGCCTATAGCCCGTCTTCTCAAACTCGAATCCAAACCCAGTCAGTCCCCTGTTTCACAATCCGGCCACCCAGCTACTCCCCCGTCACGGCAACCGCCTTAGACGGTTCTCAGGACCTCACTGAGTCGCACACAAGTCACCAAATCCCTCGACTCAGCCCCTAAGTCCACGACTTCCCGTTTGAAATTCACGGAAAAACAGGGCATACTAACGGGGATGAGAAATTACCTGCAGCCGTCCACCACCGTGCTCGCCGCCGCATTCCTTGGTGTACACAGAGTCCTCCTAGCTTCCTCTCGAGCCCAATCGATCAGCACACGGCCACACCACCACCAACTCCCTCAGCTCTCTCTCTGTTTTTCCCGTGGACTCACACTTCGCACACACCAATTTCCCTCACAACTTCTCTCTCACCTTCACTCATCAGCTCTCACTTAATCTCTCACACACTCAGAAATTCACACAAACACCACACACCGCCCTTCACTTGATCGATTTTCCCTCTCTTCTCTGTCTCTGTTTCTCTCGTCTTCGAACAAGCACGAACACATTGCACACCCGTATAATTGGACCGTGAGAGATCCTAGAAGCCACTAGACCCCTAGCACGTGTCACCATCCCCTCAACCCAACTCAAAATATCCCAATCTCATCAGTACACTTGTCCCAATCCAATTGCACAATTCCCAATGTGCAAAAGACCAAAATGCCCTTCCTTTGAATCAAAATTACGATGATGCCACTACCTTTCTAGACCCGTATCTCACACATCATAGGTCCAATGAACACCTGCCGCCTGTCGTTGAACTCAGGATAACGAGATCTATCTAACCGTCCTTGGTCAACGTGTCAAAACCCAATCGTACAAAAAGTCAACTCTTTCCCCCTAGTTTAACCAAATTACGGTAATGCCATCAACCTTCTGAATAACATAACTTCCTCCTCGGATGTCGGAATCGAGCGTGCCACTTGTCTACGGATTCATGACGTTCCAAACTACGTCACGGTCATCGGTTAATGCCCAATGGACCGCCCGAACTAAAATTCAACTTTTTACCCAACCTAGGGGCAATATCGTCATTCTACGCTAACGGACCTATCAGAACAACCTAACCACCGATTAAGTTCGCTAATCCTTCATTAATCACCGTCTTAACCCTAATTTTTGGGACGGGGCCTTACAGTTACGATTCACGGAAGTTTGAAGGAACTATTTACGGTAGTGCGCTTTACGAGGCAAAAAGTAGAGTTTTGTTTTATGTGGGCCCAGATCTTTCCCAGACCCCAGGGGATGAGTGACACTTGTCACTCATTCATTCCCTCTTTTCCTACATTCATGCATATCATCTTCCCTTTTCTATTTCATTCTACCCACCCACACAACCATCTCGGCCCCAATCCAAAACCCTTCCACCATATGATCTTAAGTGAAGCCCAGAGAGTGAGGTGAGGGTGTGTTGGTGATGGCTAACCAAAGAAATGCCTCCATGGACGGCAGAGGGCCCTGTGCATTGGAAGCAACCCGATTACCCGGTTAAACCCAAATTCCCATTTATTTCGATTTTGACGTTATGGATAGCTTTAGATGATTAAGAGATGATTATTAGGTTGTTAGGAAGATAATAGGATAGTTTTGATGGTGGTTCACGGCTGAGGAAGCCCAGTGGGTGGTCGCAGAGTTTGAAACGTGAGAATGAGTTTTGGTTACTCGGGTTTTTCATGGTTTTCCTTAGATTTGATGATTGGAATAGATAGGAAATGACAAAATAGGAAGATTGGGATTGAAATGGAAAGGATTGGACAAACAATGGGTGAGAAACCAAGCCGGACCAGACTTACAGGCGAACCGGCCAGACCCGTTTCAGTCGAAGGTTGCTGGTGAGGAAACAGTGGCGCGTGAGCCCACGGGCAGGGGCCTTTGGGCGGCGCGTGGCCCACTTTCCGGGGAAGTGTTCACCACATGAAATCATCTATTCGATGTAACGAACATTTTGGGGCAGGTTTCATGTCAATCGGACATCTTTTCGATATAGTTCGGGACGTCCGAAGGTTTAGGTTCACGTTTAAAAATAGTTAAAAATTTCGAAAATTTTTGGGGCTTTAGTGAGGGGTTATTTAAGTATTTAGTAACATTCTATTACAATTTGGACAGGTTCGGGAGTTCCAGAGATGACGATTGGCTAGGGGAGAGACGTATGGCACGTGTATCAAGGCGCGGCTTCGGACGGTCTGTGAGTGGACCTTTCTTTCGAACTTGATGCATGCATAAATGTTTTATAAGTGTTTTAATATAGGTTTTGTGATGCCATGAGTGCATTTGTTTGTGGTAGCCTAGAATTTACGTATTTGCACGTATTTCGAGATTTCTGATTTTATTCGATGCTTGTACGTGCTAGGGTTTCAATGAGAGTTTAATGAATTGGTTTTGGAATTGAAAATATGAAATTGGGCAAGAGACCCATTTGGTTTACGAACTCTCGGACTTGGAGTCCATTTGATTTGACGACGAATCGGAACGAGGGTCCATTTGAGTTATACGATCGGGCCGAGGGCCCCGTTGGTTTACGAATCCGGGCTTGAGGCCTATTTGGTTGTAATCTCGGGCTGGAGGCCCATGTGACTATAATATCAGGCTTGAGGCCCTATTGGTTGTGAAATCGGGCTTTAGTCCCAATTCGGTTTATGAAATGAGAATTCACGCATGAGACCCTGTTGAACTGTGGATTTAGGCCGAGGCCTATGAAATAGATTTGAATTGGATTCGAGGAATCCTATTGAGATGAATCGGGTATGATACCCAATTGAAATATGCTTTGAGAAAGAAAGAGTTTTGAAAATGAATTATACCCTCCATATGATTTACATGGTCTCCTCCAAACGTCGACTTGGAGAGTCACCATCCACAGACCATAATGGGTATCCCCATAGGGATCCTATTCTAAGAGTGGAAGTTATGATGTGGTCCCGAACCAGATTCCGGAGAGATGATCGGACTAGGTCCGAAGATAGAGACTCCCAGATGGAGAATTCCTGGGGGAAGACTCGGAGTGAGACCCCGAGTAGTGTGCACACTAGTATAGAGATGAATCGTGACATATATCAGGGATGTGTTCCCTAGGGGCTGTGTGCCCCGAGTTGGCAGCTTCTCGGAAGTTCCACAGATGGGTTATACGTATGAGTACGTATGAGGTTTACAGAAAGTGATTTGGGGGTGGAGACCCCGTTTTCCATGTTTTAGAAAGTGATTTGAGGCGGAGACCCCATATTTGATATTTTGGAAGTGGTTTAGGGCGGAGACCCTGTATTCTATGTTTTGGTATTTCACTAACGATAGGGTTTCGGGAAGAGTCCTACTTGTGTTGGATTTGGGCTGAGTTCCCATATGGTTTGTTTTACGGTTTTGGGACAAGGCCCAATGGAGTTGTAAATGGATTATGATTCATGATGGTTTATGGAGTCCGGGCATGAACCCTTGAAAGGTTTTGAGAATGTTTTCAAATGGTTTTATGAACGTTTTGATAACTGATTTTTGAATGCATGCATATGCTTTTAGTGAAGGGCATAAATGTCTTTTTGTGAAATGTTTTTATTAAAATATTATTTTGTCCACTCACGAATTTTAAATGTTTTGAATGGCCTTCAGGTTGATCGTGGATGTGGGCTGTAGCAGAGATCGAGACATCACACTCCTCCTCCTACGATCCTGTTGTACTCTAGAAGCCCCGGTGAGGGCTAGAGACGAAATTATCTCTGGTCTGACACTTCGTGTCAGACGTGAGCAGGCACGTCCCACGTTAATCACGGGGGATTTGGGACGGATCCTAACACCTAGACTCGTCCTAACCTATAGAATAGTTCCATGAACCCAGAAATATGAGATAAGGTCTAGATTTTACCTTCATAAGCAAGAATAGTAATGGCTACCTGCAACTGTCCTTCCCCATCGATTCCGGCCACAACAACCTTCGAAATTGATCCCCAAACACTCGTACAGACCCTAGGAATAAGATTTTATCAACCAAACAGTTCAACAAAGCCTCAATATCAAATTCGAATTTTTGAAATCAAAACCTTATCGTTTCGAGTTTCCGGCCACCGTCCACGGTTGCCCTCATTGTTGCCACCATCGTGATCACCTCCCTTCACTCTCTCACTTCCCTTCATACTCCAAAAACAATGGATGAGGTTTGAGGGAGATAGGTGCGTGGATTTTTGGGTTGGTTTGGGTGTTTCGGGTAAGGAAGAACAAGGAAGAGGAATGAGATAATATCCCAAAAATTAGGGTTTTGGCCAACCAGATGGGTGAACCTTGTCACTCATCTTGTGGTCCTCCAAGATTTCAACCCAATCCAAAATTACCACTTGTCCAATTTTCTCGTAAAATATGAATAGTATCGATTTCCTTTCGTAAACCGTAACTTTCTCATACGAAGTTTGATTTTTACGTGCCGCCTGTCTATGGACTCGTGACATCCCGATCTATATAATGGTCCTCGGTCCTCGTGCCTTTGTCCTCCCGGGTTAAAAATCAACATTTTTCCCATTCATAAAGGTAAAATCGTCATTTTACACCAACCGTCTGAAAATCTTTGACTAATTCCCAATTAGTCACGATAATCCTTAATTAATCCTCAATTAATCTTGTGAACTCGGTATGGGTTGTTACAATCTTCCCTCTTAAAGAATTTCGTTCTCGAAGTTCCAACTGATCAAAATCCACATCCAAACTGTGGAAATCCAATCCTGCCTCATACTCAAGAGCGCCTCGTGCAAACCTACACATCCGATCAATTAGTCACAATACTCGTCTGTACCTAAACATCACTCGATGTTAACCATAATCCAACGGTCAATGCTAATACTCAGCTCATTCCTCTATGACTGTATTCAACAACCAAGTCTCGATAATCCAACCATCGGCTCACAAGTCTTACAATCCAAGTCTCGATCCGTAAGTCTCGCTCTAGAAATCAACACACGTCTAACTTATCGGTCAACTGATACCACACTAACAGTTCAACTTACCGTCCTGCCCAATTCTGCTAAACCAAGCTGACATACTAAACTGACATACTTCAGCTTTTCAGCCTGACGATTCTTCTCAATCGAAAACCCAAGCTGACATCCTGCTCTCAGTGATATTTGAGACCTCTCATGAAATACTGTCGCTAGACGGTTTCCTAACCATATACCACGCTCGAGACACACCGCCACGCTCCACCGGTACTCACAGCTCCACTACCACTGCTCCAGGCACCAACACAACCCTCGACTCACTCTAGAGTCCTATTATAGTACCTCGTACCAAACCTCGTTTAACTCAGCTTCCAACGCTGTGATCCTGACTTGAGAAAAGTCTCAAACTGTCACCTCACTCATTCCTTTGATACCAAACTGACATCTCACTCATCCTGAGTGTATCCGGACCCCATCCAATACTTGCCCTAGCAGGGATAACATAACTCAAACTCTAGGGTTCCACTGGCCATCCACGGCTCTAAGCTCCAGTTCACACAATCACTGAACCCTTTCCAAAACCACTATGCTCCCAAGCACAGTGTTCGATGTCCAGTCCACGTTCTCAATGAATTAACTACGTCGGAACCAATCTGATTATCAACATATCCACAACTACTATCCAATGCACCACAAAAACCTCGGATCTATTCCATCCACTACATGGTTACCAGCCAATCACGTTGCAACTTTGGAGCCTGTCTGTTTGATCCTGGTTCTAAACAGATCGTACTTTCCAACTCAGCGTCCATTCTGAGTCTCCTAGTCACTTAACCAACACCTGAAAAGTGTCCAATCCCACTCAACTCCACCAAGACGTACCAATCCCGAACTTGCCAACATCCTACCCGAGGTATTGGCTATTCATCCTTTCTTGATTGATACTCAAAGTATCATCTCATTTAGCATGGATATAACCTCTTCTCGATAGTCAAAACATTCATCCTATTTGAGTGAGTCCAAATTCTATAATCCTAACTGCAGTAGCCAATCCCAAACTCTCTCATTCCATAACCAACTTAATCATCCACCAAGAGATCCCCGACCTTCTCGGTCATTGCGACCCAAGCCCATAAGTCATAGAATTTGTCACCACTGATACCAATTGTCAAGACCCACCCCTAATCCCCCGGGATTAAGGGCTAAATCCCGATCCCATCTAACTTACGCATGACACGAAGGCTAAACTGACGTCCAACCTTCATGTGACACGTAAGTCGGACAAGGGATTCTCGATCCGACCGTCCAAAAACTTCCAAACTTCCCAGATTGCGCAAAGTCTACTGTGGATCGTACATGTGATGTCTCCGTCTCTCTCTACCGACAGCCCACGCCGCAACAACCTGGAGGGTATCGAAAACACGAAAAGACTGTGAGTGGACAAAAATAAAGAATAAGTTTAAAACAGTTAACAGAAAACACAATTACATTTATACCCCCCGTTTCAAAAACCAATGCGTGCATATCAAAGTCATGTCATAAAACCATTCAATATTCCGGTTAAACAAACCGTATAAGAAAAACAGAACACAGGTTCCTTTTTCCAAATCCCGGGCCTCAGCCCAAAACCATCGAAAACCATTTCATCCGGGCCACTGCCCAAATCATTGGAAAACCTTGTTGAAAACCATATCATATTTCCATTCACCGAACCTGCTGGATCTATCTGAGTCTTTAAACTCTCGAGTCTTTAAACTCAATTAAGGCCTCAATATAATCTGAGTCTTTAAACTCCCGAGTCTTTAAACTCAACAGGCCTACGGGGGAAAATATCAATATCCGAGTCTTTAAACTCCCGAGTCTTTAAACTCCCGAGTTTTTAAACTAAATCCGGGTCTTTAAACCCAATCCGGGCCCATCCCCCGTCAAACATAATCCGAGTCTTTAAACCCAATAACCAGATCCAGCAAATCCAATCTAAAATCATTTGAAAAATCTTTTTCCATTTCCGAATCTGAATCCGCAATCTCATCAGGATCCCGAATCCAAACCCAGAACTCATATCCATCTCCTTTCCAAATCCGGGTCCGCAACCATCATTCCGTAAGCTAGCATCCGGAATAACCATTCTGAACCCAAACCCGGAAATCCACTTTCAAGTCCCGAATCGAATCCCGAATCGTCATTCGGAATTCTGATTCCAAAACCCGAAATCACATTTCTCAAAACCACTTTTCTGAACTGGGCTTCAAGCCCGTAATCTCTTTTCAGAAAACACTTTTCCAAAATCCTTTTACTTTCTTTGAAATCAAATCGTATTTCAAATCCCGAAATCAAATCATTAAAACCAGGTTCAAATCACAATATCCATCAAAATCTTGTAAAACGTGAAATACCGTAATTTCCTCGAAAAAATGTGCACAATCCGTAAACCATCACAATTATAAATCAAATCATAGAATCAAGTATAGAAAACATATAAAAACATATATGCATGCATCAAGAGTTAGAAAGCAAAGTCCACTCACAGACCATTCCGACGTCACCTCGATACGCGCGCACTTACGCCGTCCCCGGCCATTCCGCTATCCTCGGCTTTCCTGAGCCTATCCAAAACCCACAATGAGGTTACTAACTACTTCACAAAATTCCTACTCAAGGCCCATAACTTTCCCGAACTTCTAAGCTTACTTTCATCGGGACCCTAAACCTTCGATCCCGCAGAACTAACCCGAAACTACGTCTGATCGTCCCGAAACTTGTCCCAAAAGATTCTTTACAACGTGTAGACTAAAATCCTAGTTGGAAGTTTTCCCAGAAAAGCCACCACGCGCCCCCACGCGCCGTCCAAAGTGGCTGCGCGTGGGCCTCACGTGCCTGCACACAGGGTCATCTTCAACCTCTGGCCAACCGGTTCAACTGAACCGAACCGGCATGACCGGTTCTCCCTCAATACCAGTCCAATTCCACTCCAATCAATCCCATCAGCTTCGTCCTGGCCTAAGCAATCGATTCAAATCCTAAAAACTAAACATTACAACCTCTAACCCGTCGTCCTTAAGCTCGAACCAAAACTGTCTGAAACCTCTATTTCGGTTCCCGGACAACCAAGCACTCCCCCATCACAGCTTCGAGTTTAAATGATTCCTAGGACTCTACTAAGTCTCATAGAACTCACAAAATCCCTCGAGTCAGCCTCAAGAGCCACGACTTTTTGTTTGAATCAAAACAACAAAACAGGGGAAACAGGGGCTTACCGTCTTTCCAACCTCCGCCGTACGCGCCGCCGTGCTCCTCTGCGTCCACAGAGTTATCCTCAGCCGTCCTAGCCTCCCTTCGAACTTGATTGGAACAACTCGATCGTCTGTGTCTGCACCACCACTTCGACCCTCTCTGTTTTCCTGAGAACTCACACCTCACACACCTAATCGTTTCTCACACAATTTTTACTCAAACTCACTCACCAGCTCTCACTTAGTCTCTGCTCACCCTCACCAGTTCACAAAACCTCACACACAGTCACACACTCACTCAGTTGGATCGATTCCTCCTCCTTGTCTCCAGTCTCTGGTTTTCCCCTTCGAACACGACTCAACCCCATTTTTAATTTTGCCCGTGCAACTTGTAGAAGCCTCTAGCCACCTGCCACATGGCACAATCTTGTGGTCCAAACCCAAAAATATCCAACAATTGTTGTACACTTGTCCCATTCCGGTTTGCACAAATCCTAAGACACCAAAAGACCAAAATGCCCCTAAGTCCAAAATTACCATTTTGCCCTTCACTTCCTAGACCCATAGCTTTACCGTCCGACGTCCGATGACAGCATGCCGCCCGTCGATGTACTCTGGAGATCGAGATCTACCTAACGGTCCTCTGTCTATGTGTAAAAATTATGTCGTGTGAAAAGTCAACTTTTCCCCTTCGTTTACCCAAATTACGGTAATGCCCTCAACCTTCCGAATATCATAACTTCCTCCTCGAATGTCGGAATCGGGTGTGCCACCTGTCTACGGACTTGTGACGTCCCAAACTACGTCACAGTCATCGGTCAATGCCCAATTGATCGTCCGAACTAAAAGTCAACAATTTGCCCAAACTAGGGGCAAAATCGTCATTCTTCACCCAAGGTCCAAACGTAACCACCTAACCACCGATTAACGTAGCTAATCCGTCACTAATCACTTTGAAAATCCCGAATTCCGGGACGGATCGTTACATCCTTTACTTAGTCCATGATAATGTCCTAAAGTGGGGTAATCGAAGACGATTATATCAAAATTCATCCTACGGGAGTGTAAGTACCAATCCCACTACACTCACTAACATCGGAAACACCAAGCATCATCTGCTTCTCGACTCATTCAACTTTAACCCACAATCTGGGAGTAAGGTCTTACACCCTCTTTGAACCTTTACAAACTCACAAATCCACGAGTGATGAGTTCACTAAGAAATTTCAGGAAATATATTTATTAGTAGAAGAAGACGTGCATATAGTCAAAGTCTGGTCGAAACCAACTCCCGAAGTTTCGTTCCTTCCGATGGAACTCGGGATATCACAACACGTCCATTTTCCATTATACCATTTATGCACATCTAAATGGGTAGTGATGGAATCACCTGTGAGTGGACGAAAATAAATAGTTTATAAAATATATTTCACGAAAAGACATTTATACCATCCATTAAAAAGCATGCATGCATAGAAACCCAGTTACCACGACATTTTCTTTAAATTCAATCATAAGGCTTCCAAGCCATAACTAGTGGAAAATGCTTCTCAAATCAACCACAATGAAACACATTTCTCAATCATTTCCATTTCCACAGTAGGGTCTCAGCCAAAAACTAAACCACGTGGGTCTCTGCCCAAAACCAATAAAATACAATATACACATTCTTGGCATCCCAGATACCTGGCATCTCAGATGTCTAATTAATATTATCACGGTTTGATAGGTCGTTAATTAAACATTATTTTTTATTATTTTATACCTTTTATACTTAACTTTTAATATTAAAATAATATACAATTGGAGAAAATAATATATTTTGTGATATTTTGTAAAAATAAATAAACTTTGGAATTTGGAGAGTTTTGGCGAAAGAATCGTCCCGATCGGAGGTATAACGAAGAAATTATGGACGAAATTCCGTGAAATTATATTAATTAATTTTTAAATTAAAAATTCAGCAGCAGCCCAATCCATTTGATCATCCCAGCTGCAGCCCAAGAATCCAAAAGCCCAAATCCATTTCCGTTCCAGCCTAGACGCTGGGCCCAAGTCTAACCGGAAATCCAATCCAAGCCCGCCGAACACGCGCCTGCCCAGATCTCGCACCAGCAGATGGCTACCAAAGCCCACATCCCACTTTCGGTGTGCGCGTACTGACTTCCCCTTTCCAACTCAGCGCACACCTTTTGAGCCCTCTGACTTCTTGTCAATAGCAGCTCACCAACTCACCCACTCTGTGTCAGCACTCACCTACCGAATTCTGAGTCTTCTTTTCAGTTGCTTCCTGCCAAGTCATTTCCTGCACCAAATCACACCAAACTTGCTCCACTTTTGCACGAAAATCAGTCACTTTTCAGCCCAAACCATCCTCAATTTCATCATTTTTCATCATTGTTCATCATTTCATTATTTTATTTTATTTTTTTATTTTTTTATTTGAATTTTGTCACTCCCTCTATGAATAGGGATGCCATTTCATTTGTAAAGGGGTCCCCATTTTGGTTCTCTTTTTAGTAGTTTAGGTTCTAATTTTTCTCTCTTTTCACTCTTCATTTAAGTTCATCTTCTTTCTATTTTGTTCTTTATTTTTGGGAACCATTTTAACTTCTTGTAGATTTTCTTATTAATTAGCTTTCTTTTAATTCTTGTTCTTAAATTATGTTATTTTTATGTTATTTCTTAATTTCATATTTTCTTTACTTTGTTCTTGTGATTTTTGTTTGAGATCTCTTAAACACATTTTTATGTTTTCCTTAAGAAATACCTAGGCCAAGTAATTCTAAAGCAATTTAAAAGTTTTAAGATCGAACTCCTCGTATTTCTTCTTCCATCTCCACAAGTTTCCTGCTGCTGTTCGGTGATTCTTGTGAAAATCCATATTTTCTACTTAAATTCTTATTATTGTTATTGGTTTTACTCATAATTCAATATAGGTGTTCATATTTTCTTTCTAACATTTGTAAGTAAGAATGCAATCTCCATGTGTTTTACTTTTTGAATTTCTTTTACTTCATATGTTTTAGTGCTTAAATTTCAATTCGAAGCTAAATTTTGATCCATTGTTCGGGGAATTTAGAATAGACTTGAAGAGATTTAATGTTTGACCGCTATTCGGCGCATTAAATCACAAACTTAAAGTGAATTATATTGTAGGTAATAATTCATTGTTCGGTGCATTTATAATATGAAAAGTGTATGCATGTTGTATGCATGTATTTGAGATGATTAAGGGAGGGTTTCGTGATTGGTACAATACGAGCATGATGTTAGAGTGTTGATAAAAATATGTGTTTGAAGAAAATCCACTTGTAAAAAGGTTAAAGTAAAAGTAGAATTAAGTACTTAATTATTTTTACTTGTTTTCTTTATTCTATGATTACAATCTTTTCAAACCTCTCATTTAATTCTTTATTATTTTATTATTTTATTACTTTATTCTTTTATTCTTTTATTATTTTATTCTTTTATTCTTTATTCATTAATTCTTTTATTCATTTATTCATTATTCTTTCTCACTAACAAATTAATAATGTTCCCTAATTTTCCCGGTTAAGAACGATTCTTATTTACCAATACTACAACTATACAAAAAGGATTTAAATTGCATAATACTCAAATTACGTGTTTAATTTAATGTGTAGTTTGAGCAATATCACGGTTCCAAAGCTATGCGTGCTACTCGGGGTCTGAAGTCCGAGGGTTCCGAAGTCCAAGGGTTCCCTTGGGTCAAAGAGTGTCCAGCGCAGTACCATAATGGTATACCTCCCTCAAATCACTGCCCGGGGTATATCGATCCATAACAATCCTTATCCTAAGCCTCTCCGTAGAGCGACCCCTCTTAGACAATGCTACGTGACTACTTCAGGATACTACGGGACGTCTGGAGGAGACAACCACTCGTAAAGGATGCTATATTTATAAAAAGGCCAAAATCAAACTAGTGGAAATCCATCGTAAAACCATTTATAAATATTTCAGCAAGGTCTCAACCCGAGATATAACTTCCATAAACCATTTCCACAAAATTAGGATTCATTGAATCCGATCCAATTGATAGGTCGTTAATTAGGCATTATTTTATATTATTTTATACCATTTATACTTGACTTTTAATATTAAAATAATAAATAATTAGATAAAATAATTTATTTTGTGATATTTTTGTAGAAATAAATAAAGCTTGGAATTTGGAGCATTTAGGTGAAAGTATCATCCCGATCGGAATTATAACGAAGAAATTATGGACGAAATATGAGAAGCCACCGAAAATTGCAAGGAAATTCAGTGGGAAACTGCTGAAATCTAGAAGCCCAAGCAAAAAATCAGCATCTTTCCCCAAAATCAGCATATTTTCCCCAAAATCCACCCAATCTCATCATTTCCATCACTTCTTCATGTATTATTTTATTGTTATTTTTATATTTTAATTTTGTACTTTTATTTAAACAATTGTGGCACTCCCTCTATAAATATGGAGGCCATTTCATGTATTTGGTGTCCCCATTGGTCCCTATTAGTCCTCATTAGTCTCCCTTAGTCTTCATCTTTCCCATTTTGTTTCTCCTTTTAGTTTAGGTTCTTATATTTTCTCTCTAGTTCTTCTCTTCTTTTAGTTCATCTTCTTTATTTTGTTCTTTATTTTTGGGGATCATTTTAACTTCTTGTAGATTTTCTTCTTTAATTAGCTTTCTTTTAATTTTTATTATTAATTTATGTTATTTCTTAGTTTCATTTCTTCTTTACTTTGTTCTTGTGATCTTTCTTTGAGATCTCTTAAACACATTTTTATGCTTTCCTTAAGAAATACCTAGGCCAAGTATTTCCGAAATAATTCTAGAATTTAAGTCCGCATTCTTATGTTTTATCCTCCATCATCAAAAGGTTCTAGCCGCTGTTCAGTGTTCCTTATGAATAACATTCCATTGTTTCCATCCACTTTCGGAATCACAAGCTGTTCTTGGGTTCCGAAAGTGTAACTTTATTCTCTTTACTTAAATTCTTGTTATTATTTTGGTTTTACTTATAATTCAATATATGTGTTGGTATTTTCTTTCTAACATTTGTAAGTAAGAATGCAATCTCCATGTGTTTTACTTTTTGAATTTCTTTTACTTCATATGTTTTAGTGCTTAAACTTCAATTCGATGTTAAGTGTTTTATCCACTGTCGGTGCACTTAGAGTAGAATTGAAGAGATTAAATGTTGATCGCTGTCGGCGCATTTAATTATAAACTTAATGTGAATCATGTTGTAAATGTTTGAAGCATATTGATGTTTGACGCACATTAATGTTTAACGCAGATTAAATGTTTATCCCTTTATTCTTTAATTAATTAATTCTTTGATTATTTAATTATTTGATTATTAAATTTTTTAATTCATTAATTTATTCATTGTTTTTTTATTCCTTATTCTTTCCCACTAATATATTATTAATGTTCCCTAATTTTTCCGGTTAAGAACGATCCCTATTTACCAATATTACATCTACACAAAAAGGGTTTAAATTGCATAACACTCAAATTACGTGTTTAATTTGATGCGTAGTTTGGGCGTTGTCAATTTTTGGCGCCGTTTCCGGGGAAATTAAAAATCATTCTTAATGTGTATAAAATTTTTTTATATATAAAATGTTCATACTTGTGAATAATGTTTACATATTATTAATGTGTTTAACTTTTCTTTTTACACTATTCCATTATACTTGTTTAACTAGCTTGTTTAACTAACTTGCATTTTTAATCTAATTTGCATATCTAACTTGCATTCATGACTAACGTACATCTCTGACTAACTAACTTGCATCTTTGTCTAGACTGGATGGACGTTAAACTTCAAGCGCTTGTTGGTAAGCAACCCAATGTGTTCCCGGGATGTGAAGGAGTCATCAACTCAGATTTGCTATCTTTCACTCTTTATTTTACTTTATTTTGTTTAATTATTGTTTATCTTGCTTTATTTTCGTAAATCTTCTTCCTTACTTTGATTCTATGTTTAATTGCTTCGTATTTTCCTACATTGAGGACAATGTAGAATTTAAGTGTGGGGGAATGGTTTATAATTTTAATTGTCTACAAAATTAAAAAAAAATATTAAAAAAAATATTTTAAAAAATAAAAAACAAATGTGTGAAAAAAAAATATTTATTGTTTTTTTTTAAATCTTTTTGTTTTAACTTAGTGTTTTTATGAGTCTTAAGTTTCCATTTAACTTTTCAATGACATAAATGAACATAAATGAATATGTTATGGCCATAAAGATAATCACTACAACTTGAATTTGTTTGTTAATATTTTGTGATTAAGTGTTATAACTTGAAGATAAGGTATGTAAAGTGGTACATAAACAAGCATAATAAGATAAGTATGAATCATATGAATCTTATGTGAGCTTTAGAATTTTATATACATCTTTGATGAGTGATTCATAAGTTCTTTGTTTAAATTGATATACATATGCCTCATAACTGCTTGTCATAGTTTTTAATGAACTGTAGAGTACTAGAACTTATTCTATGTGATTTTCAAAGCTTTTAAGTCAATAAACTCTCTGATTTTGGATATGATTAAGGCATTAGGGTTAACATCACAAATTCAAACATCCATGTTCCCTATTTTGTGCGCACGAGTTGCAACCCCCATAGTTTTAACCCTTTTGAGCCCACATTAAGCCTTTCTTTCATCACCATGATTATCTAAACACTTGAGCTTAGTATAGACATCCTTTACCCTTGTTCCAAGAACTCGGTTGAAGATATAAAGACTGTGTAAGGAGAAAATAATGATGTTGAAAAGACTTTTATGTGAATTATTTGAATTTACCGACTCAAGTTTTGTTGTATTGTTGACATATGTTATTACCTTGATATAAAAAAAATCAAAAAAAAAGCAAAAAAAAAAAAGAAAAAAAAAGACAAAAATAAGTTGAGTCTCGATCAAGGTAATAAGGTTTGGTTATGTAATGTTTGAGTTAAGTCCTTTACATTTGTAAATCCGACACAAAGAATGATTGTGAGGCCCAACATGATGGAATTAGGCTTATCTTCGAAGGGATGGATTACTGACATCATTGCACTAAGGTTGGGAAGTTATGATACGTTTTGGGAGTCTATTGAGTCTTGGAATGAAATGAGCACCACTTGTCCTATATTTTCCTTGCCTCTAAACATAGCCCCATTACAACCTTCGTAAAGACCTTATGATCCTTAAGATGGTAAATTTTGATTAGTGGAGTCAATCACTTGAGTAAGTTTATGGTTTTGGTTCATTTGTGCAAGTATGTTTTGTTTTTATTTTGAGGTGTTTGTTTGAAATTTTGCAAAAGTACTTCATTTCGATTATGTGAGTATTTCTCACATACTTTGAGTGCAAACACAAACCCTCACAAATTGAGTGAACTTATGAGTGCATATCCTTGTGAATTGATTCATACTTGTCTTATTCATGCAGAGATCCATTTCATCATATTTACTCATTAGCTTACTTGTTAAAACATTTTGTTACCATGTATTAACTCTTGAATTCCATATGCTTAAATGATTTAAGTGAAAATCTTTTATGTCATGATAATAATGAAATATTGAGACACATGGTTAAGGGTTTACTTATTTTGAATTCGTAGTTTAGTTTTAGTATTTGCTAGGGACTAGCAAAGATTAAGTGTGGGGGTATTTGATAGGTCGTTAATTAAGCATTATTTTATATTATTTTATACCATTTATACTTGACTTTTAATATTAAAATTATAAATAATTAGATAAAATAATTTATTTTGTGATATTTTTGTAGAAATAAATAAAGCTTGGAATTTGGAGCATTTAGGTGAAAGAATCGTGCCGATCGGAATTATAACGAAGACATTAGGACGAAATATGAGAAGCCACCGAAAATCGCAACGAAATTCGGTGGGAAGCTGCTGAAATCTAGAAGCCCAAGCAAAACATCAGCATCTTTCTCCAAAATCAGCATATTTTCCCCAAAATCCACCCAATCTCATTATTTCCATCACTTCTTCATGTATTATTTTATTGTTATTTTTACATTTTAATTTTGTACTTTTATTTAAACAATTGTGGCACTCCCTCTATAAATAGGGAGGCTATTTCATGTATTTGGTGTCCCCATTGGTCCCTATTAGTCCTCATTAGTCTCCCTTAGTCTTCATCTTTCCCATTTTGTTTCTCCTTTTAGTTTAGGTTCTTATTCTTTCTCTCTAGTTCTTCTCTTCTTTTAGTTCATCTTCTTTATTTTGTTCTTTATTTTTTGGGATCATTTTAATTTCTTGTAGATTTTCTTCTTTAATTAGCTTTCTTTTAATTCTTATTCTTAATTTATGTTATTTCTTAGTTTCATTTCTTCTTTACTTTGTTCTTGTGATCTTTCTTTGAGATCTCTTAAACACATTTTTATGCTTTCCTTAAGAAATACCTAGGCCAAGTATTTCCGAAATAATTCTAGAATTTAAGTCCGCATTCTTATGTTTTATCATCCATCTTCATAAGGTTCTAGCCACTATTCGGTGTTCCTTATGAATAACATTCCATTGTTTCCATCCACTTTCGGAATCACAAGCTGTTCTTGGGTTCCGAAAGTGTAACTTTATTCTCTTTACTTTAAATTCTTGTTATTGTTTTGGTTTTACTTATAATTCAATATATGTGTTGGTATTTTCTTTCTAACATTTGTAAGTAAGAATGCAATCTCCATGTGTTTTACTTTTTGAATTTCTTTTACTTCATATGTTTTAGTGTTTAAACTTCAATTCAATGTTAAGTGTTTTATCCGATGTCGGTGCACTTAGAGTAGAATTGAAGAGATTAAATGTTGATCGTTGTCGGCGCATTTAATTATAAACTTAATGTGAATCATGTTGTAAATGTTAGAAGCATATTGATATTTGACACACATTAATGGTTGATGCATTTATAATATTGAAAGATATATGTAAGTATTTGAGATGATAAAGATAGGATTTCGTGATTGATTTATTATGAGCAAAATGTTAGAGTGTTAGTAAAATTTGTACTTAAAGGAAGTCTATTTTTAGGAGTAGTTTAATTAATGTGATTGTTAATTCGAAACTACTTACGTAAAAGTGTGGGTTTTGTCTATGAAACTACTCTATGGTTTGTAAGTTCTAATTAGCATGAGCATTTGCATTTTAATTCTTAGTTAGTGTTTTCTTTAGTTTAGATTACAAATCTTTTCAAAACCCGCATTTTTAATTCTTTATTCTTTATTCTTTTATTCTTTTATTCTTTTAATTCTTTATTCTTTTATTCTTTTATACTTTTACTTTATTCTTTATTCTTTATTCTTTTATCCCTTTATTCTTTAATTAATTAATTCTTTGATTATTTAATTCTTTGATTATTTAATTCTTTGATTATTTAATTCTTTAATTCATTAATTTATTCATTATTCTTTCCCACTAACATATTATTAATGTTCCCTAATTTCTCCGGTTAAGAACGATCCCTATTTATCAATACTACATCTACACAAAAAGGGTTTAAATTGCATAACACTCAAATTACGTGTTTAATTTGATGCGTAGTTTGAGCGTTGTCACCAATTCAAATATCATAGGGACTCAGCCCAAGTCGAAATATAAATTCAAATCTCATTAGGATTCCAAATCCGAGATCTCATTTCGTATACTATAACTGGGACTCATGCCTGATATCATAACCAACTAGGCTTCAAGCCCAATACCGTAAAATCAACGGGGCCTCATGCCCGGAATCTTATTTCCAAATCCAAAATCATTTCATTATTCAAATCATTTGAAAACATAAGTACGTATAAAATACTTAGGCCAGGCATATCATAAAGCATAAATAATCGAAATACGTGCAATACTGCATATATACGAAAATACCAAAACATCACAATCATATGCACTCAAGGCATCTCAAATCATGTATATAAAACATATAAAACAGTTATGCATACATTGTATTTAGAAATCAAATGTGCACTCACAGACCGTCTTTGCTGTGCGCCTGCAAACTACGCTGTAAGCCATTTCGGCTATACTGAACTCTCTGGGTCGTCTAGACCTGTCCAAAATATATTTGAAGGTCACTATCAACCTAGACAAGTACCAACCGTCTGAAAATCTTCGACTAATTCCTGATTAATCACGATAATCCTTAATTAATCTTCAATTAATCCTGTGAACTTGGGACGGGTTGTTACATTATGACACGATACGCGTGCCATAAAATAGTTATGCATGCATCATAATGTAGAAAACGAAGTCCACTCACAGACCGTCCTATGCTACCGCCTCGATACGCATGCCATAAGCCTTCCCGGGCCCCATCACTATCACCGGGACTTCCAAACCTGTCCAAACCACACTAGAGGGTTTCTAACCTCTTCAATAACCACCTATTAAAGCCTCGTAATTTTCCCTAATTTTTAACTATTTTTAAACGTGATCTTAAACCTTCGGACACTCTGAAACATATCGAGACGGTGTCCAATCGACACAAAACCAGTCCCAAAATGTTCGTTACATCGAATAGATGATTTCACACGTTGAAAGTTTCCCTAAAACTTTCCTCAAGCGCCCCCACGCGAGGGTTGAACTCTCTACGCGTGAAACCCACGCGCTGGGGACTATTCATCATCCCTAACCTCTGTCGAACCAGTTCAGATCGGTCCGGTCCAACCGAACCGGCGGTCCCATTCAATAATCGTCCAATTTCAATCATTTCAAGTCCTAAAGCTTCATCTTGTTATTTCCAATTAATCTATATGGTCAAAACCTGAACTTTAGGTCGAGATCGTACCTTTCCAAACGATCGTTTGAACTGGACAAAAGCCTCTGCCTTGTTCTCGACCTTCCGGCCATCTCCAGCCTTAGTATTGGTTCCAATAGCTTCCTTTCAACCTCCAATGCATTAACCAATCGCCTTGTTCTCGACCGTCCACGGCGAGTCACCATCCCAAGTCATAACAACTCCTAGCAACCTTTTGAACATCATATGAGCAACCAAATCTCTCAACCAACTCCCTAAACCAAACCCACAATTTTGAACCAAAACAGAGCTCACGGTTTTTGTTTTCCAGTCACCAGCGCCGTCCACGACGGTGATCGTTACAGACACCGTTAACACCGCCATCCCTCACACTCCAACTTCCCTTTACAAAGTATTAGCATTAAGTGAGGTTTTGAGGTTCAATGGTGATGGGTTCACGGCCTTGGAGAGGAAATTCATAGAGGAGGGAGGTGTTTTCTCGACAAAGAAGGAGATGATGATTTGATGATCTAATTGAAAGGTGATGATTAGAACATTGAAAGAGATGGATGGCTGAGATTGAAAGGTGGAAATAATATAATAATTGTCACTCATCCAAGGGTCCCACCAAAAATATCTACCCAATCAGAATTAATTAATATTTTATTCGGATCCCGAGATGTAAATCCCCAATTTCGCTCATGTGAACATAACTTCTTCGTTCGACGTCCGATTTGGACGTGCCGCCTGTCTACGGATTCGTATCGACCCGATCTACGTAACGGTCCTCGGCCCTAGGCCATCAAATCTCTCGGGTCAAAAGTTAACATTTTGCCCACGCCTAGGGGCAAAACAGTCATTTTGCACATTTTACCCGATTTCTCTCAACTAATCCCCTATTAGTCATTCTAAATCATAATTAATTAATATTTAATCCAGATACTCGGAACGGGTCGTTACAACCTTCCCCCCTTACCAAATTTCATCCTCGAAATTCCAACTATCCTAATTCCACATTCACCTCGTGGAGAACCATTTGATCTCATACCATATGTACACTTGTACCCCCACTAACCAGAACCATACTTGTCTGCACTCAGACGTTCCAACACGGACTCACATCGCATCGACTACACTCGACCTCCTCGAGTGAAATTGATCACACGATCCGAGTTAATACCGCTTGACGATTCTACCCTTACTTGGACACATTCAGCTTAATGGTTCATCTCAATCGCTAATTCACTCTGACATCTGCTCCCACTGGGAGTCACCAAATCCTACTCATCAATCCATGCTGACACATTCAGCCAAAACGTCACCACTTGGCCAGTCGTAAATCAATCCTACATCTTTCCCGCATCGAGTATTCCAAATCTCACAATTTCTTCGCATTTCCTGAATTTTTCCATGTCAATATTACACGATCCATCACGTCACGCTCATCCGTCACTCACGGCTCCCTGGTCACAATTTGGATCACTGACACATCTTAATTCACACTAGAGTCGCACCAAGGTACCTCGTACCAAAATTTCCTCATAAACCACGCTGCCATTAGTGAGAGTCACAGAGCAGTCGATCCACGCAAAATGATAGGTCCTCAAATCAGCGTTATTTTATATTATTTTATACCTTTTATACTTTACTTTTAATATTAAAATAATAAATAATTAGATAAAATAATTTATTTTGTGATATTTTGTTTAAATAAATAAAGTTTGTAATTTGGAGCATTTTGGCGAAAGAATCGTCTAGATCGGAATTATAACGAATAAATTATGGACGAAATTCGGTGAAAATATTAATTAATATTTTAAATTTAAATTCTGTTTTAAAAGCCCAAATTCATGTTTTTAATTCCAGCCCATATCTTCTCATTCTGCAGCCCACGGCTCCCCAGCCCAGCAGCCCGTCTCAGTCCAATCCATTGCAAGTGCCAAGCCCAAGACGCGACCCCGTTCCGGTCAAGCCTTCACTTCGCTCCAGCCCACGACCCAGTCACAGCCCATGACCCGCACTCAACAACCCACGCGTCCAGTCCCTTCAGCGAACAACCCATGCATCTTAGGCCCGCGCATATGCTAGCAGCCCAAGTTGCGCTGCCTGGTCCATCCGATTTGCTCCCAGGCCTGCGCGAAAATTCTCCCAAGCCCGCGTCACCTTCAGTCCGGCCCGCTCGCTCTAGCTCGACCCGCCAACCCAAGCCCGCGCACAGCCGCCCACCAGGCCAGCCTCCTGCACAATTCCACCTAAACACGCCTGGCCCAGCTGCACAGCACTTACTCTTCAGCCCAGCACGCAACACCAGGCTCGCTACAGTAGCCTTCTCTTCACCAACTGTACCAGTCCTTCCATCCGTGCAATCCGAGCCCAGCTACCGCCTGAACAAGCCCAACCACTCCCTTCAGCCCTACAGCTCCAAACTGCACCTACTTTCTGATCCAACTGCTTTCACCTTCCCTTATTTCTCTGATTTTCCAGCAAAAATCTGCTCAACCCATCCCTAAAATCATCATTATTCATCATTTCACTTTTATTTATTTTTTTATTGTAATTTTTATTTATTTTCTATTCTTTTTATTAGCTTTTTCTCCCTATAAATAGGGGATCAATTCATGTAACAAAGGTCCCCATTTTTCCATTTTGTTTCTCTCTTTAGTTTAGGTTTTATTATTTTCTCTCTAGTTTCTCTTCTATTAGTTCATTCTTTCTTTAATTTTGGGGACCATTTTAGCTTCTTTTAGATTATTTATTTAATTCTTGTTCTTAATTTATATTAATTCTTAATTTCATTTCTTCTTTACTTTGTTCTTGTGATTTTTCTTTGAGATCTCTTAAATACATTTTTATGCTTTCCTTAAGAAATACCTAGGCCAAGTATTTCCGAAATAATTCTAGAATTTAGGTCCGTATTCTTATGTTTTATCCTCCATCTTCATAAGGTTCTTGCCGCTGTTCGGTGTTCCTTATGAATAACATTCCATTGTTTCCATCCACTTTCGGAATCACAAGCTATTCTTGGGATCCGAAAGTGTAACTTTTCTCCATTTACTTAAATTCTTGTTATTATTTTGGTTTTACTTATAATTCAATATATGTGTTGGTATTTTCTTTCTAACATTTGTAAATGTGAATACAATCTCTATGTGTTTTACTTTTTGAATTTCATCTACTTCATATGTTTTAGTGCTTAACCTTCAATTTAACACTAAGTGTTTATGACCGCTGTTCGGTGCACTTAGAATAGGATTGAAGAGATTTAGATGTTTGACACACATTGAAATCACAAACTTAAGGTGAATCGTATTATAAGTGTTTATGACCGCTGTTCGGTGCATTTATAATATTGAAAAATGTATGCATGTATTTGAGATGATTAAGGTAGAATTTCGTGATTGGTTCGCTATGAGCATGATGTTAGAGTGTTGGTAAAAAATATGTGTTTGAAGAAAGTTCACTTGCATAAAAGTTAAAGTAGAAGTAGAATTAAGTTCTTAAGTATTTTTACTTGCTTTCTTTATTTTATGATTATAATCTTTCAAACCCCCCATCTAATTCTTTATTCTTTTATTATTTAATTATTTATTCTTTTATTCTTTATTTCATTAATTCATTAATTCTTTTATTCTTTTATTCGTTAATTCATTTATTCTTTAATTCTTTATTATTCAATTGTTTAATTATTTAATTCTTTATTCTTTGATTATTCATTATTCTTTTTAACTAACATATTATTAATGTTCCCTAATTTCCCCGGTTAAGAACGATCCCTATTTACCAATACTACAATTACACAAAAAGGGTTTAAATTGCATAACACCCGAATTACGTGTTTAATTTAATGCGTAGTTTGGGCGTTATCAATTTTTGGCGCCGTTGCCGGGGTAATTGAAAATCATTTTTAATATGTTGGTGTATGTATATAAATTGTGCATATTATACTTGTTTATATTTATTTTATTTTAATTTGGTTCATATTTTAATTGTTCATAGCTTTAATATACTTGTTTATATTTTACTTATCCATCTTATTTTTATTTTTATTATTTGTTTATTTTTATAATTGTACATATTATACTTGTTCTTAATGTTTATCTTTATGCATGTTCATATTATACTTGTATATTATTTTTATACTTGTTCATAACTTTTATTTTTATGCTTGTTTATAATTTTGATTCTTATATTTGTTCTATTCATTTTTGTTCATACTTTATTTGTTCTTATTATATTTGTTCATAAATGTTCATAATTTTTTTTATATACTTGTTCATATTATAATTGTTTATGTAATTTTCATTTTTTTTATTTTACTTGTTGATTCTTATACATACTTATTCTTAATTGACTTTCATTTATGTTTGTTTATAATTCTTATACATGTCATTTTATACTTGTACATTATGTTCATTCTTTTTAATTGTTCATAAGTGCATTTTGTACATGTTCACTTTTCCTTATTTTTACTTTTATCTAGTTCTATTAGTTGTTGTAATTATGAGAAGAAAAAAAATTAATAAATTAAAAAAAAACTTAAAATTAGTAAATAAAAATAAATAAAAAATTATTTCATTTATTTAATTATTTAAATTCCGAAAAAAAAATTAATTAATTAAAAAAAATTAATTAAATATTTATATTTACTTTCCAACTTTCTTTAGTTTTAGCTTCATGTTAGTGCTAATTCATTTTGTGAATAGATGTTGTACATATGTACTTGTTATTTTTCATACTTATTCATAATTATTATACTTGTCTTAATTTTCATTTGTATACTTGTTCATACTTGATTTATACTTCATACTTTGTTTATAATTGTACCTCTTTTTTCATACTTGTTTGTTTATACTAGTTCCTAAGTTGTATATTACTTGTTTATTTTATTTGTGGATATATTTATTTAAGTTGTATATTATTTGTGGATATATTTATACTTCTTTGTCTTTTTAATTCAATAATTGTTCATAACTTGTATAAATTGTTCATATGTAAATTGTCATGTATATTTGTAAATTGTGCATAAAAACATACTTGTAAATAATTCGTGCATTCATGCATTAGTCTCGGCTATATGTAGATCACTTGTGCTTCAAAGTTTAGATTTTGATCTTTAATCGGTGAAGACTCTTTTGTTAACTCTCACCTACGGTGATTGTTAACACTTGAGTTATCTTAATTCCTCTGGAGTAAGAAATTTTCGAGGGTGATGTCTAGGACAAGAGACGGTACTCATAACGGGTTTTGGGTCTAAGAAAGGGACATCAATGGAGTTTAAGCCTCGAGACGTCTCGAAATTAGCCCTGCCTCTTGTGTGTATTCTTTCTAACCTGGTCACCTTTGAACTTGCCCAAACAGTTGAATTAATCCAAGATATTTACTTGGGCCGCCCGGACGTATAAGTCTCTATCTAAACTTTGAAGCTATGTGAACCATATACAGCTTTGACTTCCCCCAACATGTAAATATTGTTTATATCTTAACGTACATTATTTGTCATAACAAATTTTATTTGCATATTTAGTTTAACTAACTTACATCTTTCATATAACTTACATCTTTCATATAACTTACATCCTTAACTTAAATTTGCATTACTAACTAACGTGCATCTCTGTCTAGGCTGGATGGACGTTAAACTTCAAGCGCTTGTTGGGAGGCAACCCAATGTATTCTCGGGATGTGAAGGAGTCATCAACGCAGATTTGCTATCTTTCTACCCTTCACTCTCATTTATTTTGTTTATTTATTATTTTCTTGCGTTACTTTCGTAAATCCTCTTCCGTACTTTGATTCTATGTTCAATTAATTTTTATTTTCTTACATTGAGGACAATGTAGAATTTAAGTGTGGGGGAGTGGTTTACAATTTTAATTGTACAATAAAATTGTTTTAAAAAAAAAATTATAAAATCAAGTAAAACAAAAAAAAAATTAATTATTCAAAAAAAAATAAAAAAAAAATTTATTACTTTCTTGAGTCTTTTTGTGTTACTTAGTGTTTTTACGAGTATTAAGTTGCCCTTTAACTTGTCAATGATATAAATGAACGGAAATGATTATGTTATGACTATAAAGATGATCACTATAACTTGAATTTGTTTGTTAATATTTTGTGATTAAGTGTTATAACTTGTAGATAATGCATGTAAATTGGTACATAAACGAGCATGTTAAGATAAGTATGAATCATTTGAACCTTATGTGAGCTTTAGAACCTTATATACATCTTTGATGAGTGATTCATAAGTTCTTTGTTTAAATTGATATACTTATGCCTCATAACTGCTTGCAATAGATTTTAATGAACTCTAGAGTACTAGAACTTATTCTATGTGATTTTCAAAGCTTTTAAGTCAATAAACTCTCTGATTTTGGAAATGATTAAGGCATTAGGGTTAACACCACTAATTCAAACATTCATGTTCCCTATTTTGTGCGCACAAGTTGCGACCCCCTTAGTTTTAACCCCTTTGAGCCTACATTAAGCCTTTCTTTCATCACCATGATTATCTAAACACTTGAGCTTAGTATAGACATCTTTCACCCTTATTCCAATGACTCGGTTGAAGACATAAAGATTGTGTGAAGAGAAATTGATGATGTTTTGAAGACTTTTATGTATATGGATTTACTTACTCAAATTTTGTTGTATTATTGACACATGTTATTACCTTGATATGAAGAAAAAAAAACAAAAAAAAAAGTGTATTGAGCTATCAAGGTAATAAGGTTTGATTATGTAATGTTTGAGTTAAGTCTTTTATAGTTGTAAATTCAAATGAATTCGAGGTCCAACATGATGAAATTTGGCCTATGTTTGAAGGGATGAATTCATGATATCATTGCACTAAGGTCGGGAAGTTATGTTATGTTTTGGGAATATTTTGAGTCTTGGAACGAATTTGAGCACCACTTGTCCTATATATTCCTTGCCTCTAACTTAGCCCCATTACAACCTTCGTAAAGACCTTATGATCCTTAAGATGGTAAATTTTGATTAGTGGAGTCAATCACTTGAGTAAGCCTATTGTTTTGGTTCATTTGTGCAAGTATGTTTTGTTTTTATATTGAGGTGTTTGTTTGAAATTTTGCAAAAGTACTTCATTTCTATTATGTGAGCATTTTTCTCACATATTTTGAGTGCAAACACAAACCCTTACAAAATTGAGTGAATTTATGAGTGCATATCCTTGTGAGTTGATTCATACTTGTTTTATTCATGTTGAGATCTATTTCACCATATTTACTCATTATCGTACTTGTTAAAACATTTTGTTACAATGTATTAACTCTTGAATTCCATATGCTTAAGTGCTTTAAGTGAAAATCTTTGATGCCATGATAATAATGAAATATTGAGACAAATGGTTAAGGGTTTACTTGTTTTGAATTCGTAGTTTGATTTTAGTATTTTCTAGGGACTAGCAAAGTTTAAGTGTGGGGGTATTTGATAGGTCCTCAAATCAGCGTTATTTTATATTATTTTATACCCTTTATACTTGACTTTTAATATTAAAATAATAAATAATTAGATAAAATAATTTATTTTGTGATATTTTGTTTAAATAAATAAAGTTTGTAATTTGGAGCATTTTGGCGAAAGAATCGTCTAGATCGGAATTATAACGAATAAATTATGGACGAAATTCGGTGAAAATATTAATTAATATTTTAAATTTAAATTCTGTTTTAAAAGCCCAAATTCATGTTTTTAATTCCAGCCCATATCTTCTCATTCTGCAGCCCACGGCTCCCCAGCCCAGCAGCCCGTCTCAGTCCAATCCATTGCAAGCGCCAAGCCCAAGACGCGACCCCGTTCCGGTCAAGCCTTTACTTCGCTCCAGCCCACGACCCAGTCACAGCCCATGACCCGCACTCAACGACCCACGCGTCCAGTCCCTTCAGCGAACAACCCATGCATCTTAGGCCCGCGCATATGCTAGCAGCCCAAGTTGCGCTGCCTGGTCCATCCGATTTGCTCCCAGGCCTGCGCGAAAATTCTCCCAAGCCCGCGTCACCTTCAGTCCGGCCCGCTCGCTCTAGCTCGACCCGCCAACCCAAGCCCGCGCACAGCCGCCCACCAGGCCAGCCTCCTGCACAATTCCACCTAAACACGCCTGGCCCAACTGCACAGCACCTACTCTTCAGCCCAGCACGCAACACCAGGCTCGCTACAGTAGCCTTCTCTTCACCAACTGTACCAGTCCTTCCATCCGTGCAATCCGAGCCCAGCTACCGCCTGAACAAGCCCAACCACTCCCTTCAGCCCTACAGCTCCAAACTGCACCTACTTTCTGATCCAACTGCTTTCACCTTCCCTTATTTCTCTGATTTTCCAGCAAAAATCTGCTCAACCCATCCCTAAAATCATCATTATTCATCATTTCACTTTTATTTATTTTTTTATTGTAATTTTTATTTATTTTCTATTCTTTTTATTAGCTTTTTCTCCCTATAAATAGGGGATCAATTCATGTAATAAAGGTCCCCATTTTTCCATTTTGTTTCTCTCTTTAGTTTAGGTTTTATTATTTTCTCTCTAGTTTCTCTTCTATTAGTTCATTCTTTCTTTAATTTTGGGGACCATTTTAGCTTCTTTTAGATTATTTATTTAATTAGCTTTATTTAATTCTTGTTCTTAATTTATATTAATTCTTAATTTCATTTCTTCTTTACTTTGTTCTTGTGATTTTTCTTTGAGATCTCTTAAATACATTTTTATGCTTTCCTTAAGAAATACCTAGGCCAAGTATTTCCGAAATAATTCTAGAATTTAGGTCCGTATTCTTATGTTTTATCCTCCATCTTCATAAGGTTCTTGCCGCTGTTCGGTGTTCCTTATGAATAACATTCCATTGTTTCCATCCACTTTCGGAATCACAAGCTATTCTTGGGATCCGAAAGTGTAACTTTTCTCCATTTACTTAAATTCTTGTTATTATTTTGGTTTTACTTATAATTCAATATATGTGTTGGTATTTTCTTTCTAACATTTGTAAATGTGAATACAATCTCTATGTGTTTTACTTTTTGAATTTCATCTACTTCATATGTTTTAGTGTTTAACCTTCAATTTAACACTAAGTGTTTATGACCGCTGTTCGGTGCACTTAGAATAGGATTGAAGAGATTTAGATGTTTGACACACATTGAAATCACAAACTTAAGGTGAATCGTATTATAAGTGTTTATGACCGCTGTTCGGTGCATTTATAATATTGAAAAATGTATGCATGATTTGAGATGATTAAGGTAGAATTTTGTGATTGGTTCGCTATGAGCATGATGTTAGAGTGTTGGTAAAAAATATGTGTTTGAAGAAAGTTCACTTGCATAAAAATTAAAGTAGAAGTAGAATTAAGTTCTTAAGTATTTTTACTTGCTTTCTTTATTTTATGATTATAATCTTTCAAACCCCCCATCTAATTCTTTATTCTTTTATTATTTAATTATTTATTCTTTTATTCTTTATTTCATTAATTCATTAATTCTTTTATTCTTTTATTCGTTAATTCATTTATTCTTTAATTCTTTATTATTCAATTGTTTAATTATTTAATTCTTTATTCTTTGATTATTCATTATTCTTTTTAACTAACATATTATTAATGTTCCCTAATTTCCCCGGTTAAGAACGATCCCTATTTACCAATACTACAATTACACAAAAAGGGTTTAAATTGCATAACACCCGAATTACGTGTTTAATTTAATGCGTAGTTTGGGCGTTATCACAAAACAATTCGTGGTTACACTAATCACCAACTCACTCATCCTGAGTATACGTATACCAACATCTCACTCGACCTGCATGTAACTGGACCCCATTGAATACCTGCCCAGCAGTAATATACATCCCAACTCTAGGGTTCCATTAGTGACAGGACCCGTCCCAACTGGACCTCGATAACTGTGCCCGGTCCTGCTCCCGTCTGACAAGTCAACTGAAGTCGCGGAACTATCCTTCAGCACCTATCAGACAAAGGATAACTGCGCAGAGTTCCGCTCATGCCTCTGCCTCGTGATTAGCCCCGAACGTCGTGTCACGGCCTAGATGGTCATCAAAAACAGAAAAGTGTGAGTAGACAAAAATATATTTGTTAAAACACATTTTAAAAGACATCATTTACCCTCCAGTTTATCAAACCTGCATGCATAGGGAAAAACATATGAAACACAACCATTGGCTTTTCAGCCAAACCCCATAACAAGTTAAATCCCGGCTCTCAGGCCAAAACATACGAACACATAATCACCTGGCCATACAGACCAGAACTCGTACTCAATACCAGTACGTAATCACAATCAACATCAAGCAATACTATGCACAAGTTCACAATCAATTACTCAATCAATCAATCAATCCTCAAGAAATCTGCACCATTCACAAGTGCACAAACCATCTCATAATCATATCCGCACTACGCGTAGGCCATAACCCCAAGCATCAGCCGTCTGTGAACACCCCAAGCTCCGGCTATCTGGGAATACATATCACCCCGAGTATCAGCCGCCTGGGAACACCCCTAGTTTCGGCTGCTTGGGAACAAGCACAATCATATCCCCGAGCTCCGGTCGTCTGGGAATAATCACAATCATATTATATCCCCGAGCTTCGGTCGTCTGGGAACTCCCCTAGCTTCGACCGTCTGGGCATTCATAATCCCAATGAAAATCATCCCGGGATCATATCCCAAAACATCTCAATCAAATCCTTGACTTCAAACCAAGTCAAAATCATTATCAACCGGGACTCAAGCCCAAATATCATTTATACGTAAATCCGTAAAGTCATATCGAAAACATTAAAATAATCCAGAAATCATCCTCGACTTATCAGTTCATCAAAATATCCATTTTGAAACCATTTTGACTCCGGGCCTAGCCCAAAATATCATTTGCACATTTTCTCGAAAAACGTGCCCGAAAGACCGATTAAAATATTCATTAAATCACACATAATCATGCCACGTCATCAAGACATCATTGCAATTCAAATCATACAATCAATCATGTAAGACATTTAACTATGCATGCATATCAGTTTATAAAACAAACGTCCACTCACACACCGTCCAAATCGCTCGCTTCCCGAGCTGCACGCGTTTCCGTAATTTTCGCCACTTGCCAGGAATCCCGAATCCTGTCCACAATCATTACTCAGGGTCACTAAGGACTCAATTTACATCCTACTAATTTCTCGTAATTTTCCGGGAATTTAATATTAATTTAAAATATAACATAAACCGTCGGACCCTCGAAACATAATCGAGACGACGTCCGATCGACTCGCAACCGAAACCAAAAATGTTCATTACATTAAATAGGACAAGTTTCATGTTGAACACACCTCGAGATTCCGCCTCACGCGCTCCCACGCGCCGTCGCAAGCGGCTGCGCGTAGGTGCCACGCGCCTACTACAGTGCCGTGAACAGTTATCTCCTTCACCCGTTTACCTGGTAAACGGGTCCGGTTAGCCCGCGGCGTGACCCGACTGGGATCCTGTCCATTTCTAGTCAATTCCTGTAATTGATTACTCTAATTGCATCGTTATAGACCCAATTTAAGTCCTGTAAGTGACTACGCCCAAACTACGCATTAAATTAAACATGTAATTCGAGTGTTATGCAATTTAAACCCTTTTTGTGTAGATGTAGTATTGATAAATAGGGATCGTTCTTAACCGGGGAAATTAGGGAACATTAATAATATGTTAGTGGATTATGAATAAAAGAATAATGAATTAGAGAATTAAATAATCAAAGAATTAAACAATCAAAGAATTAATAAATTAAAGAATAGATGAACAAGATAATAATAAATTAATGAATTACAAAGAATTAATAAATTAACGAATTAAAGAATGAAATAATAGAAGAATAAAGGACTTAGTTAATCAAAGAATAAAGGAATTAATTAATCAAAGAATCAATGAATTAAATAATAAAGGAATGAAAGAATAAAAGCATCAAAGAATAAAAGAATAAAGAATAAAAGAATAAAGAATAAACAAGGGGGGTTTTGAAGAGGTTTGTAATTATGTAAATAAGTAAAAGCATAGATAAACTCATTCTATTTCTATTCTAACTTATGCACAAAGTAGACTTCCCGTAAACACAAACTTCAACAACATACTACAATTGCAAATATTTGAATTAATCACGAAATTATACCTTCACAAACTCATATTTCTTCATACATTATTCATATTATAAATGCACCGAACAACGGATTTTTACTTATAATATAATTACCTTAAGTTTGTGATTTAATGCGCCGAACAGCGGTCATACATTAAATCTCTCCAAATCTACTCTAAATGCCCCGAACAGCGGATCAACATTTAGTTTCGAAATGAAGTTTAAGCTCTAAAATGTAAGAAGTAAATGATTTTTAGAAAGTAAAACACATGGAGATTATACTCAATTTTCACAAAAGATAGGAAGGAGAAACCAATACATATATTGCATTATAATTAGAACCAATAACAAATAAGAGAGTTTAAGAGAATGGAGAGCAAATGTTACACTTTTCAGATTGGATGAGAACAATGGATTGTTTTTCACAAGGAACACCGAACAGCGGCTGGAACCTTATGAAGATGGAAGAAGATTAAACAAGGAAATTCGGACTTGAACTCTCAAAATTGTATTGGAACTATTTTGCCAAGATTTCTCCTAAAAGAAGCTCAATTTTGTGCTACTTGGAAGTGATTTCAACAAGTGAAATCAACTCCTATTTATAGGGGAAAAACTCAAATTAAACCCTAGAAAATAAATAAAAACTAAACAAAAATTATAATAAAAATATTCAAAAGTGAAATGATGAGTATGGGTGGTTTTTGGGGAAGAGAAATTAAACAAAACAAAGGAAAAAGCTTGAAAAACAGCAAGAAAATCCACTTAATTGCTGCTGAAAGAGATTTCGGTGGGTGCAAGCTGGAAAGGAGGCGGCTGGTCGGCTGGCGTGAGCTGGAAAGGAGGCGGCTGGTCGGCAGGCGTGAGCTGGAGTGCAGAAGCTGTCTTCGGCAGGCGCGCTCCGAACGGCAGAATGGCAGGCTGGCGTGATTTGGGCCTGGGCTGCGCTGACGCGGGCCGCACGGGCTGCGCTGACGCGGGCCGCCTGGGCTGCTGGTCACGCGGGCCTGGGCTGCTGGTCACGCGGGCTGGTTTGTCAAATGGGATTTGGGCCGTACAATTGGGTTTTCAGAAATGGGCTGGGCTGCACATATTTAATTAATTAATTAACTAAATTAATTAATCCACCGAATTTCGTCCATATTTTATTTGTTATAATTCCGATCGAGACGATTCTTTCGCCAAAATACTCCAAATTACAAACTTTATTTATCTAAACTTAAAAATCACAAAATATTTTATTTTATCAATTTATTTAATATTTTAATACTAAAAGTCAAGTATAAAGGGTATAAAATAATATAAAATAATGCTTATTTAACGTCCTATCAAATACCCCCACACTTAAACTTTGCTAGTCCCTAGCAAATACTAAAATCAAACTACGAATTCAAAACAAGTAGACCCTTAACCATTTGTCTCAAATTTCATTGTTATAATCATGACATAAAAGATTTTCACTTAAATCATTTAAGCATATGGAATTCAAGAGTTAATATATGGTAACAAAATGTTTTAACAAGTAAGATAATGAGTAAATATGGTGAAATGGATCTCAACGTGAATAAAACAAGTATGAATCAACTCACAAGGATATGCACTCATAAATTCACTCAATTTTGTAAGGGTTTGTGTTTGCACTCAAAGTATGTGAGAAATACTCACATAATCGAAATGAAGTACTTTTGCAAAATTTCAAACAAACACCTCAAGATAAAAACAAAACATACTTGCACAAATGAACCAAAACCATAAGCTTACTCAAGTGATTGACTCAACTAATCAAAATTTACCATCTTAAGGATCATAAGGTCTTTACGAAGGTTGTAATGGGGCTAAGTTTAGAGGCAAGGAATATATAGGACAAGTGGTGCTCAAATTCGTTCCAAGACTCAATAGACTCCCAAAACGTATCATAACTTCCCAACCTTAGTGCAATGATGTCAGTAATCCATCCCTTCGAACATAGGCCTAATTTCATCTTGTTGGGCCTCGAATTCATTCTTTGTGCCGGATTTACAAATGTAAAGGACTCAACTCAAACATTCATAATCAAACCTTATTACCTTGATAAAAACTTCAATATATCTTTCTTTCTTTTTTTTTTTTCAATTTTTTTTTTTTTTTTTCATATATCAAGGTAATAACATGTGTCAAAAATACAACAATGTTTGAGTAAGTAAATCCACAAAATACACATAAAAGTCTTTCAATATCATCATTTTCTCTTTACATAATCATTATGTCTTCAACCGAGTCCTTGGAACAAAGGTAAAAGATGTCTATACTAAGCTCAAGTGTTTAGATAATCATGGTGAGGAAAGAAAGGCTTAATGTGGGCTCAAAAGGGGTAAAACTAAGGGGGTCGCAACTTGTGCGCACAAAATAGGGAACATGGATGTTTGAAGTTGTGGTGTTAACCCTAATGCCTTAATCATTTCCAAAATCAGAGAATTTATTGACTTAAAAGCTTTGAAAATCACATAGAATAAGTTCTAGTGCTCTAGAGTTCATTAAAAGCTATGGCAAGCAGTTATGAGGCATATGTATATCAATTTAAACAAAGAACTTATGAATCACTCATCAAAGATGTATATAAGTTCTAAAGCTCACATAAGGTTCAAATGATTCATACTTATCATATCATGCTTATTTATGTACCAATTTACATGCATTATCTTTAAGTTATAACACTTAATTACAAAATATTAACAAACAAATTCAAGTTGTAGTGATTATCTTTATGGCCATAACATAATCATTTCCATTCACTTATATCATTGACAAGTTAAAGGGCAACTTGATGACTCGTAAAAACGCTACGTTAAAACAAAAAGACTCAAAATATTTTTTTTTTTTTTTTTGGAGAAATAAATAAAACAATTGAAAATTAACACAAATAAGAAAGAAACAATTGAAAATTAACACAAATAAATTTGTAAACCATTCCCCCACACTTAAATTCTACATTGTCCTCAATGTAGGAAAATACGAAGTAATTTAAACATAGAATCAAAGTAAGGAAGATGATTTAAGAAAATGAAATAAGAACGAAAAACATAAAAGAGAGTGAAGGGTTGAAAGAAAGCAAATCTGTGTTGATGACTCCTTCACACTCGCGAACACATTGGGTTGCCTCCCAACAAGCGCTTGAAGTTTAACGTCCATCCAGCCTAGACCAAATTTAGTTCATCTGATGGGACGTCGTAGCACTCTTTCTGACTCCACATCGTGTTCGCCAATTGCCTCGATATAAGGCTTCAATCTATGGCCATTGACCTTGAACTCTTTTCCAGTTCCAACGTGTTTTATCTGTATGGCTCCATGGGCAAAAATATTAGTGATAACAAAAGGTCCTACCCATCTAGAACATAATTTACCAGGAAAGAGTCTGAGCCGAGAGTTGAAAAGCAAAACTTTCTGGCCAATGTCAAATGCTTTACTCCTGATCTGTTTGTCATGAAATGCCTTTGCCTTTTCCTTGTAGATCAGAGTGCTTTCAAATGCATCATTTCTTATTTCCTCAAGCTCACTCAGCTGGAGCTTTCGATGCAGACCGGCGTCATCTAGCTTGATGTTGAACGTTTTGACGGCCCACCATGCTTTATGCTCTAGTTCCACCGGAAGGTGACATGCTTTTCCGTACACCAACCTATAGGGAGACATTCCTATAGGTGTTTTGTAGGCCGTCCTGTATGCCCAAAGTGCATCATCCAACCGTTGGCTCCAATCCTTTCGATTAGGACCCACAGTTCGCTCTAGTATCTTCTTGATCTCTCTATTACTGACTTCCGCCATTCCACTCGTTTGAGGATGGTAAGGTGTAGATACTCGATGAGTGACACCATACCGTTTCAGTAAAGCTTCAATGGTCTTGTTGCAGAAATGACTTCCTCCATCACTTATTAGGACCCGCGGGATCCCAAACCTGGAAAGAATGTTAGTTCTGAGGAAATCTGCAACAGTTTTAGAGTCATTAGTCCTGGTGGCCTTAGCTTCCACCCATTTTGATACATAATCAACGGCAAGTAAGATATAGAGATAGCCATTAGATTGAGGAAACGGACCCATAAAATCGATACCCCAAACATCAAATATTTCAACAGTAAGAACATAATGTTGTGGCATTTCATCCCTGCGTCCTAAGTTTCCTGATCTCTGACATTTATCACAGGCTAAGCAAAATGAATGTGCATCTTTAAAAAGTGTGGGCCAATATAGTCCAGATTCTAAGATTTTGAGTGCAGTTTTTCTAGATCCAAAGTGGCCTCCACAAGCATGGCTATGGCAGAACTCTAGGACTGACCTATGTTCAATATCAGGGACACATCTCCTAATCAATAAATCTGCACAGTGTTTCCACAAATAAGGTTCATCCCAAATATAGTGCCTAGCATGCTTCTTAAGTTTATCTTTTTGTGCACGGGAGAGGGTGGTGGGCAACTGCTTGGTGACTAAATAATTGACAATATCAGCATACCAAGGAGTACCTCCCTCGATTCTGAAGAGTTGTTCGTCTGGAAACATCTCTTGAATCGCCACAGGATCTCGCTCATGTGCAATGCGACTCAAATGATCCGCCACCACGTTCTCTACGCCTTTCTTATCTTTAATCTCGATGTCAAACTCTTGAAGAAGAAGAATCCATCGGATCAGTCTTGGTTTCGCTTCCTTCTTGGCTAGGAGATACTTCAGTGCTGCATGATCAGTGTAAATAATGACTTTAGTTCGAAGTAGATAAGAACGAAATTTATCTAAAGCAAATACAACAGCAAGCAACTCCTTTTCTGTAGTGGTGTAGTTCATCTGGGCATCATTTAAGGTTCTGGATGCATAGTAGATGGCGTAGGGCTTCTTATCCCGCCTTTGTCCGAGTACGGCTCCAACTGCATAATCAGAGGCATCGCACATTAGTTCAAAGGGTAAGGACTAATCAGGGGCACAAAGAATGGGGGCAGTGGTTAAGAGATTTTTAAGCTTCTCAAAAGCTTCCTGACAGTCTGCATCAAAGACGAAGGGTGTCTCTTTCTGAAGCAGTCGGCACAAGGGCCTTGCAATGTGGGAGAAGTCTTGGATAAATCTTCCGTAAAATCCTGCGTGACCAAGAAATGAACGGATTCCTCTCACCGAAGTGGGAGAGGGTAAGTGGTGCACAGTATCAACTTTAGATTTATCGACTTCAATTCCTCTTTCAGAGACAATATGGCCCAAGACTATCCCTTGTCTAACCATGAAATGGCATTTCTCCCAGTTAAGTACCAGATTAGTTTCGACACACCTTTGTAAGATAAGTGCTAAGTGTTCTAAGCATGCATCAAAACTATCCCCAAAGACACTAAAATCGTCCATAAATACTTCAATTATTTTTTCGACGTATTCAGAGAAAATAGAAAGCATGCATCTTTGGAAAGTACCTGGGGCGTTACATAAACCGAAAGGCATTCTTCGGTAGGCAAAAGTGCCAAAAGGACAAGTGAAAGTCGTTTTAACTTGGTCATTTTGAGCGATACAGATTTGATTGTACCCGGAATAACCATCAAGAAAGCAATAATAGGAGTGACCTGCTAACCTTTCAAGCATTTGATCAATGAAGGGCAAAGGGAAGTGATCCTTCCTAGTTGCTGTGTTCAGGCGTCGATAGTCGATGCAGACTCTGTATCCGGTCACTGTTCGCTGGGGCACTAGCTCTCCTTCACTGTTCGCAACAACTGTGACTCCACTTTTCTTTGGGACTACTTGGACTGGTGAGACCCATTTGCTGTCTGAAATTGGGTAGATGACACCACAGTCCAAGAGTTTGATGACCTCTTGTTTCACGACTTCCATCATCGGAGGATGGAGGCGACGTTGGGCTTCGCGAGAGGGCTTTGCATCATCTTCTAGTAAGATTCGATGCACACAGGTTGTAGGGCTGATTCCCTTGATATCTGACAGAGTCCATCCAATGGCTGTCTTGTACTTTGTCAAGACCTGTACCAGTCTATCTTCCTGTGACTCGGTTCGTGCAGAAGACACTATGACGGGCAGAGTGTCGTCCGAGCCAAGATAGGCATACTTCAGGTGGTCAGGCAAAACTTTGAGCTCGAGAACTGGGGCCTGAATCACTGAAGGAGGAGTGGCATTAGTACTGATTGGAAATGACGAGGGTACCTGATGATTCATCATTCTGGGGGTCTCATTTAGGGTCATGACTTCATCCCAAATTCGAGGTTCTAGTTCGTAATCCGTATCCTCAACCAAGGCGTCCCCTGATTGCGTTAGGCCAACTCCTTTCTGGATTATCATGTTGAGTGTGTCTTCTCGAATTGAATCAAAATGTTTTTCTGCGAGAGAAGTGCACACGTCAACAGAAAAAGTAGTATGAGTTGCAGAACTAGGGTACCTCATGGCATCAAAAATGTTGAAACCAATCTCCTCTCCGTCTACTTCCATAGTTAATGTTCCATTGAACACATCAATCTTTGTCTTGGCAGTTCTCATGAATGGTCTTCCCAACAGCATTAGTGGAGCTTGATTCGTAGGGGAATCCTCCATGTCTAGGACATAAAAGTCAGCTGGGAAGATGAGCTGGTTAACCTGCACAAGAACATCTTCTACGTATCCCTTAGGATACACATTAGAGCGATCGGCTAACTGAATGATAATATCGTCATGCTGTAATTTACCTAGACCTAGGGCAACATATAGTGAATATGGCATAACATTAATGGATGCTCCTAAGTCTAGCATGACTTTATCAAATGACTTGTTACCAATCACGCAGGGAACAGAAAAACTCCCTGGATCCTTCAACTTTGGGGGTAGCCGACGCTGGATTACAGCAGAAACTGTTTCACTCACCATCACAACCTCCTTCTCCCTCGTCTGGCGCCTTGGAGTGCATAACTCTTTCAGAAATTTTGCGTATTTCGGCACCTGTTTGATGCACTCGATCAAGGGCATGTTGATTTGCACCCTTTTGAAGATCTCCAAGATTTCCTCATCGGATTCATTCTTCTTAGATTTGGCAAGCCTACTTGGAAATGGTGCATGCACAAACGGGGAATTAGTAACAACCGAACTTGAAGGGATTGGGTTATTACCTTGTGTGTGGGTAGGTTGAACTGGCGGTTGTGTCGTGGTGGTCTTAGTTGCCACCTTGTGCTTTTCAGCCTCAGAAACGGCTGGATCTGGTTCTATTTCTCCGAGCACTTTACCACTTCGAGTGGTGATTGCATTGGCTTCAGGTCTTACATTTGGGTTGGGCGTAGGTTGAGGTGGAAGCACCCCGCTAGCTTGGATCTTACCCATGAAGTCCACGACCTTGCCCATTTGGTCCTTGAGATCAGCGATGTCTTTTTGTTGATTTTGCTGACCTGTGACAAGAGCCTGAGTTGAAGCCATTAGTGTTTGCTGCCCTTGGGAAAGAGCAGCCAGCATTTTATCATAATCAGGATTAGAAGATGAAGAAGTGTGATTATTTGCATGATTATGAGAAAAGTTAGAAAATGGGACCGGGGGCCTTGGTTGCCATGTGGGCCTTGGTTGCCATGTGGGCCTTGGGAACTGGTCTGGGACACGGTTTGGGCCGGTCGACATGTGCTGAGGGTTTAGGACATTGTTCGGATCTCTCCAACTGTAACCTTGGGTCCTTGGCCCTCCTTGATAGCCTCCAATGGCGTGTGCCATTTCAGTTCCGGAGTCTTCCTCCCTTGCAGTGTAGGGACATTGTTCCTCAAGATGGCCTTGAGAGCATATGGAACAAACTGGAGCTACCTGTTTCTTTAGCTCAAGCATATTCGAAAGCATAGAGGTGATTTTATCTAACTTTGAATCATTTATAGCATGGGAACTTACCTCATGTACCTTTCTAGAAATGGGATCGGCACCTTCGTATTGTGCATCATTGAGTGCACGGCTTTCAAGTAGTGCACGACCATCTACTAGGCTCCGAGCTAAGAAACTTCCATTAGCTGCAGCATCGAGCAGTCCTCTATCCCAACCTTTGAGTCCTTCATAAAAGTAGGTTAAAAGATAGCCTTCTGTGATCCCGTGAGTAGGGCATGAAGCACAAAGTTCCTTAAACCTCTCATAGTACTGGCTGAAATTCTCATCATGTTCTTTCTGCTTGATTCCAGTGATCTCCTTTCTTAAGACCGTAATCTTTGAGGCAGGGAAGTACTTGGTAAGAAACTCCTGAACCAACTTCTCCCAAGAGTCAATATGATTGGGTGGGAGACTTAAAAGCCATACCCGTGCTCTTTCTTCCAAGGACAATGGGAAAGCTTTCAGCTTCATGATTTCCAAGTCCGCATCATCCGGACACATACTACTAATGATGAATTGGAACTCCGTTAAGTGTTTGTGTGGATCTTCATTTCTGATTCCACGGAACTTGGGTAGTTGATGAAGAACTCCACTCTTAAGCTCAATATCTTTCTTGTTGGTTCGAGGCTCGGGATACTGGATGCAGAAGTCTGTAGTGCCATTTGTGTTTGCACATGTCTGCTCCCGGATACTCAGGTTTCGTGCCATGGTTATCGGTGTTCCGAAAATCTGTTCTTCTTCTGAATTACTCTTCTCGCTTTTGGACTCACCGAATATTGGGGATGGAGGTTCGAACTTACTGGTTTGCTTAAGTGCGTCTCTGAATGTGGCGTTGCTTGGTGAGATGTCAAGTTGTCTTCTCAGCCGATTAAGCTTAGATTGATGAGCACGCATTCATAAGTTCGTACCTCTATGAAAACAAAACTCTAAGTTAGAAGGCAAGTATACACAAGAAGAGATAATAAGAGTAAGATAGTAGAGATTTGCATAAAGTATCACATAAATGGAAACCAGGATTAACAAAAAGTTACGTTAATGGAAAGAAAATGCACAAGTTCCAAATTCAAACTAATAATGCAATAAATAGAGTTTTAGAGTGTCATGAATAACTTTCCCCTTCCGCTTCTCATAGTACTTTCCTGGGCGTACGGCCTGCGCGTACTGATAACCACCATTCCACCATTCAACATTAATCATGGCCAGTTGAGATAGATGTAACGCGAGAAGCAAGGATAATTTTAAGAGCACCCCGAGGCTAGCTTGGCATATACTCCATTGGTGTTCCCTTTCTTAATCCAAAACTTGTCACCAGTCATAACTCTCCTAGACACCATAATTAATCCAAATGATGACGTAGAGAATTACCAAACCCTAGTGTTTACAAACTCCGCCCCAACCTCATGTCCATAGATTCGAGTCTATGGTATGTGGTGATGAAATCCACACATCATGAAGGGTTAAGGAGAAAGTAAATAAGAGGGGCACTACCTGTTCCCGAAAGTAAGATTTTGAAGAAAAAGGGACTAAGAGATTCATGCAACTCTAAAACAATTAATAGGAAACAATACTTACACTTTAGGAAATTCAAAGATGAATAAAGTTTCATAAAAAAAATTTAAATTTTTTTTTTTTAATTTTTTTTTTTAATTTTTTTTTTAATTTTTTTTTATTTATTCCGAATTTTCTTTTTTTCATTTCAGATTTAAAGTTTAACAAGACATAAACAAATAATTGATTACATAAAAATAAAATAAGTGTAAACATAAAGTTAGTGGAACATAAAGGTTATGTAATAAAATTAAAAGAAAGTTAATGGAATAAAGTTAATGTAATATAATTAAAGTTAAGGGAATAAAGAAAAAGTGTGAATATTAAGTTAATGGAATAAAGTATAATGGAATAAATAAAAGTCAAAGTAAAGAAAAGTGAACATAAAATATGCATTTATGAACAAGTATCAAATTTATTATGAACAAATATATATATATATATAAAAATTATGAACATTTATGAACAAGTATAAATTAGAAATTAAGAAAAAGTAAAGTATGAGCATTATAAACAAACATAATAAGAACAATAATAAGATGGATAAATAAAATATAAACAAGTAAGTAAATGTTATAAACAAATATAATATTAACAAAAATAAAATTTATAAACAAGTATAATATGCACAATTTATATACATACACTAACAAATTAAAATGATTTTCAATTTCCCCGGCAACGGCGCCAAAAATTGACTACGCCCAAACTACGCATTAAATTAAACATGTAATTCGAGTGTTATGCAATTTAAATCCTTTTTGTGTAGATGTAGTATTGATAAATAGGGATCGTTCTTAACCGGGGAAATTAGGGAACATTAATAATATGTTAGTGGATTATGAATAAAAGAATAATGAATTAGAGAATTAAATAATCAAAGAATTAAACAATCAAAGAATTAATAAATTAAAGAATAGATGAACAAGATAATAATAAATTAATGAATTACAAAGAATTAATAAATTAACGAATTAAAGAATGAAATAATAGAAGAATAAAGGACTTAGTTAATCAAAGAATAAAGGAATTAATTAATCAAAGAATCAATGAATTAAATAATAAAGGAATGAAAGAATAAAAGCATCAAAGAATAAAAGAATAAAGAATAAAAGAATAAAGAATAAACAAGGGGGGTTTTGAAGAGGTTTGTAATTATGTAAATAAGTAAAAGCATAGATAAACTCATTCTATTTCTATTCTAACTTATGCACAAAGTAGACTTCCCGTAAACACAAACTTCAACAACATACTACAATTGCAAATATTTGAATTAATCACGAAATTATACCTTCACAAACTCATATTTCTTCATACATTATTCATATTATAAATGCACCGAACAGCGGATTTTTACTTATAATATAATTACCTTAAGTTTGTGATTTAATGCGCCGAACAGCGGTCATACATTAAATCTCTCCAAATCTACTCTAAATGCCCCGAACAGCGGATCAACATTTAGTTTCGAAATGAAGTTTAAGCTCTAAAATGTAAGAAGTAAATGATTTTTAGAAAGTAAAACACATGGAGATTATACTCAATTTTCACAAAAGATAGGAAGGAGAAACCAATACATATATTGCATTATAATTAGAACCAATAACAAATAAGAGAGTTTAAGAGAATGGAGAGCAAATGTTACACTTTTCAGATTGGATGAGAACAATGGATTGTTTTTCACAAGGAACACCGAACAGCGGCTGGAACCTTATGAAGATGGAAGAAGATTAAACAAGGAAATTCGGACTTGAACTCTCAAAATTGTATTGGAACTATTTTGCCAAGATTTCTCCTAAAAGAAGCTCAATTTTGTGCTACTTGGAAGTGATTTCAACAAGTGAAATCAACTCCTATTTATAGGGGAAAAACTCAAATTAAACCCTAGAAAATAAATAAAAACTAAACAAAAATTATAATAAAAATATTCAAAAGTGAAATGATGAGTATGGGTGGTTTTTGGGGAAGAGAAATTAAACAAAACAAAGGAAAAAGCTTGAAAAACAGCAAGAAAATCCACTTAATTGCTGCTGAAAGAGATTTCGGTGGGTGCAAGCTGGAAAGGAGGCGGCTGGTCGGCAGGCGTGAGCTGGAGTGCAGAAGCTGTCTTCGGCAGGCGCGCTCCGAACGGCAGAATGGCAGGCTGGCGTGATTTGGGCCTGGGCTGCGCTGACGCGGGCCGCACGGGCTGCGCTGACGCGGGCTGCCTGGGCTGCTGGTCACGCGGGCCTGGGCTGCTGGTCACGCGGGCTGGTTTGTCAAATGGGATTTGGGCCGTACAATTGGGTTTTCAGAAATGGGCTGGGCTGCACAGATTAAATTAATTAATTAACTAAATTAATTAATCCACCGAATTTCGTCCATATTTTATTTGTTATAATTCCGATCGAGACGATTCTTTCGCCAAAATACTCCAAATTACAAACTTTATTTATCTAAACTTAAAAATCACAAAATATTTTATTTTATCAATTTATTTAATATTTTAATACTAAAAGTCAAGTATAAAGGGTATAAAATAATATAAAATAATGCTTATTTAACGTCCTATCAGTAAGTCGAATTACATCAAACATTGCCTGAATCTCATTGAACTGAACTTGATTCCACGAAGAACACAGACTACTGTGTAGTCGTCAAGGTCCTCATTCTCTAGCGTTTTCTTTCAATTGATGCATCAGACAGCATCGTGAGGTCCTAAGAAATACATTTCAAAGATCAATTTTGTCATTCCTCGTCTCAATTCCTTCGACTCAATCTCGAACATTCAAAGTTTTCCCCCTCTCGGTTCTGGTCGATAACACCCTCAATTTCCTTCATTTTTAATCTCGTTCGACTCGTCTCACTCCCAGAAGGCTAACTGCAACATCAATTTCCCTCAAAAACACGCACAACATCAAATTCGATCCTAGCTTCCTTAAAGGTATTTTCGGGTTTTCTGGGTTTTATGTTGGGTTTCAGTTGAATTCGAGGTCCCAATTAACTGTCTTATTTCCTTTCTTTTCTTCTCTCAATTCCCCCTTCAATCCCTCTGTTTTCTGTTTGAATCAAACCATCAATTCATATATGTTGATCAAAACCCAAACGGTGAGTTCATATCCGTTTGATTTAAATATTAAACCATACTTTACACTAATCTTGTAATTAGGGTGACAAGTGTCATTAAGAGATCAGCCCTTATCCTCATTAACTGACTCAGCCACTAATGTATCCCTGCTGTGGAAAATTACTATTTTACCCTTGCCATAACAATTTACCAAAATGCCCCTCATAGTTCTAGACCCATAACTTTTTCGTTCAGACTCCGATTGACGCATGTCGCCTGTCTACGGATTCAGCGTCCTGAGACCTACCCACCGGTACTTCCGAAAAGTCCAAACAATGTCCCGATCAAAAAGTCAACTTTTGGCCCCTTTTGACCAATTTACCAAATTACCCTCAAACTTCCGCACGTCCTAATTTTGTCCTCGAATGTCGGAATCGGGCGTGCCATCTGTCTATGAACTCGTGACGTCCCGAACTACATCACAGTCATCGGTCAAAGTCCGTTTGACCGTTCGAATAAAAAGTCAACTGTTCGCCCAATTCCAGGGGCAAAATCGTCATTTTCCTCAAATTTTCGAATTTTTCCTTTTTTTGCATGTTCGGGTTGTAATCCGGGTCGTTACAATTAGCTATCCACGGCTCTGAGCACTTGCTCATACAATCACTAAATCCGTCAAAATCACTCTGCCCAGTGCAATAGTATTCAATGTCTAGTTCACGTCCTCAACCAATCCAATGATATCGGAACTAAGCCAACTACCAACTCGCTCAACCACACACCACTGGTACCTCCTATGTACCGTCAACAGGCACCACTTGGCTTATCCAATATCGATCCTCGTACAACATACGGGATACGTACATCTATCCTCCAACCAGTCCACTACATGGTTCGTAGTCAATCACGATTTAATACAGGGGTTCATCTGTCTAGTCCAGTACTAGACCTGATCAAATACTCCAATTCATCATCCATTCTAAGTCCTATGGTCACCCGACTAGTATCAATACGTCTACTCCCAATCGCGAATTCCAACCTTTACCAATCCGACTCACGCCCACTAAGGCGTACCCATACATGCCAATTGAGCATCCAATCTCACCCACGTCTATTGAGCCGCACCAACTTTGAACCTATCAGTTACCTGTTCATTCGATTAACACATTACATTCGATTGACTTTATAGGGAAGCCAATATCATTGTCCACATATCCAAGACTGACCAATCCGACCTCGTCGGATACCCACTCGTTCACAAAGTCAAATACTCAAGTCAAATCATAAACATCTCAACCTACTCAAGTACCATCTCATATTGGATTAACTTCGAAAAGAAGTTCACTCCAACCATTCCCATATCCAAATATTCACGATAGGACAATATACTCTTCATCTAACTTGATCAAGAAGATCACGAGCCAGATCCATCACCACGTCACCCGACTAGTGACATCACGATCCTAGATCGTCACAATGCCCAATATCCACAACATCACAATCCTGATCCACTTAGGATCCACACATGCTCACCCAGCTAACAATCCACCTGAAATCTGTTTGTAGGGTCTTACCCCCCTTCTTGAATCCTTCGTCAGTCACACCATTTTTCTACTATTTTCACATCTAATCATTCAGTCAAAAATGAAACACGTCTAAACTGTGGGTCCACTCCAATTACCTCATATCGATCCTTATCATCCCACGTCATCATTCTGCTCGTCTTGTCTTATGACCCAAAGCCAAATCATGGGTCCACCAACCAATACACGTTCAACGTACTGGTGACAACAGCCATCATCTGCCATGGGCAAAAAATGAGAAGTCACCCTCTGTGACTTCAGAATATCCATCACCAACGCTGAAACAATTTCTCGTCTCGCCTCCTTAATCATAACTCTCCTCGAATATGAAGTTCCAACCATGTTGGAAGGTTGGTATGCTTCCAACTAAGTGTCAAGTCCAACCATTGGACTTCCCAAATGTAACGACCCGTCCCGAATTCTTGGATTAGATTAGTGACTAATCACGATTAGTGAGGCTAATCCGTGATTAGTTGGACGAAATCGGACGAACGATGCAAAATGACCGTTTTCCCCCTAGCGTGGGTAAAACGTTGACCTTTCATTCGGGCAGTCAAATGGACTTTGATCGATGACCATGACGTAGTTCGTGACGTCACGAGTTCATAGACAGGGGCACGTCGAATTCGGACGTTCGACGGTGAAGTTACGATTCAAGGAAGTTTAAGTGCACTATTGCACGAATTACGAAATAACTTAACTATTGGCAGTTAGTGGGCCCAGATATTTTTCCCAAGGCCCAATGGATGAGTGACAAGTGTCACCTATCCAATGGACACCAATTTCCCTTCATGCATCTCCTTTCCCCGTGCATCTTCATTTTTCATTTCAAACACAAACCATTTTCCCGATCTCATTTTCTCCATCTCTGTGCAACCAAGAACCAATCCAACCCTTAACCCATGATCAGCTGTGAGGACAAGAGAGACTGAGGGAGCTGAGGATGGCTGCTGGAAGAATGAACCGCCGTCCACGGCGGTGAGAGGAGTACAAACCCGAGAGGGTCCTTGGTAAGGTCCAAATTCCATTTTATTTCAATTTTCACATTATGGTTGTTTTTGGAAGATTAGGAAGTGGTTATTAGGTCCCTAGGATGATCCTAAGATGTTTTGGAAGGGGGTTCACGGCTGAGGAAGCCCTGGGAAAAACTTGGAACCATTAAACCGTTTGGTTCAAAATCAAACCATGGGATTTAGACGTTTTCGGTTGAGTTTAAGGATTAGAATTGAAAGAAAACATCAAAATAGGAAGAAATGAATCAAAAAGGAAGAAGTAGGATGAAAAATGGGGAGTCTAGAGCACAGAACTGGTCACGCGGTCTAGTTGGACCGGCCAAACCAGGTGAACCGGCCGGACCGGTAGGCTGTGTGTGGAAGACGATGAATAGTGTTATGAGCCTTCCAGTGGAGCGTGAGGGGGCGTGAACAGTAATTTGGGGAAGTGTTCAACATATGAAATCTGCTATTCAATGTAACGAACATTTTGGGACTGTTTTCGTGTCGATCGGACACCGTCTCGATATGTTTCGGGGCATCGGAAGGTTTAGGGTCGGTTTATATGTATATATGATGTATGCTATATGGGATATACGATATGATATATGATGTGTGTTTACACAGGTTTTGGGCAGTGTACCGTATGGTTGGTTTCTTATGATTTGGGCTGAGTCCCATATGGGTTTGGGCAGTGGCCCGTGTACTTGATTTGATTATGGTTTTGGGCTGAGTTCCCGCATATGGTTTCTTTGGTTAAATGGTTTTCGAATGGATGCATGCTTTTTAGTGAAGGGTACAAATGTCTTCTTATGAAATGTTTTATAAACTCTTGCTTTGTCCACTCACGGCTTTTAATGTTTTGACTGCCCTTCAGGTTGACAGCGCATGTGGACTGTAGCAGAGACCGAGATATCACATACCTCCTCCGGATCCTGGCGTACTCTGATAGCCCGGGAGGGCAAAGGTCGGAAATATCCCTTGTCTGACACTCCGCGTTAGACGGGAGCAGGGTCATCCCGCGTTAATCCCGAGCGGATTGGGATGGGTCCTGTCACCAAATCCTCAACTCACTTGGACAACCACTTGTCTGTAACCAATTTATTACCCAGACCTCTTATTCGTTCATCACCGTTTAGGCACATCCAAAAAAATATAATTCGTTACTATCTCGTTCTCATACCTGAACCTCTATAGGCTCAACTTTCAGGTTTCCATGTTATTCACAATCTCACAATCTCACAATCTCACAATTTCACATCAACACCACCAATGATTCTCTTCAGCTTCTACCAATTTACATGAATTTTTTGTACTTCCTCGTGATACTAGAATCACACAACCACGCAAGTTTCGAAGTTGACGATAAATCCCTGAATCCACTAATTTCCATGACGTCCCATGCGTCATCCCAAAACTCCTCGTGTCTCAATCATACCTCTTCATCCATTCATCATTTTTTCATCTGATAACTGTTGGGACTTATCCCAACATGTCACAATCTCTGCTGGATCCCATCCAGTCCATCATTCAACCATTAGCGAATCTCAGATACCGAACATATGCCCATCGCGACAGAGTCATATCCCAACTTGTGACTCATCGTCATCACAACCACTGGCACACAGTGCACGAATCAAACAACCCTGGGTCATTACTCATACCGAGAAACAACCCAGACTTCCGCTCAGGTTAGAGGAACTCTGCCTCTCTCGTACCCCACAACTATGGGTACCATCATTCTGACAATCCACAGTAAGATAATGAACGTTCCTAGAACGTCCCTCGATCCTCAACTACCACCACTACACCAATTACCCTCGATAGCCAGTCATCTCCACATGACTGTCGACCAACAGTCATCGCTATCGAGATCTGCATCCACACATCACACTATTACCCAGTCTAACCCATGATTCCATATCTTATCTCAAACCGTACTCGTGGATCGAATCCCACCATTTCACTTCATGTCGGCCAACCAATCTCCATAGTTCTGACTAGACTCACTAGAGTCATCCACATGGTTATTCACGACCTCAGCTGCTCTTTGCAGCACAAGTTCTAATCCACTAATCACAATCTGGGGTTCGACTCGATAGACCGACCCGACTTCGGAAAGTCGTCCAATTCTCAACAACTACGGACTCACAATTCTAATTCATCAATCACACTCTAGGATTCCTCTGAACCCAGCTACGCTCTGCAATAAAATCCACAATCTGACCTACCTTGCGGTCCTGACATTGTATAGACGTCAATCCAATCCTACCATCAACGTAACTGGGGTTCTACCACTAGGTCATCAGCTAACTCCGATATACCAACATTCTCCTACACCAGAAATCACCACTAGGGTTCACATTCTCAGACCAATACTCAAATGGGGTTCCCCGAACCCAGCTGCTCCCAGCAGCACCACAATCTAACATCACATGACCAAACCAACGGTCCCACATTACAAATTCATCACACACAACCCCACTTGGGTCAAATCACACTAACTCATGGCGTATCGGGCCAATCACACCCTATCCACTATTCAATCCCAAAAACTACTAAACCAATATCCTACTATCAGGTTGATGACGGGCCGACCACGTAGAGACATCACATCCTCGACCTATGCGTAACACAAGATCAACAGAATAGCGACAACCTCGTTCTGATACCACTTGACACGACCCATCCCATCCCCCCCGGGATTAACGTGGGATGTGCCATGCTCCTATCTGACACGAAGTATCAGACAAGGGATATTACATACCTTAACTCCTACGGGACTCGCAGAGCACGCCAGGAACGGTGGAGGAGTGCGATGTCTCGGTCTCTACTACAGCTTGCATCCGTGATCAACCTGAAGGGCAATAAAACCATTCAGAACTATGAGTGGCCGAAAATCAATAAGTTCATAAAAATACATTTCATAAAGACTTGTATGCCCTTCTCTAAAAAGTATGCCTGCTTCGTAAAATCAGAAATCAAAACATTTACTCAATAGACCATCAGGGCCTTAGCTCAAAAACCGTAACTCAAAACCAAGTGTGGGAACTCAGCCCAAAACTATAGAATACCAAATCCGTAAATCCAAAACCAAGTGGGCTACTGCCCAAATTCATAACCACAAATCCATAAAGACATAATTACCATTTCATGATCTCAACAATCCATATTTACCATATAACCATCTCCAGCATCCCAGATGCCTAACGTCCCAGACGCTCGACATCCCAAACGTCATATCTCACGGTAATAAGCAACGCGTGCTACGCGAGGTCTCTCTAGGTCAACATCTCTGACATCTCAGATGTCTGACGTCCCAGACGTCTAATCATAACATTCCTGCTCCTAAGTCACTATACGGTCTGATAGCTCAGTATAATGACCCTCGTAGGCAATGCACCGTGACTTCCCCAGTGTCCCAGACACCTGAATGAGACCATCACATATCCTCGTATTAAGATGGTATATGACAAACCGTTTTACAAAGTTATTTCAAAACATCTCAATGGGCCCTGCCCGAAATCTCCATAAAACATCACAAATCCATTTAGGGTCCCCGACCCAAAATCACGTTTATGAAATATAGGGTCCCAGACCCGAAATCACGGTTATAAAACTCAACTGGGCCTCATGCCCGATTTTGTAAACCACTGGGTCCCCGGCCCAATCACATGACTCAAAAGGGTCTCAGCCCGATTTCATAAACCAACTAGGCCCTTGGCCTGCTGACATAAATCAAAAGGGTCTCATGCCCAAATTCATCAGTCCAAAACCAAAACCATGCCGCAGAATAATTATTGAACTCACAATCACATAACAATAGTATAAACTCGTAAACCTCGAAATACGTGTAAATACGGGTTTACCTCGAAATACGTGCAATTGTATAATCCACCAGTGCCAAAATCATCATCATAGAAATCACGTATGTAAAACATATAAAAAATTTATGAATGCATCACAATTTAGAAAACGAAGTCTATTCCCAGACCGTCATACGCTGTCGTCTCGATACGCGTGCCATAAGCCTTATTGGGCCCCATCACTATCACTGGGATTCTAAACCTGTCCAAACAACACTAGAGGGTTACTAACCTCTTCATTAACCTCCTATTAAAGCCCTGTAATTTTTCCGAATTTTTAACTATTATTAAACTTGATCTTAAACCTTCGGACACCCCGAAACATATCGAGACGGTGTCCCATCGACATGAAACCAGTCCCAAAATGTTCGTTACATCGAATAGATGATTTCACACGTTGAAAGTTTACCCAAAAAGTTCCTCACGCGCCCCCACACGTGGCTTGAACTCTTTGCACATGAAACCCACGCGCCGGGCACTATTCATCATCCCTAACCTCTGTCGAACCGATTCAGACTGATTCAGCCCGGTCTGGTCCAACCGAACTGGTGGTCCCGGTTCAACGTCATATTTCCTTCAATCTTTTTCCAATTTCAATCATTTCAAGTCCTAAATCTTCATCTTGTTATTTCCTATCAATCTATACGGTCAAAACCTGAACTTAAGTCGAGATCGTACCTTTCCAAACGATCGTTTGAACGGGCAAAAAGCCTCCGCCGTGTTCTCAACCTTCCGACCACTCCAGCCTTAGTTTTGGTTCCAATAGCTTCCTTTCAACCTCCAATGCATTACCCAATCGTCAATATCGATTAATAATCACCGAAAACTAACTTGCCATTTTTGGATTTCAAACTTACCGTGTTGTGTATGCTGGCCACCGTCCACGGCGAGTCACTATCCCAAGCTATAACAACTCCTAGCAACCTTCTGAACATCATATGAGCAACCAAATCTCTCAACCAACTCCCTAAACCAAACCCACAATTTGAACCGAAATAGAGCTCACAGTTTTTTTTTCCAGTCACCACCGTCGTCCACGACGGTCATCGTTATAGACACCGTTAACACCGCCACCCCTCACACTCCAACTTCCCTTTACAAGGTATTAGAATTAGGCGAGGTTTTGAGGTTCAATGGTGATGGTTTCACGGCCTTGGAGAAGAAATTCATAGGGGAGGGAGGTGTTTTCTCGACAAAGAAGGAGATGATGATCAGATGATCTAATTGAAGGGTAAGGATTAGAAGATAGAAAGGGATGGATGGCTAAGATTTAAAGGTAGATCCCCGATTTCGCTCCCGTGACCATAACTTTTTCGTTCGACGTCCAATTTCGACGTGCCGCTTGTCTACAGATTCGTATCGACCCGATCTACATAACGGTCCTCGGCCCTCGGCCATCCGACCTCCCGCGTCAAAAGTCATCAATTTACCCACGCCAAGGGGCAAAACGATCATTTTGTACATTCTGCCCGATTTCTCTCAACTAATCCCCGATTAGTCATTCTAAATCATAATTAATTAACATTTAATCCTGATACTCGGGACGGGTCGTTACACATTAGGGCTGGGCTCAATGAGAACAATATCGTGCCAGTGGATCGGGTCTTGACAGAGATGGTGAGGGTTTTGTTAGCTTCTTCTCATATGAAGAACATTGTCCACGTGCAGCTCTTTCTTTTTCTGATTTTCCTGGGAAACAAACAGGAAAAAAAAAAGAATAAGAAAATGTAGATTACTTAGAAACTGGAATATTCTTTTTTTTTTCTAATGTCATATTTAATTATGAATCTCAAATTTAAACTGAAATTTTAATACCCGAAGAAGATGAAGGATGAAGGAAGAAGATGGAGAACATACAGATATGACCAAATGACCAAAACAACCTACTAAATAACTATCATAAACGGCGTTAAATAATACATCTGTTAAAGGATGCAACCGTTTTAACGGTGTAATTGTTCTGATAGGTAGTTAATTAAGCATTATTTTATAGTATTTTATACCCTTTATACTTGACTTTTAAAACTAAAATAATAAAAAAAATTGAAGAAAATAATATATTTTGTGGATTTTTGTAGAAATAAATAAAGTTTGGAATTTTGGAGAATAAATTGTCCCAATCGGAGCTCGAACGAAAAAGTTATGGCCGAAAAAACGAAGGTCACCGAAAATCTCAAGGAAATTCGGCGGGAGGCTACTGAACCCAGACTTAAATCAGCCCAGAAATCTAGAATATTGCAACCTAATCCAAAATCAAGAAGCCCAACCAATCTGCCCAAAGTCCAAGCCCAGCGAAGCAAGAAACACGCGGGCTAAATCGCGCTTTCCCAGCCCTCATCCCAAGTTTCGTTTCGGGGTACGTTGGTTGAGTTTGTATCCTTCTGTTCGACTCGCGTGCGTCAAAAACGCCTTCCTTCTATCAGCACGTCTTGTGCGAATTCGTACTCCTCCTGTCAGCTTGCATCCTACCGAACGCCACCCGCCCCAACTCAGCAGCCCTCTGTCGAAAATCAGTCCAGCCATATCCTACTACTACCTGCTCCCTTTTGCATTAGTTTTGTGACAACCCGGAATTTCGAAAAAGGGGAAATCGAGAATTTGTAAGGGAAATGACGATTTTACCTTTGCATTAGTTTTCTGCTCCCTTTTGCATACTTTTTGGACTTTCTGTGAGGACCGTTGTGTAGGTCACAAGACATTGAGTCCGTAGAAAAGTGGCACGTCAAAATCGGAGTTCGAGAATGACCATTACGGGTCTAAATTGGTGAGGGGTATTTTCGTAATTTTTGACTGGAGGGCATTTTGGTCTTTAGTGATTTTCTGAGTCATTAGGGTGTGACTCACTATATTCTTTGAGTGACATCTGTCATCTCTTGCCTAGGATTAGTGGCACTGTGGCCACGTGTAGTATGTGTGCAATTATGTATGCGTGTGTTTGTTCTTGAAACAAAAACCAAAATTCGATTTGATCATAATAATCAAACAGGAGTCATTCAACACATATATAGAGATGGAGAGATTGAGAATGAACCCCAAGAGAAAAATTGAGAGAACATATGAGCTGAGACCGGAAAAAGAAACCCGAGACCCAGAAATAACCCAGAAACCTGAAACCTATAACGTGGGATTTTCAGATTTGAACATCGAAATTGGATGTTTATTGTCGAAATCGATCTTCGTTTAGGCTACCTAAACTCCCTACCAACCAAGTTAGCACAAAAAAGAAGATCATTGATGAGGTTTGATGATAGGACCCATCCTAAATCTCCCCGGGATTAACGAGGGACATGCCTGCTCCCGTCTGACACGAAGTGTCAGACAAGGGATAATTCCAGCCTTAGCCCACACGGGGCTTCTAGAGTGCGGCATGATCGGATGAGGAGTGTGATGTCTCGATTTCCGTTACAGCTCGCATCCGCGATCAATTTGAAGGGCATTAAAACCATTGAAAGTTGTGAATGGACGAAATAAATAATTAAATAAAAACACGTTTCACGAAAAGACATTTATACCCTTCACTAAAAAGTATGCATGCATTCGAAAACCATTTAGTTAAATCAATCATCAAACCATTAGGGCCTTTGCCCAAAACTATAAACCAAAGTATATGGTACTCAGCCCAAAATAGTAAATCAAACCATATGGGAACTCAGCCCAAAACCAAATCCGTAGGGACTCTACCCAAATCAAATTACGCGGGTCTCAGCCCAAATCTAATACATGTGGGTCTTAGCCCAAAACCAATCCTCAGCATCCTTAATACTTAACATTCCAGATGTCACAATCACAACACTGTCACGGTTCCAAGCTACGCGTGCTACTCGGGGTCTCAATCCCAAGTCTCCCCAGGGTCCACCCAGATCAATGACCCGCAGATCAATGACCCTCCTTGGGGGGAGATTTTAACCTCTAACAATCCTGCTCCTGAGTCACTATTCGAACCGGTCGCTCCATGCATTGACCTCTCGCAGGCAATGCCCCATGACTACTCTAGGATACTACGAGATGTCTGGAGGAGACAACCCGCCCCTCTAGGATAGTACGAGACATCTGGAGGGCAACCGTTCGTGAGAATGGTATATAGAAAACCATTTCAAATCATTCAAAGCCGTTCAAAGAGATACGCCCGGGTTTTCTATAAAACCATTGTAAATCCATTTCCATTTGGGTCCCTGACCCAAAACCATGTTTATAAATCATAACTAGGCCTCCAGCCTGATATCTCATTGAATCAACTGTACTCCATGTTTGATAGTTTACAATTCAAATGGGTCTCATGCCTGATTCCATGTTTCTAAAACCAAAACCTTTCCATTAAACCACCATAGAAAATGCAGCACGTATAAGCACAGTATAAAACCATAAATCTCGAAATACGTGCAAATATGTACATACTAAAACACCACATTCAAATGCACTCAAGGCATCTCAAATCAAGTTCATAAAACATATAAAACATTTATGCATGCATCACAATTTAGAAAACAAGTTCCACTCACAGACCGTCCATGATGCCCTTCGATACGCGTGTCATAAGCCTTTCTCAGGCCAATTCATCGCCACCGTGTAACGACCCTTCCTGAATTATCGGAATTAATTAAGACTTAATGATGAATTAGTGAGACTAATCGGGGATTAGACGAGGATTAGCAGACGTTCAGGGCGAAATGACGATTTCGCCCCTAAATGGGTGAAACGTTGATTTTTCGTTCAGGCAATCAAATGGACTTTGGCCAATAACTGTGATGTAGTTCGTGACGTCACGAGTTCATAGACAGGTGGTACGCTCGATTCCGACATTCGAGGAAGAAGTTATGATATTCGGAAGTTCGAGGGTATTTTGGTAATTTGGTTGAAAAGGGGCCAACAGTTGACTTTTGACTCGGGAGGCCCGATGGCCGAGGGCTTAGGATCGTTACGTAGATCGGGATGATACAAATCCATAGACAAGTGGCAAGTCAAATTCGGACATTCGATGGAGAAGTTATCGTTACGTAGATTGGGACGATACGAATCCGTAGAGAAGTGGCAAGTTGAATTCGGACGTTCGATAGAGAAGTTACGGTTCACGCAAGTTCGGACGCACTATTGCATGTTTTGCGAGATAGAAGTCTTTTTGGCATTTAGTGGGCCCAACATCTTTCTCAGGCCCAATGGATGAATGACAAGTATCATTCGTCCATTCCCCATCAGTTCCCATTCATGCATATCCCTTCCCTTTTCATTGTTCGATCATTTCCCATCCACCAAACCGATCAACCCTTCATCCAATCCAAACCATTAAACCCTTTGACCATGATTGAGACCCAGAGAGTGATGTGAGGACTTGAAGAAGTTGGTGGCCGGCCAAGGCAGTGCCTCCGTGAACGGCGGAGGCCAACTCGTGCAAAGGTAATCGGTTTTGCCTGATTTCTCTAATTTTTTATTCTTCACGTTATGGGCCATTTTTAATGATTAGGATGAACTTATTGGGTTATTAGGAAGGTAATAGGATGGTTTTGATGTTGGTTGGAGGCTGAGGAAGCCCTGGGGGATTTCTAGGAAAATCAAACCGTGAGGGGCAAATCGGTTCATTAGTTTAGGAAGTTTTAGGTTGTTTTAATTATAGGTTTAGGTTCCTAGGACCAAAATAGGAAGAATAGGATTGATTAGAAAGAGAAAGGATGAAAATTGAACCGGGTAGGAGGCTGGACCAGTCATGCCGGTCCAAGTTGCAGGAAAAACTGAACCAGCAGGTCGAACCGGTCGGCTAAAGGAAGAAGATGACACTGTGGAGTGGCGCGTGAGACCCACATGCAGAGCCATCCTAGGGCTCGTGATGGCGCGTGGTGAAGCTTTTTGGGAAGCTTCCAACATTTGAAATCATCTATTCGATGTAAAGAACATTTTGGGACTGATTTCGAGTCGATCGGATATCGTTTTGATATAGTTCGGGTTTTCCGAAGGTTTCGGAGCGCGTTTAAAAAATATTTAAAATCATGGAAAATTAGGAGGCTTTAGTGAGGGGTTAATTAAGTAGTTAGTAACCCTCAAAAGATATTTGGACAGGTTTGGAAGTCCCGGTGACGGCAATTGGCCCGGGAAAACCGTATTGCGCGCATATCAAGGCGGTAGCGCGGACGGTCTGTGAGTGGACTTTCTTTCTGAAATCGATGCATGCATAAATGTTTTATAAATGTTTTAATATGTGTTTTGTGATGCCTTGAGTGTATTTTGTTGTGTGTTTATGTATTGGCACGTATTTCAAGGTTTCGGTTTTATACGTGCTTATACGCGCTTATACTTTCGGTTTTCATGAAATGGTTTTGAAAAGATAAAATTGGGCATGAGACCGATTTGGATTTGGTTTTGACTCGGGCAAGAGACCCTATTGATGACCTACAGGTCTAAGTCGTGGTCGCGACGGGTGCTGTGTGCACGGTGACAGACGACGTGACGCTCACCTCCGGATTGGGGTACGTTCCTTCCGGAGAGGGCACGATGCACGTCCCGTTGTCGAGCAGCCACTGGAGGCTCGACTTCAGAGTGCTGATGGTTTAGAGGATCGATCGGTGACGTGTGCACCATGGTCTCGAGATGGTCGCGACAGTGATGTGTTCACGGCGACATCCCAGGATTGAGAGCGGTTCTGGATTGATGGTTGCACGCATCACTATGATCGGGATTGTGACTGACCCTGAGATATCGGGCTCGATGCCCAGTTGATTTGAGTTCGGGTTCGATGCCCAGTTACTGTGAAATCAGGCTAGAGGCCCTACTGAGTCCTATGTTTGGGCTGGAGGCCTAGTTGCTTTATGTTATCGGGCGTGAGTCCCATTTTATGTTTGTTATACTAGTATGTATATACCCTCCTTACGAGCTTATTGATTGGTCTCCTCCAGACGTCAACCTGGAGAGTCACGATCCACAGATCAGAGTGGGTATCCCCATAGGGATCCCGTTCCAGGAGTGGGCGTTATGATGTGGTCCCGGACCAGATTACAGAGAGATGATCGGACTAGGTCCGAAGATAGAGCCTCCCAGATGGAGAATTCCTGGGAGAAGACTTGGAGTGAGACCCCGAGTAGTATGCATACTTATATATATAGAGACATCGTGACATATATCGGGGATATGTTCCCTAGGGGATGTGTGCCCCGAGTTGGCATCTTCTAAAGAAGTGCCTAGGATGGGTTATATATGTATATACGTATATGTGTATGAGTTTTCACTGAGACGGCGTTGGGCGGAGACCCACGCGTATTGCTTTTGGGCTGAGACCCATATGAGCTAGATTTGGGACGAGTTCCCACGTGTTTTGGTTTAGGCTGATGTCCCATGTATTGATGTGTGAATTTCGGGCCAAGTCCCAAATGGTTTTATGATTCATGACGGTTTATGGGGACCGGGCATGAACCCTAGAAATGGTTTTCGAATGCATGTATATGTTTTTAATGAAGGGCATAAAGGTTTTTTATGAAATGTTTTTATAAAACTTTGGTTTTGTCCACTCACAGCTTTTGTATTTTGAATGCCCATTAGGTTGATCGCGGTTACGGGCTGTAGCAGAGATGAGACATTCGCATTCCTCCTTCGGATCCTGGCGTACTCTGATAGCCCCGGTTGGGCAAAGGATGGAAATATCTCTGGTCTGACACTTCTTGTCAGACGGGAGCAGGCACGTCCCACGCTAATCTCGAGGGATTTGGGACGGCTCCTGAAAAATCACATTCTAAGGTCACTAACACTTCCAATAACCTTCCACCAAATCCCCGTAATTTTTCAGGATTGTTAACATATTTTAAACTCGATCCTAAACCTTCGGACATCCCGAACTATATCGAAACGATGTTCGATCGACTCGAAACTAATCTCAAAATGTTAGTTACATCGAATAGATGATTTCTTATGTTGAACACTTCCCCAAACAGTGCTCCACGCGCCGCCTAAAGGCCCTGCGCGTGGGAGCCACGCGCCACTGCACAGTGCATCTTCAACCTCGCGTTCTCCCGGTCTAGACCAGTTCACTGGCCCGGCTAGTCCGATCGAACCGCCGTGACCGGTTCAGTGCAATTCCTCCCCCTTTTCGTCCCATTTTCATCCCTTTTCGATTCTAATCCCTTTGTCTCATCCTTAGCAACCTACTTGTGTGATTAGAACCAAGAAAAACCATCTAAAACTCATTTTTTCAATCCCCCTCTCATGGCCCTGTTTTTCCGGGCCCTTCCCTGGGCTGCTCAATCCTTCTCCACCGTCCAAAACCCTTCCCACACACTCATATGAACCCAATAAACATCCCCTATCCTCAGACAACATTCTTAACGTCCCAATCAAAAATTTGAATTCAAAACAAAAACTAGGTTTCGGGTTTACCTTTCCTCCGCCGTCCACAACGGTTCTGCCACTTCCTCGTCGTTCCCCGATTCCTCAGCCGCCCTCTATCACTCTCTCAGGAAGCCCAGATACTGGTTTCAATCGCATGAAATTTGGGGGGGGGGGGGGGGGGGGGGGGGGGGGGGGCATGTATGTGAGGGGATGGGCAACGGATGAGTGACACTTGTCACTCATCCATTGGGCCTGTTCAAAATATCAGGTGCCCATTAAGTGACAAATGTCGTTCCATCTCGTAAAACGTGTAATAGTACTTTGGACCTTCCGTGACCCATATATTTCCCATTGAATGTCCGATTTCGACGTACCCCTTGTCTACATACTCGTATCGACCCGATCTAAATAACGATATTCGGTCCACGGGCATCGGACCTCCCTGGTTAAAAGTTAACTTTTTACCCTCGTTTCGGGTCAAAATCGTAATTTCGCCTTGAATGTCCGATAATTCTCGAATAATCCCCGACTAGACTTGCTAATCCGTAATTAATTCTTAATTAATCATTAAAATTAGGGAGGGTCGTTACAGCTGCCCTCATAACAGAGACTGCGACCTCTTCGGATTTTCGAATTCTAATTCGAGTAGTTTGAGGTGAGAACTCGTGAAATTGAGTATGAATTCACATTTAGAAGGATGCTAATGTGGTTTCTGGTTCATTAGAATGAAGAAATGGGTTGAAAACAGTTGGAATTGAATCGGGTTGGAAACCAGGTCGCGTGACCCGTTTTGCAGGAAAACAGGCGAGGAAGGAGGAGTACTATAGCAGTAGTGTGCACGGAGCGTGGTTTTCACGCGCAGCCACTTGCGGCAGTGCATGGGGGCACGTGAAGGACAATCTCGAGGTATGGTCAACATATGATTTGATGCTTTCGATGTAACGAACATTTTGGCGCAGGTTTCGAGTTGATCAGACACTGTTTCGATATAGTTTCTAGAGTCCGAAGTGTTATGTTACGTTTTTAATACGTATTTTAATTCTAGAAAATTATGGGATTTTAATATGACATTATTTGAGGCATTAGTGACCCTCAATGATGGTTTTTGACAGGATTTTTGATTCTGCAATTTGAGTCGAGTGGATGTTTGTTTTATAAACTGTTATGCATGCATAGTTAAATGTTTTACATGATCAATTGTATGATTTGAGTTGCAATGGATTGCATGATGATTCGAGGTGATTACTTGTTGATTTTATGGATTATTTAAACGGTTTTATGTACGATTTACGAAGAACTGTGAAAACGATGTTTTGGGCTAGGCCCAGGTTTGAAAATGGTGTTTTGACTTGGATTGTGAGTTAATGATGATTTTATGGAATATTTAATGATTTTCGGATGTGATTGTACGAATTTACGTGAAAATAGTCTTTCGGGCTCGGACCCTATTTAACAAATGATTTTGACTTCGATTTGGAGTAAAACGTGATTATACGATTAAAATGATGATTTTCGGATTTATGAAATGATTTCATGGAAATGATGTTTCGGGCTTGAGACCCTGTTTGAGATGGTTTGACTTGGTTTTGAGTCAAGAACCTTGTGAAAGCGTAGTGGTTGGCTTTGTGAGTTGTTTGTACCCTCTAGATGCGACTGAGTCTGAGGGGACTGCTCGGATGCGTCTGACCCTGGGGATGTGTTCGCCCAGATGTGACTGATCCCTGAAGTTCTGCTCAGATGCGTCTAATCCTGGAGCTGTCATGGTGTGATGTCTTCTCGGATGCGACTAAGCCTGAATGTACCACTCGGATGCGTCTGTTCTTGGGGATATGGTATTCGCCCAGATGTGACTGATCCCGAGGGTTAAGCCCAGATGTGTCTGATCTCGAGAGTGTGGTTTGATGGTTGCCTACACGTAATGCAGATGTGATTGTGTGATTGATTGTGCACTTATGAGTAGTGCATGTATTGTGATCTTGTGATCGATGTCTATGTACTTGTGAGTAGTACTGTTTGACTATTGTGCTTGATATGTGAGTACTGGTGACGAGTACTGTTGATGATGGTCATTATGACTGGTTTGATATTGATAGTTGTGTCTTGATGGTTTTCATGTGATTTGGCTTGAGAGCCGGTTGTTCATGTGTTTTACTGCATGCATGTTTTATAACTAGAGGGGAAAATAATTCGGTTTTGTAATGTATTTTCAGACGATGTTATTTTTGTCCACTCACACCTTTTATGTTTTTTTATGACCCTCCAGGTTGTGGCACGAGGATCGGGGCTGATTGAGAGGCGGAGGCATGAGGGGAAATCAGTGTCGTTATCCCTTATCTGGCAATTGCTGAGAGTAATTTGGGTATTCAGTTGGCTTGTCAGACGGGACCAGAACCGGGCACGATTATGAAAGTCCATTTGGGACGAGTCCTGTCAAATTTTTGCATTTTTCCAGCACCTTTCCAGCTAAAATCAGTCCCTAATAACATCATTAATCATCATTGTTCATCATTTTATTTTAAAATTTTATTTTTGTATTTTATTATTTGAATTTTGGCATTCCCTCTATAAATAAGGAGGCCATTTCATTTGTTAAGGGTCCCAATTTTAGTCTCATTTTCCCCTTTTATTAGTTCATTTTTCTCTTTTTTTTAGTTCTTCTTCTTTTTATTTTGTAGATTTATTTTGGGACCATTTGTAACTTCTTTTAATTTTCTTCTTAATTAAGTTTTCTTTTAAATCTTGTTTTAGATTTATTTTTATATTTTGTTCTTAGTTTCATTTTCTTTATTTTGTTCTTAGAATTTCTTAAACTTCTCTTCATTTATATTTTTATGCTTTCCTTTAAAAAAACCTAAGGCTAGGTAATTTTAAGGCAATTCAAGTTTTCAAGACCAAATTCCTCGTATTTCTTCCTCCATCTTCACCCGGTTCTGCCTGTTATTAGGGTTCCTTGTGAAAAATCATATTTTTCTACTTAAACTCTTGTTATTGTTTCGGTTTTATTTATAATTCAATATTTGTGTTGATATTTTCTTTCTAATATTTGTGAATGTGAATACAATCTCCATGCAATTTACTTCATGAATTTTAGTTATTTTGTACGTTTTAGTGCTTAAACTTCTATTCATAAACTTAAGGTGAATCATATTATAAGTGTCAGCCGTTGTCGGTGCATTTATAATATTGAAAAACATATTTTGGTAATTGAAGTAATTAAGGTAAGATTTCGTGATTGGTTCAATATGTACTAAATATTAAAGTGTTGGTAAAAATTGTGTTTAAAGGAAGTCTATTCTAGGAGTAATTTAAATAATGTTATTGTTAATTTTAATTTAATTTTTAGTTAGTGTTAAAATGTAGTTTAAGTTACACGTTATTCAAAACTCTCATTTCATTCTTTTATTCTTTTATTCTTTATTCTTTATTTTCTTTAATTTTTAATTTTTTTATTTTTTTATTCATTAATTATTTAATTCATTCATTATTTTTTTATTCATTTATTCTTTGATTATTTATTATTCTTTCTCACTAACACATTATTAATGTTCCCTAATTTTGCCGGTTAAGAATGATCCCTATTTATCAATACTACATCTACCTAAAAATGGTTTAAATTGCATAATACTTAAATTACGTGTTTAATTTGATGCGTAGTTTGAGGGTTATCACGTTCCTTGTGAACATTGAGGCAAATTGCAGTTTTTGGTGCATTTTAAGACAGAGTGGCATATTCCTGGTGCATTTAGCCTAATAAATCTCGAGAGAAAAAAGGAGAAACATGGAAAGAAAGAAAAAAGACCAAGTTCCCAATATAATATATTTTCTCATTCTGGTAATGAATATCTCTTATGAACGTCATTAGTGGTGTTCTATTATATCTAATTTATTACACATTATTATTAGACATAAAACATCAAGAAATTAAGGTGGATACGCAATATATCGATATGATTAATGGGAAAACTGAGATGGATGCCCCGCGCTATATATAGCATTAGGAGGTGATCACCAAGTCTTTCCTTATGCCCCACGTCATGCTAATTGTGTGGTACACTTAGTTGCCTAGTTTGTAATTGTACGTGAATAAACCAAATTGGTTGCTGGTGTGTGTTTCTTTCAATATTTTCTCTCTTTCTTTTGATACAATAATATTTAGGGAATAAAAGATATCAACGTTTGACGAGAATTGGACATAAGACCTCATACGAGAATTGGACCTGAGACCTGCTACATAACATGCATATATAAGATATCGACGTTTGACGAGAATGAAATTACTAAATCCGAGAAAGAAATATAATTTATTAATTTCCATATGTAAGGACCAAAAAAAAAAATCATAATTATATTCGAATATGATTAGAGATTTAGTATATTTCAAATTATTGTGATCATTAAAGGGAGTAATTTGATATCCCTAACCTAATTTCAACTTCATATGAACTTAGGAACTTGGATTAGTCTCTTAATTAAGCATCATCAGTACTACTAGGATATATGTAAATCTAATTTTTGCAACTTTCAATTAGATAACGTGAATTTTACATACATGGCTGCTTTCCCAACCCAATACTAATTAAACTCAAATTAAAATTCTAAAATTGTCAAACTTTTGTTCCTACAACTTCACATCTTAAGTAACACAAAACGTTGTTGCTAATGTAACATACTAGGGAAGCTTGTCTTTACGTTCGAGAATCCAATTAATGAATGAATATCTGTCTAACAACCCTGATAGCTAGCACACGCAAGTTATTAGAAATGATGAAAATGAAAATGAAAAAGAAAAATGAGGATCATCAGTACCGTACGCGTGTACATATAATGGGTTGCATGGATGCTTGAAACGTACAAGTGGGAAGAGACTTGCAGCATCTATTTAAGGGGAGTTGGCAGATGTAGCTAGCCAGCTAGCTAGGCTACTAGTATATATATATATATATATATATATATATATATATATAAAGCAGAGATAAACCAAATCTCAGCTGGCTACTTAGCTAGCTAGGCTAGGCTGATCATCGAGAGGACACACATATATATGAGATATATTTGAGTTCGATGTCGTACATTTGTTGCTGTTGTTGTCAGAGTAAATTTGTACAGGGTTTGAAGCCAGCGATGATGATGGTGGTGGTTCAGGCGGCATATACGGGAATGAATATATTTTACAAACTGGCGGCGGATGTCGGAATGAACTTGACCATCCTCATTGCCTATAGGAATATTTTCGCTGTTTCCCTCATGCTTCCTCTTGCTCTTATACTGGAAAGGTCCATTATTACTTCTGTTTAATTATTTAATTATTTTCACTAATCAATTATACTCGATCATCATGCATATATGTATATGCTAATGATTATTTAATTACGGCTTTATAAATATTCCACAGGAAGAGCAGGCCCAAACTCACCCTAGCTATGCTCCTTCAAGGTTTTGTCTCTGGTTTATTGGGGTAAGCCGCATACCATGGAGAAGGGAAAGAATAAAGTTGGGATGAAAGAGTACCACTACTTCACCCCGTAAATTACAATCATCTGGTCCCGGATGTCACTGCTTCGATTTTTTTTTTATTATTATTATTTTTATTTAGTTGTTTGCCTTTGTAGAAGACTGGTGCTATTTTTTCTTTCTCAATTCTCAATCTGGAGCTTTTTGTTGTAAGCTTTTAGATTTTTTTATTTACGAGGTCACGATTTTGGAACTCCAAACTTTTTTTATCTTTCTCCAATAAGTCCTCATAATAATAAATGTAAGTTATTTTCTTTCTCATATATATATATGTGAACATTAATTTGTTTTGAGTTATATATTGCAGGGGAACAGTGCCACAAAATTTTTACTTGGAGAGCTTAGCCTTAACCTCAGCAACGTATGTTACAGCCATCAGTAATCTTGTTCCAGCCCTCACCTTCATTATAGGACTCACTTTTAGGTAATTTCACAAAATTAATTTTCGCGTCAAAACCTTGCCTCACGTAGGACGATTGCCCTACAAAATTCTTCTTCAGTCGGCATGATTTTGCCCTTCATTAGGCGATAGATTAGACATGGTTTTTGTCGGGCGAACCCTCTTTTTTTTTTGGCTAAACAATGCATCTTTTGATGGTAAAATTTTCTTGGTCGGGCAAAATTTGATAAGGGAAAGGCTTGATTCTTGAAGTAGTTAGAAACACTCACTTTCGATTTGGGATTTTTTTTAATGGATTAATTAAATTAATATTTTAAAGTTTAGTTTAATTAAAATTTTTGAATAAGAGGAATGGATGGACATCAATTAATTCAATATGGTGATCTCAGAATGGAGAAGTTGGAACTTGGAACGTATGCAGGAAGAGCAAAGATGGTGGGGACACTAGTGGCAATCGGAGGGACAATGCTTTTCACGTTCTACAAAGGCAAACAAATCCTCGTTTGGTCAACGCATACAAGCCTTTTAGGTCATCACACCAACCACGTGGCATCATCCCATCAAAGCACTCGCACTCAACTCCTGGGCTCCTTCTTCGCTCTCTGCGGCAGCACCTCCTTCGCATGCTGGTTGATATTTCAGGTCTTCTTTTTCACCTCTACTCCCGGCCATGGGACTAATTCTCTTATTATATTAATGTGCCGTTTTAATTATTTATTGAATCGTCAGCGTTTGATCACTTTGTATGCCAGTCGTCATCTCCTTTTTTCGGCAGCTTGTTTCTGTGTTGTTTTGGGTCCACCCCGTTCACATGCATATACATTGCTCAAGAAACAAACACAGAAAATTTCCAATTACAGATATATACAGTCTTGTACTAGTTCCACCATCGGACCGGTACGTAGGGATCACGTTTGGAGACCTCGTAATTGATCTGCCATTGGACCGTAGGGTTCTACAAAACAATATAAATTTGCGTATGCACCTACAGTAGAATATTTGATATTGTCAAGATGTGAAGCCTTCCATATAGTTAAATGCTAAGTAAATATAAATAGTTGTAGCTAGCTTAGTCATCCGAAATATATTACTGATATTTTAGCGTGCAGCAATCTTTACCCTAAAACCTGAACTTTGGATCATATAGCTGAAAAAGCCTGATTGAATTTGTTATTGTGACATTTATGTATATTTGTCTGTTTACGAGCAAGCTTGGCAGTATTTCAGGATTTCGCCAACGATTTATAATTATTTTTTGTACGCATCTATGCAGGCAAAAATGAGTAAGAAATACCCATGCCAAAGCCATTACACAAGCACCGCTCTAATGTGTACCATGGCATCAATTCAGTCAACAGTTTTTGCACTCTGCAGGGAGAGGGTATGGAGTCAATGGAAGTTGGGTTGGGATATTCGACTTCTTACGGCCATATATTCGGTATATATTTGATCACTCCTCGTTTAATCTCAAATATTGATTAATTTAATTGTGGGCGCATTTGTGATGTAGGGAGTGGTGACTACTGGACTTGCAGTGACTGCAATTGCATGGTGTGTACAAAAACGTGGGCCATTGTTTGTGTCCATTTTTAGTCCACTTTGCCTTTTGCTGGTTGCCCTTTTTGGCACCTTCTTTCTGCATGAAAGCTTATATCTAGGAAGGTACGTGTATGTTCCATCTCCATTTCATACATACAAGGAATGCTTTTTTGTGCATAACACGTTATATGTCCGTGGCATTTTTTCCAAAGTATGTGCATCCGGACTAAACACGGCGTTTTTAATTCCTTTATGCCAGGTTAAAAAAAAATCAAGTGTTTTATTTTAAATCCATGTATTTTATTTTTACATAATCGATGAACGGGATGAAAACAATTAATATATAAGTGGAGTGGTATTTATTTTAATTTTTTATTTCATAAATAAATATGGCAATCTGCTTATCATTATATATACCTTTAATAATTTCACTTACAAAAGAGAGAAAAAATAATAATCTTGTAATTGTGTGTGCGTCTTAATAATATATAATATGATGATGTTGATTACAGTATATTAGGAGGAATCCTAATAGTGTGTGGATTATACATGGCGCTGTGGGCTAAAAGCATGGAGATGAAGACGATGATGATGACTCAACAGCTGCCATTACCATCATCATCATCATTATCGCCATCACAAGATGATGATGATCATTCTCATTCCCATTCCCATTCCCATTCCCATTCCCACTCCATTGACATGGCAACATCTCCAGTTACTCATCAGAATCTAGTTCCATCGTCAAGTACTACTGCTTCTACGCCGGGTATTCAAAGTTTCAAAGGAAACAATGTTTGACAAGTAATTCTAGCTATAGCCTCTACTACTAGTCGTATTAAAAAAAAAATAAATAAAGGGTTCATAATAATAAAGACGTAATTTGAGAGTATCAGCACACGACTACTGTTTCCAATCATTGAGATAATTGTACGTACGTACGTACGTACCTGCCTAATTTTTTTTCTTTATTTAGGATGATAATGATCACTATTGAATTTCATCATCATGATATATATCACTCTTGTTAGAGTTGGTCAAATCAGCTTTTCCTGTGGATCGATCATTTTCTTTCCTCAATTCTACCCTCTACGTACACTAACTAAGCAACCATCATCATCAAGTGGGATCCTAACTTCCATTAATTCGTTTGTTTCAGCAATACAAAGCTTATGAAAGCACAACTTAATTTGGGGAAAACAGACAATCTTACTAGCTAGCTAGACTAATGAATTCATAACTAATTAAGGACGTAAGTAAATAAATTTATCACTCAAACTAGTATGTCTGATGCTTGATTTTGTTTATTTTAATTATCAATGGCTAATCATTTCAACATTTGCGTGTTCATTCATTTATAATTATGGCCTGCGATATTTATATAACGATATGCTATGATGCATATTATTTTATGGCTTGCGATATTTACACAGTAAATTTACACTCTTTTTCGACTTTTAGATTTGAGGTCCATGCAGCTTGCAGCATACATACTATCTGCCATAATTGCTTTCAAATACAAAAAACTCCCTACAAGACTTTTATACACATATTCATCAGTACTAGCTACCACAACCATCTTCTTTTTAGAACTTTTCATTTACTACTAGAGGTGACGTTGTAACAGGTTTGCAAATATAAAGTTTGCATATTTCTTTTGGGTAATAAAAATTCCATCTTCTGATTGACTAATACTTATAACCAAAAAATAATGCAACATGTCAAGATCACTCATCTCATAATTTCTTATCATATTATTCTCAAAATTCAAAATCATTTACTCACTAATTTCCCGTATGTATCAAATCATCAATATATAAAGAAACAATGAGGATATTTGAGTTACATTTAGTTTTGATGTAGAGGCAGCTTCATTTCACTTCTTCGAAGTCCCCTCTCAATGTAATAAAAGTCGATCTCTCCATAAAATTCTCTAGGTGCTTGTTTAAGGCTATAAAGTTCCTCATAAAGCTTGTACTTGTCCGTCAATAACAAACTCTTGAGGTTGTTTAACAAATACGTCTTTCTTTAGGACTCTATTTAGGAAAATAGGCTTCCACATCTAGTTGGTGTTGGTACTATCCTTTTTCAGCAACAACAGAGAATAGGCCCTCTGATTGTTTCTTGTCCAACTAATGGTCCAAGTGTTTCATGTAAGACAATCCCAGGTTTTTGAGAAACACCTTGCCATCAAGCGTAGTGGCCCCAAAAGTCACGGGGGCCGATTAGCTCAATCTAGCTCTGTCTCCTTGTATGGAATCATCTTTATTGATTTTTGTCTTGTAAATCCACTTCATTCCTAGCATATTTTTGTCAACTGGCCTAAAAACAAGCTCCCATGTTTTATTCTTCACAATAAAATCGATCTCATTTTGCATTCTACATTCTATGTCTCCTTCTTCACCGCTTCTTCAAGCTTTTTTGGATTTGTAATATATAAATTGGAGCTCGCATGAACATCATTCAAAATCCTCATTAGGATTGGAATTTCACTTGGAGTTGAAGGTACATCAGGGTCTTGTCGATTACAGATTTCAAATGAAAATTGCAGACTTTCTAGCTCAATTTCAGCTTTATTTCGGTAATCATCATCTTCATTATTGGTTCTTGCATAATCATCTTAGACTGTTGTCTGATTCCAATATAGAGTATTCTCACTGAAGAGAACATCTCTGTAGATGCCCACTTTTTTTCTCTAGATTGTGGAGCCTATAACCTGTTGCATGAGAAGCACAACCTACCAAAATGCATCTTTCACTTGACCATCAAAATTTTGTCTTCTCTCTTTTAGAACATGAGCAAAACAGACTAGTCCAAATTCCCTCAATTGATTCAGAGAAGGTTTTCTTCCTCTCCATGCTTGAAATAGTGTTTTGTCTTCTCTCTTATAGTATTTACTGTCTTAGCCTACATATAGTGCGACAATACCTGTCAGGACCCGTCTCAATCCCCCGGGATTAACGAGGAACGCTCCTGATTCCGTCTGACACGAAGTGTCAGACCAAGGAAAATTAAAACCTTTAGCCTTCCGGCTTCCAGCGTACGCCAGGATCCGGAGGAGGTATGTGATGTCTCAGTCTCTGCTACAGTTCGCACCGTAATCAACCTGAAGGGCATTGAAAACAGAAAGACTGTGAGTGGACAAAAAGCAATAGTTCGAAAATACATTTTATAAAAGACCTTTATACCCTTCACTACAAACATGCATGCATAGTAAAACCATTTATCCAATCACATATGTTTAAACAACCACATCCATACGGGCTCCTGCCCAAAACCATTTACAGAAATACGTAACATAGTAAACATATGTGGGATCTCAGTCCAAAACCATTTATCATCATAAAACACAATTTCGCAAACCAATTGAAATCATGTTTATCCAATTTATTTCATATAACCAATCCTGTCACGGTAATCTAGAGCTACGCGTGTGCTACTTGGGGTCTCAAACCCAAGTCTCTCTAGGGTCCACTCAGGTCAATATCCGTAGATCAATGACCCTCCCTGTAGGTTATAAACCATAGCCTTTCTGAGAGTAAGGAACCCAACGGGGGCGACTTCACTCAGTCAGTGTTCCGTGATTACTCCAGGGTCCACCTAGACCAACGACCCTCCCCGGAGGAGACAATTTATATATAAAGGACGGTATACGAAAAACCATTTAAGGATTCATATCTGGCCCCCATAAGCCGTCATGAATCATAAAAACCTATCAAGGGTTCATGCCGGTCCCCATAAACAGTCATGAATCAGAAATCTATTTGTGGGTCCCTCACCTGAAATCACAATCTTAAAACATAACTGGGTCCTAAGCCCGAATCCACATACAAACTGGACCTCAGGCCCGAATCGTAAACCAATTGGGCCTCGTGCCCGATTTCGTAAACTAAATGGGCCTCGTGCACAATATCGTAAACCAAATGGGCCTCATGCCCGATACGTAAGTCAACTGGGCTCTGAGCCCGATTCGTAAACCAACTGGGCCTCGAGCTCGATACGTAAACCAACTGGGCCTCCAGCCCGATGCCTCGTTAAATCAAATGGAACTCAAGTTCGGGAGTTCGTAAATCAAATGGGTCTCATGCCCAGTCCATATTTCCAAATCTGAAATCGATTCAATAACCAATTGGGCCTCTGGCACAGGAACGTCACTAAAAAGACTTCGAGTCCGAGGGTTTCCAAAACAAATGGGTCTCGAACCCGAGTTTACCTTTTCAAATCCAAAACCATTTCATTAAACTATTTCCAAAACCATAAGTACGAAAAATCAGCGTAAAATCGAAAACCTCGATTTACGTGCAAGCACGTAAATCGCCTCGAAATGCGTGAAAACATATAAATCATAACCATCCAATTCAAAATCATAGAATCATATTCATAAACCATATAAAACATTTATGCATGCATCACAGTTTAGAAATCAAGATCCACTCACAGACCGTCCTAAGTTGCCGCCTCGGTTTGCGTGTCATAAGCTTCACCGGGCTAATGGTCGTCACCGGGACTCCCAAACCTGTCCAAATAAATCTAGAGGGTTACTAACTATCTTATTAACCTCTCATTGAAGTCCCTTAATTTTCCCAAATTTTTAAGTATTTTAAATCTCGATCCTAAACCTTCCGATGTCTCGAATATTATCAAGACGGTATCCGATCGATACGAAACCAGTCCCAAAATGTTCGTTACATCGAATGGAGTGTTTTACATGTTGAACACATCCCCAAAAGGTGCTTCACGTGCCCCCACGCTCCTCTCAAAGGGGCTGCGCGTGAGCCCACGCGCCTATACTATTCACCTTCTTCTTCCTCCAGCGAACCGGTCCACTGGTTTTGTAACGCCCCGGACGTTCTGGAAATGTAATATTATAAAATATTGAATAAAATGACGTTTTTACCCCTGTGATTTGTGTGGTCAATTTGTTGACTTTTTGATTGGGAGGTCGAACGGACGTTGAGCGATGACCGTGACGTAGTTCGGGACGTCACGAGTTCATAGACAGGTGGCACGTTCGATTCGGACGAACAGGGTGAAAGTTATGATGTTCGGAAGTTCAGGGGCATTATCGTAATTGGACGTTATTAAGGGGAAAAGTTGACTTTTTGTTTGACAATTGATATTCATTTGACTCGAAGACCGTTATGTTCGTCTCGACGCCCTGAGTACAACGACAGGCGACACGCGCGAAACGGACGTCGGATGACCGAGTTACGGGTCACGGAAGTTGGAGGGCATTTTGGTAATTTTTGCCCTGAGGGCATTTTGGTCTTTTTACACGGGGTACTGTTCACCACCGTGGAAAAACAGAGTGTGCGGCCGTGGGTTGAGCGTGCAATTGTTTAAGGTTTGGTGGAGGAATCAGACACATTGTTTATGGAAATTGAGGCATTGGAAGCACCCCATCGTGGCTGTGCAGAGCTTCAGTGCACGGGGAGTTTTAAAAATGGTCGTGGGCTCTGTGTGCGGGAAACAGTCTCCAGAGAGGTTCAGCTGATTCCCACGGGCTGTCTTCCATTCTGAGGGGTTTAGCTGAGTGTCACTGAGTCGGGGAACTCATTTCGATCATTTGGGTAGTTTGAGAGAAAGTTGAGCGAGTGTTCTGAGACGGGGAAGAGAAAAACGCAGAAGTGGAGGGAAATTCAAAGGTTGGGTTTTGAGGCGAGTTGAACCAAACTGAGGGTGGAATTAGTCTTCTGGGGCCACTACGAGCACAACCGTGCAAGAATTGAAGGAGGAGGAGGACAGGTTGGCCGGGAACCTGAGTTCCAGTTTCTGGAAAAACGCAGTGTTGAGGACGACGACTTCCAGGTTAGTTTGGGGTTAATTGGTTGGATGTTTTGGTTCGTCTAGGTTCCCTTAAGCTGCTGGTGAAGCTAATTTGATTGTGGCACTGGGTTGGGTGAGTTCTGAGTGACGACCCGTTCGTCTGTTCGAGTCTGGGTTGCATCGATTTAGGGACAGTCGACGTTAATCACCAGTATAGACCTTAAATTAATAGGTTAGAGAAGGTAATAGGATTGAAAACGGGAGGAATTGATTGAGAATTGAACTTGAACTGGTCGGGTTGTGTCGCGGGTGACAGACCCGTTTATCAGGCTATCCGGGTAGGAACGATGACACTGTAGCTTGGCGCGTGGCCTTCATGCGCAGCCACTTTGGGCGGCGCGTGACGGCGCGTACAATGTCATCTCCGATCACGGTCAACATGGAAATTGATCCTTTCAGTGTAATTAACATTTTACCTTTAGAGTTCGAATTGTTCGGGAGTCGTTCGGGATAATCTCGGGAGCCCGGAAGTTTAGGTCCTTAAGGTTTATTTCGCCGAAAAATCCGGGAAAATTAGGAAAAATCCTATGAGCTATTTGAGGATGTTTGTAACCCTTCGTGTACATTTTTACAGGCCCGGACACTTCCGAAGCTACGGAGGAGCGCGCGGGACGCGATTGACGCGTCCTAAAACCGTGAGTGGACTTTTTGATTTCTAAATTGGGCATGCATGACTATTTTGCTTATTTATCTCATGGTTTTACATATGATTTTATGATGGTGATTATGATACATCGGTTTTACGTGTTTTCACGTTTTTTGAGATCTTTATCGTATTTCACGCATTTCGAGGTTATGGTTTTTCGCTTATGCATGCGTGGTGATTTTGATGAAGTACCTGGATATGAATATGCATGTTTCGGATTTATGATGTTTGATCATATTGTGAAGTAATTTTCGGAAATTGCATGTGTTGGAATTTGCATGTGAATTCGGACATAAGTCCTATTATGATGTGATATATTTTCGGAATGATGTTGGACAAAGGTTTGTGATGAATCCTGGTTTATTGTGTTTGAAAACGGTTTTGGGTTTAAAGACCCGGTTATTTAATGACGGGGGCGGGCCCGAAAATTGGGTTTAAAGACCCGAATTGAGTTTAAAGACTCGTGAGTTTAAAGACTCGATTATTATGATACCCCCGAGGCCTATTAATCATGTTTTGAGTTTAAAGACTCGTTGATATCCCGGGAAGGCCTAATATTGAGTTTAAAGACTCGGATGGATCCAACGGCATAATTGTGGTTATCGATTCACGTTTTACTTGATTTGTGCAATTAACGTTCAAAATGACGGTTTCTGAAACCTGGCATTATTAAATGGTTTTTACATGAATTATGGCGATCCTTTGCAACGTTTTTCATGTGTTTCGGAAAAAGAGTTTTCAAAAGTTAATATGCAAATTTTGAATATTTGGTTATGCATGCATGTTACAAAACTAGAGGGCGAACCCGATTTCGGAAAAACTGTTTTTCCTGTAAAACTTATGTTTCGGTCCACTCACACTTTGTTGTTTTAAATTCCCTCCAGGTCGTGGTACAAGTGCGGGGGCAAGCGCCGAGGCAGAGGCGGAGGCATAAAGTTTTCCGTTGCGGAGTAGTTAGTTCACAGAGTAGGACTTGTTTCTTTAACTTGTTTTGTAATATTGCTCTGTGAAACTGTGGACTTGACGTCCAGTCGGTTGTATTTGTTTAATCTCCCTGGTCTGACAATGGGTGTGTTGTAATATTAATTAGTTTTTCGGTCATTTGGATTCGATTTTCAGACGGGAGCAGGATGCTTCCCGATTATCGAGGCGATAATCGGGGTGGGTCCTGTCAATTGGTATCAAAGCCTAGGTTTACGATTCGTGTCTGGCACTCGGGTGTGCCTTGATTATTGTACTAACTTATGCCTCTTTCAGAGAAGGACGATCGGCTATGCCTCCGCGACGCGAACCCCCTCCACGACCTGATGGCGATGCCGAGAGTGCTTCGATCGAGCGAGCCCAGCGTCTTGGGGCTACGGTGTTTAGTGGTGGAGCGGATCCCGAGGATGCTCACCATTGGATTTCTCGGTTCGAGCGGATTTTTGCTGTGATGTACTGTCCTCACGGTCCAAAAGTCAACTATTTGCTCCTATTAAACCAAATTACCAAAATGCACCCCGAACTTCCGAACGTCATAACTTCTTCCTCGAATGTCGGAATCTAACATGCCACCTGTATATGAAGTCGTGACGTTCGGAACTACGTCACAGTCATTAGCCAAAGTCCATTTGACCGCTAGAACGAAAAGTCAACATTTTACCCACGACTAGGGGCAAAACGGTTATTTTGCATCGTCTGTCCAAAAATGCCCCACTAATCACCGTTTAACCTCACTAATCATGATTAATCAGTAATCTAATCCCGATATTCGGGATGGGTCATTACAATACCCTTATCATGTAGAATTGTCTTTGCCATATCAACTTTGATTCTGTGTTATCTTTCTACTACTCTATTTGTCGAGGAGTGCAGCTAACTGTGAGTTGTTTCTCAATTTTGACATCTTGACAAAATTTATCAAAATCTTGTGATGTGTAATCATCCTCTCTGTTCCTTCTAAGAACCTTGATCAAATTTCCATATTTTCTCTCTCAACAATAGTTTGAAACTTCTTAAATATTAAGAACACTTTTGATTTCTATCTTAGAAAGTAAACACAAGTCCTTGAAAAAATCAACCACAAAGATGAAGAAATATTTAATGAGTAAGATTCTTCATAGATCAATTCCAATGGATTTTTAGCTCTCCATGCTTTGTTTGTTGGAAATGAATCCATGTGCCTCTTCCCAAGTGCACAACCATCACATATTTCTTCACATTCTTGGATATTTGGAAATCTAAGAACTAATTCTTTTGGTTATAGCTTTTTTAGACTTTGAAAATTCGAGTGTCCATGACTCTTGTGTCACAGCTTTGAATCTCCTTGCACTTCCATCTTGAGTGCAGATTGAGTTACATAATTTATTATCAAAGGAAAGCCTCGATTTCCTTTCATTTCAACTTTTGCCAAAAGCTGTTTAGAATTTCTTTGGTCATATATTCTACAATTTCGGTTTCCAAACTACAAGTAGTACCCATGGTCAACTAATTACCATAGATGTAACGACCCACACGAGAAATATAGGGTCATTTTGGGAAATTACTTGGAAAATGACGGTTTTACCCATGTTTTCGGAGAGGCCTATTAGTCAACTTTTCCTTGGAGACACTTTTGGATGTTTTCCTTTGATCATTGCGTAGGTTTCGAGCTCACAAGTTCGGAGACAAGTGGCACACGGAAATTGGTGTCCATGGATGAAAGTTACGGGTCTGAAATAGTAATGGCATGACAAGACCCATCCAAATCCCCCTGCACATCCCAATCTGACAGGACCCACCCCTATCCCCCGGGATTAAGGGCTAAGTCATGCTCCTGTCTAACTTACGCATGACACGAAGGCTAAACCGACGTCTAACCTTCAAGTGACACGTAAGTCAGACAAGGGATTCTTGATCCGACCGTCCAAAAAGCATCCGGACTTCCCACAGTGCGCAGAATCTACTGTGGATCGCACGTACGATGTCTCCGTCTCTCTCGACCAACAGCCCGCACCGCGACAACCTGAAGGGTATCGAAAACATGAAAAGACTGTGAGTGGACAAAAATAAGTAGTAATTTCATAAAACAATTTAACAGAAAGACAGTTTACCCTCCATGCAAAACCAGTGCATGCATATACAATTCATGTCATGAAACCATCTCATATCCAAAACCATTAATGAAAACCATTATTGAAAACCTGAATCAAATTCATTATTCAAATCCAGGGCCTTAGCCCAAAACCATAAACCAATCTCAAAGTACGGGAACTCGGTCCAAAAACTCATCAAATCCAAGTCATCCGGGCCACTGCCCAAAACATCTGAAAAACCAGTGAAAATATCAATCATGCGAGTTTGCTGGATCTCAAGTGCGCCTGAGTCTTTAAACTCAAAACCATGCGCATAATCAGGCCTTCCCGGGATATCAACAAGTCTTTAAACTCAAAACACAATCATATGCCTCGGGGGGGTATCATAACCGAGTCTTTAAACTCAAAACATATACCGAGTCTTTAAACTCAAAACATATCAATCCAGGGCCCTACCCCCCCGTCAATCAACCGAGTCTTTAAACTCAAAACCAGATCCAGCGATTTTTCTTTTTCTTTTTCCGGGTCTTTAAACCCAAAACCATTTTTCAAGCAATAGTGAAAACCATAGATCGAAAATCCTTATCCGAATTCGCAACAATGATTCCATAAGCTAGCATCCGGAACCATCATCTCGAACCCAAATCCAGATTTCCTTTCCAAGTTTCAAAACCAAATCCAAAACATCATTTTCGAAATCAGTTCCAAAATCGAAATCTCGTTTCCGAAGTCACTTTCATGAACAGGGCTCCAAGTCCGAAATCACTTTCCAAAATCCATTTCAAATCATTGAAATAAATCTCAAAATCAAATCCTCAAAACCATGATCAAATCATAATATAAAGCGAAACCTCGTAAAACGAGCAATTACATTATAATCTTGAAATCCGTGCAAAACCGTAAACCATCAAGATCATAAATCAAATCATAAAATCATGTATAGAAAACATATAAAGTCCACTCATAGACCCTTAGCGTTGTCGCCTCGATACGCGCGCACTTATGTCGTTTCCGGCTAATCTGCTATCATCGGCTTTCCCGAACCTGTTCAAATCCCATAATAAGGTCACTAACTACTTCACAATGTTCAAACTTAAGCCCCAAAAGTTTTCTGAATTTTTAACTATTTTTAATCGAGCCCTAAAACCTTCGGACATCCCGAAACATATCGAGACGATGTCCGATCGACTCGAAACTAGTCTTAAAATGTTCATTATATCGATACGATAAAAAGTCGTGTTGACAACTTCCCCATGAACAGTGTCACACGCCCTCACGCGCCGCCCAAAGGGGCTGTGCGTGGGAGCCACGCGCTGACACTATTCATCATCTTCAACCCGTGTTCGGCCGGTTCTGCAAACCCGGTCCAACCGTGAACCGGCGTGGGCTATTTTTGTCCAATTCCAGGTCATTTTCATTCCTCTTTAATCCCCTTAGTGTCGTCCTATCCTAAGCAATCGATCCACGATTTCAAAAGTGAGAAACAAAGCCTAGCGGTTACCTTCCCGATCATCCTTCAAGCCGTCAAGTTCTCCTTCCCTGTTCTCATGACTCTGGCTATCTCCGTCCTTCCATCCAAGTCTAACAAGACCCTAACAACATCCAAAATCTTCCTTGATTAACCAATTCCAAAGAAAACCAACAAAACGCGACTTGCCATTTCAAAGTAAAGCTCACCCATTTTTCAGGTTTCACAGCTACCAGCCACGACGAGCCTCAAAACCAAGCTTGATCCACTCGTAGCAACCTCCACAACTTCATCCCAATAATTAATTAGCTTATTAACCACTAAAAAAAACTAACCAAAATCGGGTCTAAAACCAGTGGTCACAGTTCTTACCTCCACCGTGCACGACGGCCCTCGACTGTGGTATCAACCCAATCCTCATCGTCAGTTTCTCACTTTTCTTTAAAATCCATGGTCAACAGGTGAAAGATGGAAGGAATTGTGAAGATGGTTTCTCAAGGTCCCCTATTTTTTCCCTTCAAATCGTGCACGAGTACCCTCACTGTCTCCGTTTCTCTTATTTAATCGATCACACTTTCCTGATTTGGCTGGAACCAACCAGAAAGGGGCCAAGTGTACACATCTCCCTTCACCTGGTGAAAATATCTAATTCCATAGGGACAAATGTCTCCGTATAATTGCTCACACATTCCAAAGGGTACCCAAAAGACCATTTTGCCCCTCGCGTTCCTAGACCCATAACTAATTCCTCCGAAGTCCGATGACGATGTGCCGCCTGTCATTGTGCTCAGGGCATCGAGACCTACCTAATGGTCCTTGAAATACGTGATAATTCCATGCCGTCCAGAAAGTCAACCATTCGCCCCTAATTTACCAGATTACTAAAGTACCCTTGAACTTCCGGACATCATAACTTTCTCCTCGGATGTCGGAATCGGACGTGCTAGCTGTCTATGAACTCGTGACGTCCCGAACTACGTCACGGTCATTGGTCAAAGTCCCTTTGACAGTCGGAACAAAAAGTCAACATTTTTGCCCATTCCAAAGGGCAAAATCGTCATTTTGCACCGTCCGTCCAAATTCGTCCAACTAATTACCGATTAACTTCACTAATCTGTCATTAATCACTAATCTAATCCGAATTTCCGGAATGGGTCGTTACACAATAACCCTGGATTATCGTGGCATATGCCTTACTCCTATCTGACACCACGTGCTAGACTAGGGATAAGGCTGTAACCCGCTTGGAGTTACCAGAGTGCACAATGACTTGTAGAGTTCGCAACGGCATGTGATGTCTTAGTCTCTACTACTGCATGCATCCGCAATTAACCTGAAGGGTATCAAAAACCATAAAAGCTGTGAGTGGGCAAAATAAATAGTTTATAAAAACATTTAACGAAAATGACATTTATACCCTTCACTTAAAAACATGCATGCATCAGAAAACAAGTACTTCAAATACATTCTTAAAAGCAAATCATATGGTTGTTCAAATCAATACACAATGAAAAACGTTTCTCAATCGAAGCAATTTCCTCAGTAGGGTATAAGTGACTCAATCGAAGCAAATCAGGTGAATTAGATAAACAATAGGCTGATTCAGCCGTGATTAAGTGACTCAGTGAGGTACTTAAGTGACATCTGTCACTTGGTGAGAGAGATTAGTGGCCTGGATTGCTATTTGATATTTGGATTGAATTGTAAAAACCGCATGTGTGCTTCCCTCAAACAAACAAATAGAGCATTAGTATGCTCTCAAATAGCATGCCCCAATCTTCCCGTTTGATCGATCTGTGAGAGAAATAGAGAGATAATTAGAGAGGAAAAACAAGGAATCAAAAGAAGTGAATCATCTGGAACTGTACAGGAAACCCGAAACCCCATCCGAAATCCTTGATTGAAAGCTTGGACTTGAATTCGAATTTTTGTGATTACTTGATGAAAGCAGAGGTGAGGATGAGTTTAGGGAGACCTAAACGAGTAGACTGACACCAAAAATCGAAGAAAATTGCGGAGGAATAAGCCCAGACGAACTCTGGTTTTGAATCGAAAATCCAATTCTGAGTTCGATTAATTGGAGGAGTTGGGCGATGAAATTGAGATCGAAAACCGGTTTATAAGGATCCAATGAATCTTTTTGCTGAATAAATTTAACGAAAACAAACGAGCTTAATGGAATTTGATGGATGAACAGGGCTCAGGTGTTCTTCGAAAAAGCGAGTTCGAATTGACGGATCGAGGTAAGTTATAATGTAATTGAGGTTACAGATCCATAATTAAGTTGGTTACGAAGCTATTGGAATGTTCAATTGTTAAAAAAGATGTTGAATTGATGGAGAACTAACCGGGTCAACAAGTGGGCTAAAGGACCTGTTTTGCAGGTATTCGAGCGAGGACGGTAACTGTAGCAGTTACTGTAGAACGCACGTGGATTTCACGCGCAGCCACTCACGGCGGTGTGTGAGGGCGCGTGGGCTTGATTCCCGAGGCGAGTTCAACATGAAACTTGTTCTTTTTAATGTAACGAACATTTTGGCACTAATTTCGAGGAAATTGGATATCGTTTCGATAGTGTTCTGTATATCCGAAGTTTTAATATACTATTAAAATACGTATTTAAATCCTGAAAAAATTGGGGAAAATTATATGAGGTATATTGAGATGTTAGTGACCCTCGACAATGATTTTGGACAGGAATGGTGACTTCTGGAATTTTCGAAAAAACGTGCAGCTCGGAAAGCGAGCGATATGGACGGTGTGTGAGTGGACTTTTGTTTTCAACCCAGAATGCATGCATATATGTTTTAAATGCTTTATGATATGCTTTGGCATTATTAATGTTTTGATATGATGATTTCTGGATTTTGGAAATATTATATTATTTTATATTGTTTTGGGCACGATTATCAAGGAAACTGTAATATTGCTATTTTGGGCGAAGGCCCTAGATTTGAGATTGGTTTTGACTCGGATTATGAGTCAGGGATTGATTTGATGGATTTGTAATGCTTTTTGGATATATCTTATGGATTTATATGAAAGTGGCAACTGAGGTTGCGATTGCACGGATTTGCGTGAAAATGATATTTTTGGGCTTGAGAACCAATTGGATAGTGATTTTGACTCGGATTTGGAGTCACATCTGAATATGATTACATTGAAGATTTTGATTTATAACGTGAATTCTGGACACTGTTTTATGATGGATTTGTGGAACTTGCTTTGTGAAAGCTATGTTTCGGGCATAGGCCCTGTTGAAATGTTTTTGATTTGATTTGAGACATAAATGGTCTTAAAATGAGATTACTGGATTTGGTGACTGTTCCACATATACCATCCTATGTGATTTGATAGTCTCCTCCAGACGTCGTAGATCCTGGAGTAATCACGATCCACTTCCTGGAGATGAGTAACTCTGAGGGAGGCTCAATTTCAGGAGTGTGAGATTATGATGATATCCTCCAGACATCGTTGATCCTGGAGATGATATCACCCCAGACGTCGTAGATCCTGGGGAGGTACTGATAACGCCCAAACTACGCATTAAATTAAACACGTAATTCGGGTGTTATGCAGTTCAAACCCTTTTTGTGTAATTGTAGCATTGGTAAATAGGGATCGTTCTTAACCGGGGAAATTAGGGAACATTATTAATATATTAGTTAAAAAGAATAATGAATAATGAATAATCAAAGAATAATGAATTAAATAATTAAATAATTAAAGAATAAAGAATTAAAGAATAAATGAATTAAAGAATAAAAGAATTAATGAATTAATGAAATAAAGAATAAAAGAATTAAATAATAAAGAATTAAATAATAAAGGAATAAAGAATTAGATGAGGGGTTTGAAAGATTGTAATCATAATATAAAGTAAACAAGTAAAAACAATTAAGAACTTAATTCTACTTCTACTTTAACTTTTGTGCAAGTGAACTTTTTTCAAACACATATTTTTACCAACACTCTAACATCATGCTCATATTGAATCAATTACGAAATCCTACCTTAATCATCTCAAATACATGCATACGTTTTTCAATATTACAAATGCACCGAACAGCGGTCATAAACACTTATAATACGATTCACCTTAAGTTTGTGATTTCAATGTGTGTCAAACATCTAAAACTCTTCAATTTTCTACTAAGTGCATCGAACAGCGGTCATAAACACTTAGTGTAGAATTGAAGTTTAAGCATTAAAACATATGAAGTAAAAGAAATTCAAAAAGTAAAACACATAGAGATTGCATTCTTACTTACAAATGTTAGAAAGAAGATACCAACACATATATTGAATTATAAGTAAAACCAAAACAATAACAAGAATTTAAGTAAATGGAGAAAAGTTACACTTTCGGAACCCAAGAACAGCTTGTGATTCCGAAAGTGGATGGAAACAATGGAATGTTATTCATAAGGAACACCGAACAGCGGCTAGAACCTTATGAAGATAGAGGATAAAACATAAGAATGCGGGCTTAAATTCTAGAATTATTTCGGAAATACTTGGCCTAGGTATTTCTTAAGGAAAGCATAAAAATATATTTAAGAGATCTCAAAGAAAAATCACAAGAACAAAGTAAAGAAGAAATGAAATAAAGAAATAACATAAATTATAACATAAATTAAGAACAAGAATTTAAAAGAAAGTTAATTAAATAAAAGAAACTACAAGAAGTTAAAATGGTCCCCAAAATTAAAGAAAGAAGATGACCTAAAAGAAGAGAAACTAGAGAGAAATGATAAAACCTAAACTAAAGAGAGAAACAAAATGGAAAAATGGGGACAATTGAGGACCCTTTACAAGTGAATTTGCCTCCCTATTTATAAGGAGAAAAAGCTAACAAAAACAAAATAAAAATTACAATAAAAATAATTAAAAATGAAATGATGAATAATGATGAATAATGATGAAATTAGGGATGGGTTAGGGCTGAAAAATCTGATTTTCTGATGCAAAATAGGGTAGGTTGGTGTTGTTGGGTTGATGAAGGCTGTGTAAGACTGGGCTGGGTAGGTGGGCTGGTTGCTGAAAAATCAGAGCAGCAGAAGGGAAATGGGTTGATGGAGCAGGTGGGCTGTGCAGTGGTTGGATTGGACTGTGCAGTTGGTGACTGGCGTACGGACTGGTTGCTGAACGACGCGGGCTTGGCGGGTTGTTGAGCAGTTGGGCTGCAGGCGTACGGGCTGGAGTGATGGACTGGAGCAGTAGCAGAATGGGCTCACGTGAAGAAGAGGATGGCTCGCGCGGGATGGGCTGGCGGGTCGAGCTGGAGACGGGTCGTGGGCTGCGAGTTGCGCTGGGTTGGATCGCTGTTGGCTTGGGACCAGGCACGCAAGTGGGCTGAGTCTTGATGGACCTGTGTCTGGGCTACACAATAAAAACTGAATGCGAGCTGCATGCTGGAATGGAACAAGTGGTCACGGGCTAGCTTGCATAAAAATTAAAGTGGGCTCAAATTAAAAATGAAGTTGGGCTTACAAAATTGATATTAATATATTCAATTCAATCGAAATTCGTCCATAATTTATTCGTTATAATTCCGATCGAAACGATTCTTTCGCCAAAACGCTCCAAATTACAAACTTTATTTATTTAAACAAAAATATCACAACATAAATTATTTTATCTAATTATTTATTATTTTAATATTAAAAGTCAAGTATAAAGGGTATAAAATAATATAAAATAATGCTTATTTGATAACCTATCAGGTACTCGGACGTGAGACACCCGAGTTTGCACGCGTTGCATTGATATCGTGACGGTTACTTGGATATTGAGATTGGATATTGAGGATTGGTGGTATTGTGATTTATTGATATTTGTGTCCAGATACTTTATATCATGAAATGATTTGATGAACATGAGTTTTATGGACCATGGGAAAACATGTTTTTAATTTTATCGGTCCACTGTTCATACTTGATTGATTTCACGCTATTACTCATGTTTTATGATATGCATGCATGTTTGTGAAACTAGAGGGTAAGATTAATTTTCCTCAAATGTATTTATAAAAGTTTGTTTTGTCCACTCACACCTTTTCTATTTTATTGACCCTGCAGGTCGGGGCGCGATGATCGAGACTATTCGAGAGGTGGAGGCATGAGTAGCCATAGGTGCAGTGATCCCTTGTTTGGCAAATGCTGAGGGTAATTTCGGAAGTTCAGTTGACTTGTCAGACAGGAGCAGGACCGGGCATGGTTATCTATGTCCTTCGGGGACGGGTCCTGTCATCTCACCCTAAAAATCAAATTTGAAAGGACCTGTCCCAAATGGACTTTGATAAACGTGTCCGGTCCTGCTCCAGTCTAACAAATCAACTGAAGTTCCAAAAACACCCTCAGCACTTGCCAGACAAGGGATAGTCACATTGATTCCCACTCATGCCTCCGCCTTTCGTTCACCCTGATCTGCGTACCACGGCTTGGAAGGTCATCAAAAATATAAAAAGTATGAGTGGACAAAAATAACATCATTTGAAAATACATTTCAAAATGAACTCCTTCCCCTCCAACTTAAAACATGCATGCATAGAGTAAAACATATGAACAACCGGCTCTCAAGCCAAATTACATGAAGACCATCATGACACAACCACCAACAACAAACTAGTCACAATCAAAATAGTCACATTGACTGTCAACAAAAGTACTCGTTGCCAGTACTCAAATATCAAGCACAATAATGATCAAACAACACTACTCACAAGTGCATAGACACCAATCACAATAGCACAATATTAGCTCTATTCACAAGTGCCCAATCATCACATAAACAAATGTCACATCAGCCCTACGCGTAGGCAACCAACAAGCCACATTCTCGAGATCAGACACATCTGGGCTCAACCCTCAGGATCAGTCACATCTAGGAGAATACCACATCCCTAGGGTTAGACTCATCTGAGTGGTACATCCAGACTTAGTCGCATCCGAGAAGACATCATACCATGACAACTCCGGGATTAGACGCATCAGAATGGAACTCCCGAGATTAGTCACATCTGGGCGAACACATCCTTAGGGCCAGATGCATCTGAGCGGTCCCCTCAGGCTCAGTCGCATCCGGAGGGTACAAACAACTCACAAAGCCAACCACTAGGTTTTGATAAAATCCTTAGTACAAAACCAAGTCAAACCATCTCAAAAAGGGTCTAAAGCCCGAAACATCATTTCCATGAAATCATTTCATAAATCCGAAAATCATTAGTTTAATCCGTATAATCACATTTGACTCCAAATCCAAGTCAAAATCATTTGTTAAATAAGGTCCGAGCCCGAAAGACCATTTTCACGCAAATCCTTACAATCATATCTAGAAAGCAATGACCATCCATAGAATCACCCTTAATCATTATCCAAGGTAAATACCATTTTGAAATCCCGAGCCTATGCTCAAAACGTCATTTTCACCATATTATCACAGATCGTGCCCAAAACCGATTAAATAATCCATAAAATCAACACGTAATCACATCGAATCATTATGCAATCCATTGCAACTTAAATCATACAATCAATCATGTAAAAAATTTAACTATGCATGCATATCAGTTTATAAAACAAATGTCCACTCATACACCGTCCAAGCTGTTCGATTCCAAGCGGTACGCTTTTCTGTAATTTCTGGGAATCACCAATACTCAATTTATTCAAATTTCATGATGAAAATCCGAACATGTCGCAAGTTCAATTCTAGGTAATTCTTCGTCAATCCTCTTCCTTTTTGTGATGGTTTGCTTCGTATAAAACTCAGGAAGAATGATCAAGGTCCAATTCCAGCAACCAAGGTTCAACAATTCAAATTCAAATTTTGAAATTTCAAACCTTCCTGGGTTTGGGTTTCACTCTCTTCGATCGTTCTTCTCTTCTTCTTTTCTCGTCTTCTTTCCATTTGTTTTTTTCTATAATTCCTTACGTTTTTCTCTCCTAATTTTTCTGTAGAGATTCATCCACCCAAAACCCAATGAATTCTTTTCTCATTTGGTTTGTTCGAATTATACATACACGACATATACACATACAAGGTGGCATTGATTACCACCAATCTGAAACTGGGAGTGACACATGTCACAATCAGCATCAAGTTGTGACTCATCAAAATTGGACCCAAAATTACCATTTTACACCTTGAACCCAAAATTACCATTTTGTCCCTGGCCTTCTGGAACCCGTAATAATTTCATTCAATCTCCGATTTTATCATGTTGCTGGTCTATGAACTCAGCGTCTCAAGACCTATGTAACGGTCTACACAGAAAGTCTAAAAAGTGTACCAAAAAGGTAAACTTTTGACCCCATTAACTGAGGGTAAAATTTTCATTTCCTTTCTAAAATTTCCAAAATTCACCTTTTTCGAATTTCTGGGTTGTCACAACCTACTCCCCTTAAGGAATTTCGTCCCCGAAATTCTAACATTGCTCTCTAACATTTAGGAGACTAAATCCACATTAGTAACATGGGTTCCTCCCGAACCTCTACTCGTTTCAACTTTCCAACTCTACTCGAGCCCTGATGCACTACGGTGACTTATCTCGAGTTCTAAATCAACATCTCGACTTCATCCATGTCATGACTCATCTCGAGTCCAAATCCAATATCAATTATCTATACCACCATCGGCATATCCGGTCACCTAGCAAACACCTTTAGGTGAACCACATCCTATTAAGGATCTCCCATGACACACTAAACCAACACGAATTCCAACCGAGGAATTTACCAGACTATATCATCCCAGGTCCAACTCACCCATCCATGCTACATTTCTAGCCTATGGGCTCATTCACTCTCAAGACTCACATATGTTTGACGCGACCAAAGCGTAGATTCAACATTCGACCCACAATCCAGGTTCAATTTCATCCCGACATCTATCCCGGGATCTCATATACCCTCATATACTCGTCTCACTACCAGGCCATGCACAGGGCTCGCATGTTGGAGGCATGACATGGTAACATAAATCAGTAACCAAATGCTCTGATACCAACTTGATAGGACTCGTCCCAAATGGACTTTGATAACTGTGCCCAGTCCTGCTCCCGTCTAACAAGTCAACTGAAGTTCCAAAAACACCTCAGAACTTGCCAGACAATGGATAGTCACAATGATTACCACTCATACCTCCGCCTCTCCTTTAGCCCCGATTTGCGTGCCACGGCGTAGAGGATCATAAAAAACATAAAAGGTGTGAGTGGACAAAAATAACATCATTTGAAAATACATTTCAAAACGAACTCCTTCCCCTCTAGCTTAAAACATGCACACATAGAGTAAAACATATGAAAAATCGACTCTCAAGCCAAATTACATGAAGACCATCATGACACAACCACCAACAACAAACTAGTGACATTGACTGTCAACAATAGTACTCGTCGCCAGTACTCAAATATCAAGCACAATAATGATCAAACAGCACTACTCACAAGTGCACAGACACCAATCATAATAGCACAATATCAGCACTACTCGCAAGTGCACAATCATCACATAAATACACGTCACATCATCCCTACGTGTAGGTAACCAACAAGCCACATTCACGAGATCAGACACATCTGGGCACAACCTTCGAGATCAGTTACATCTGGGCGAATACCACATCCCCGAGGTCAGATACATTTGAGTGGTACATCCAGGCTTAGTCGCATCAGAAAAGAAATCACACCATGACAACTCTGGGATTAGACGCATCAAAGTGGAACTCCCGGGATCAG